>JAOWBP010001760.1:15853264-15900074 GCA_028571105.1 Tragopan temminckii
GAAATCAGCTTTTGATAACAAATAATTAATTTCATCTGTACCTGCCAAATAACAGGGTAGAATCATTATGGGTTTTCTAGTTCAAGTGCAATTAGAATTCCAGTGAAGCAGAGAGGGAATTTAAAGACTTAGGAGGCTTCAAACTATTGATACCTTTAGAAAAGGGTTTAGCAATTGTGTACATTGTAAAGATGACTAGCAGTTACAATATATACAAAACTGTATATAATAGAATGCAAGCATTTCCTAGGTCACAGAACAGTAATTTTCAATCATTTATGGTAATTTCTACTTAACTGCAATGAAGCCACCAGAATGTGACTGTTGATTATTCTTCAAAAATGAAAAACTAAAGTTGAGTTAGCTAATTGCTGCCAATAAGGATATTCTGAAGCTTCGTATGTCAATGTTTAGTGCATGCACTAATGGTCTCTTCAGAGCTTTATTCAAATGCTATTGCTATAAGAAAGGCAAGCTTTAAGATAATACTGGGGCTTTTAACCTAGCATGAATCCTGCTTTGAGAGAAGGCAGTTCTTGCCCAGGGTCTCTTATTTAGTATTTTTTTTTAAGAATTTGTATGCATCTTTACTAAATGTAAATCCAGATTGCTATATCTGCCTTTTCATAAAATCTTTGTATACCATCACTATGCACAAACTTGTTCTATTTAATAATGTTCCCATTGAGCGTATTGTGTCACTTCCTAAGACTAGTGAAGGTTTGTTTGGACTCATAACTGATAGGAGCGTATTCATATATTTTTCTTAAAGTAAAGGATGGAGAGGCTTTTGATGTCAACTAAATAAATGAAGTAAACATAGAATGGAATCAGTTCTTAGAATGGAATCAGTTCTTAGCTCATTAAATCAAATCCAGAAGTACCTGCCGTATTATTGTTTGGCTGTAAACCAAAAAAAGGAATGCTTTAGTTAAAACTAGGGAAGAAGGAGGGGGAATCACTTAATCAAATTTATACAGCTTTCTGAAAGTTACTGGAACTAAAGTAGTTGGTGATGTAATGTATGAAGTTGAAGAGTATTTTGCTGTGATGGAGAAAACTAATGGAAACATTCACTTGGGGTAAGACAAATGGTATTAAATGAGAAAACACACCATGAATTGCAAATGGAGCTGAGTTAATTTGTTGCTACAGTAGTGTTGCCCTACTGTTAAATGAAGGCTGTGTAATTATCTTGCTGGCAGAGATAATGTCAAAACCTCATTTCTCCTTACATGCCTCATTTTTACATGAGGGCTAATTGAGCTGCAAGGTGACAACTGATTATATATGGCTATCATCAGGTCCTCTTGCTCAATTTGCAAATAATGTTATCGTTTTTAAGTGATGATTTTTATCACGTCAGATTAAGGCATTAAAAAAAACTTTTTAAAGCTGTTTTAGTAATCTGTAACATTGCACTTCTGTCTCTATCTTATTTATATTTTTTGGTATTAATTAATTCTTCCTCAAAGATTCTTGACATCCATTTTCTTTTCACCCCTTTATTTGGAGCATATAGAGACGTGTATTAGTCAGTTTGCTTCATGTCTTTTGATTGTCATGAATTAAAAGACCCTTTGTAGTCCAAAGTATATGAAGTTTTCTTTAACTTTTTTGTTGGCATTCTTGTTGGTATTATCCTTTCTAGTTTTCACTTGGAAGGAGGTCAAGAAACTTTAAGAAATGCAAGGATCAATAAGTCATGTCTCTTGAACTGTGGTGTTACACACAGTGGTACATGTAACTGGTGTGGAGGCACAAGAACAGAGAATGTGTAAGGCACTAGCATGCTCGAAGACAGTGAAAGTGCTAGGTGCTTTTAATACTTTATATAAAACACCATTCCATATTTTTACCAAACAGCTTCTTGAATGCCAACCATTTGGTGTGATGCTTTTTCTTGACCTCTTCAGTCTCTTCTTCCCCAGTACAGTCCCTTTTAAAAATCCCTAAGTTTTGTTTTGTTTTAAATCCAGGTGTAATCACAAAACTGATTTTTGTTGTTGTTGTTTTATTTTTTAAATTCTAGTACTGGAATGTAGCAGTCAGAATTTACTTATTCTTGCCCCAAAGCTGTGAGCTACAGAAGCAACACGTGAGAGAAGCCTTAAAAGCATGTTGGGAGATAAAGAAATCTCATTTTGAAAACCTGGCAGTAATCCTGAGGTGCAGGAGATAGTTTTAATAGATATTCTTAATAATCTTGCTTTAGTTGGGAAAACTATTCATAAAATATATACAATGTATTTGCCAGAGAATAGGTTCTGAAATGATTTAGTGTTCTTGGTTCCTTGACTACTCTGTCTCCTTGCAGATACAACTTGCTCTTAGGCGGAACCTTGAAAGTTTGGTGCCTTTGAAATGACTATCTTTGTTTTAGAGGACTCAAACGCTTTCCAAACTCTTAACTTAGTAATAAGTAGGGATTTTCTTGTAGCCTAAATGATATTTTATTATGTTTAAAATAGGAAAATAATTTTAATTGTAAAGTTCCAGATTAGACTGAGATAGTTTGTGTTGTATTACATACATATCAAAAGTAAAAATTTTTAGCTGACTAGAGTTTAACAATGTGAGACCTTCATGTTTGCTAAACCCCTATACTTATTCAGGATTCAAAGCAGCTGTACACTTTCATTCTCAGATGTTTTAGTAAACTTCAATATGTACTTCTAAAATTAGTAAATATATAGATTTTTGTCTTGGTTATGATAAAGTTCTGCCCTTAATTACACTTTCAAACAAGTGAAATGCTGATGTGAAACTATCTAAATTAAGTCTTCTATTTTACCTTATACTAGGGAACAACAGACTGAAGCTTTGCTTTGATGTGGAATACCTGAAAAATACTTCAGTATCTTCTTATACTGACAGCCTTTTTCAGACTTTGTGTGTCTTGTAGTGTCTTTCTTAGATGCTCACCTTTATTAGAAATGCCATGACTGAGTGACTGAGACCTTAAAGCATTTTTGCTGTATTAGATAGTTCTGTAGTTGGAAATTAAATGATACTACTTTAACAAAAAAATAAATAAATACTCCAAGAGAATTCTGTGTGTCACTTGCTTGTGTGACATCGAGAAAAGGAAAAAAATTACAGAACTTTTCCTGAATGAAAGGAGTTACTTGAAAGTGAAATGTGCAAATCCATCAGTGATATTTTAATAATGTTAGGTCATGTTGAGTTCTGAATAATTAATCATTTCATGTATATTTGCACTTCTGTATGGAAAATACCTTTTTAATGACTGACTTAAAGCCTAAGCTACTTTTTTTTTTTTTTTAATAACACCATTCCTTATACATGTTTCTGTCTGTATACAGAAGATACAGGAACTAGGAGGAACTAGGAGCTTTGTGAAGGGATTTAACTTAAACAATCCTCCATTTTATTTTTCTAAAATCGCACCTTTGGAATAACTTTTAGGTAAAAGCATTTCTACCGTGTACTGTGGGATTCTAGTTAACGATCCTCACTGGCCTAGGTTGCCTGAACAGAGTTTCAGTTCTTTTCCTTCGTGGTTTCCATATATTGTGTTTTAGTATTTGTAGAATACTGTGGGTAATAGAGAAATCAGCAGGTTGTCTGAATAATACAAGTGCTACTCCAAAAGTAATGCCTCCTATGTTATTATGTTGGCTCTTGATGTCAGAGGTGGATGTTGGTGTTATGGCAGTAGAGGATGAACCTTCCCACCAATATCCCGTTACATGTTGTTGCTGTGTGACAGATGGCAACAAAGGGGCAGCCTTTGACAAAATGGCATCTGACATGGAAGAGTATATGAAGCAAAGATGTGGAATTTAACTCCTCTAGGTGAAAGAAGTTGCACCCATTGACATTTATCAAAGCTTCCTGAATGTTTCTGGGGACCAGACATGGATGTGAGCACAGTGAGGTAGTGGGTGGTATGTCCCAGCAGTGGTGAAAGACTGTGGGTTACCAATGCAGATTTTTACAAGCGCAGCATGCAGGATCTTGTTCATCACTGGTGAAAAAAGATAGCTAATGTGGTGACTGTGTTGAAAAGTAATGCTTTGTAGCTGAGAATTTGCTCTATCAAATAGTGTTGTGCTCTTTGCATGTTGTATTTTCTGTGGAAATAAATAGGAGACATTACTTTCAGAGCTACCTTATAATAGCTAGTAGAAGGTAAATCTATACTTCACAAGATTTTTGCTTTAGATAATGTTAATTGTTCTAAAAATGAAAAAAAGTGAAGTGAGAATTAAGTATTACACTAAAAACAGAACATATTTTGTTAAGTTCTAGGAATGGAAGATTTGATCTTCCGTATTCTGTCAAGACAGCATTTCCTTTTTTGCAAGGAAATTAACATTTATACACTTCACTATGTACCAGTACTGGCAAAAACTGGAGTACTGAGTTACCAATTCAGTTTTTAAAGTAATTGTGTAGTAAGAAACTCATCATAAAAAAAATACATGATTTGTCCAGTGAAATATTTTTCTTAATTATTTTTGATATATTTAAACTTCGCACATTGTGCATCATCTTATTTTGTAGTCTTAAGAAAGCTTGTCTGAAAAGTGTGCTGCCATTGTACTTCCTCATATTTACATAAAATATGTATTTTTTTTTTTTTTTTTTTTTTTTACAAATAGAGGAGAGTTATATCACCAACACACTGCATTGTGAAGCAAGTATAAAATTTTATTATGCTGCTAAAGAATTAGTACTTCAGAGACATTCTGAAGCATGTATATACCATAACTGTAGGTGAAACCTGGCACTCTGAAATGTCCAGGATAATGGTTCCAAATGTAGAAGGGTAGCATCAGTGGTATTTTCTTTGGATGCCCCTCAGGCCTTGCTGAGCTCTATGGATGTTGGGCTGCCCTAGCAAGCGACCTCATAATTTCCAGAAGCAGGTGGAGGTGGCAATTATAGCTATGGCCACTATCTTGAACCTTCTGTAGAAAGTGATGAATTGTAAATGGCTAGATCCAGTGCACAACAATAAAATCAAATAAATCTTCAGCGTGTAATAATGACAACACTGAAAGACTGGCAGTTATAACAAGGCTGCTGTTGTCACCCACTTTACTGTAGCCTTGATATCCATCATTATCAGCTGGAGCTAGCTCAAGAGTCGGACAAGAAGGTCTGAAGAAGGATGAGTTATTTGCGCTGAAGCGTCCAGTAGGTCCCATCTGGCTGAGAGTAAATGGGATTTTTTTGCCTGTTCACTGGACCAGAGCTGTCCATCATTTCGGGCAGATATCTGATCACTTCATGCTGTGGGACAATATGGCTTTGTGCTGTTTGGCACAGCAATGGCAATTAAAATAACTAAACTTTTCATTTACTTCAAGCTTCTGTTCTACCTTAGCCAAAGGTGATCCTAAGAAGGAGCCTTTACATTAATGGAGCTTTTTATTTCTTTGAGACAGGAAATCAAGTTAGATAGATCAGTGGTAAGTTACTGAACACATTAAGGTGGTAATGGAAAAGGATTCTGAAATACAAGGAATTCTTGTGTTTTCCCTGTAGCGTGCTTTAAATTACCTGAAAATATCTAAACACAACAGAAATTGACAGAAATTTGAAGACATAACTGCTGCTGTGGAAATAGTAGAGTTGCTAGCCCCCAGCAAGTTTCTTGTAATTACTATTAATCCTAATTGCCTTAATGCATCTTAACTCAATGCTTTTTTCTGCTAAATACAACTCTTCTGGGTTTACATTGCATGTGTAACTTTCAAGTGTATCAATCAGACAAGCATGAAAGATTATTCAAATAATTGCTGTACACTAGAAATAAAAATTTGAAAAGTGAATACTACTTAGTTTAACATGGCAGCTTATCTAATATTCGTTTGATCTTTAGACTTTTCAATAAGATCATAGGATTAATCAACATAACATGTTAATCAGTGAATCCCAGATTGATTTCCCCCTCCTTCTCCCTTAGGTGTACCAGTTCTTCAACAGAAAACAATTGAGTTTATTGAATATTAATTTATGAAGTCAATATAATTGCTCTCTTTAAATTTGTTTTGTTCTTGTGTTTTAAGAAACTTAGTGGCATGAAAGAAGAATCCTGTCAGATGTCATCATTTTAAAGTGAAGGTGATTTTATTAGAGGCTAGAATTTTATAGTATCTAGATTGCAGGCGGCTTAACAGCAGTTTCTTCTGTAAAGCTGTCTTGTTTTACATTCATGGTAGGTTCTTACATGGCTTAATCCCAGCTTTAAAAGATTCAAAGTTGTGAATTGATGCATTACAGATATGCAGAGTCAGGTGTTCTTTTAATTTTTAGAGTATTAAGTACAATGGGAGAATAATATTCTGGTTTGTATGTTCTTTTGTTTGTATTTCAGAAGTGTTACATCATATACGTGCCTTAGCTGTCTAACAATAGTTGTTAAACAAACGTTTTAACGTGTATGATGATTAAAAGAGAAGTCTTCTGAGATTTCAGTCCTTCCGTATCAGCAGGTTCGATAGCTAATGTCCAGGCAAACTGGCATACTATCATTCATTTTTTTTTCCTTATTTCATGATAAATCTTTGAGCCTAGAGGCATCAGACGCATATGATTTCTCTGCATTTTAGAGTCTTGATGGAATAACAACTTCCAAATTTAAAGTACTGGCACACTGTATTCCATCTCAATAGGCTTATCTCAAAACAGCAGTAGCCACATGAAAATATATGTCAAGAACACTGTTTTCTCATATTGGAATTTAGGCAATTTGTTTTCAGTCAGAGAGCTGTTTCTAATCTATTTTTGGAGCCCCTCTGTGGCCTGACCATACGTTCTAACATAATTTATGGTGGCACTGTAACATATGGACTTTTTATCATTGTCCAGCTGAAATTCTCTGTTGGACATGGATGCTACCCATATACACAAGCTCCCAAAGCAGGTATTTTAGAGTGCAATTTAGTTTTGTGTAATCTGAATTCATCACTGTGTTTAGCATTGAGCTGGGGTTGTTCCATGTTGGGTTTTTTTTAGCAATAGTAAGATATTTTTTGTGCATTCTACATGCACATTAAACTTGATATTTTTAAAGAACTGTGCTAAATAAATACCAGTTCATCATGAAACCACCTAACAGGCCGCAAAGCTCCAAGTTCTCATTAGAGTGAACAATACAAAAGTAGAAGGCTTTTGTTTTTCTTCCTTGCAACAACAGATGTGAGAAATGATATGTAAGTGATATTAAGTATTTTGTAGCAGTAACTGGCAGCTGGAGTCATGAGTATATGACAGTAGACAACATTAATTACTAATATATTTTAAAGCAAAATGGTTGTAAAAATCTTTCACCGTATACCTTCAGTTCTTAAAATCTATGTCCAACTGAACTGATTCACATTATTTATTTGTTATTGAAGGAAGAAGATTCTCTTCATTCCTGGATTTATATATTTTTCTCTTTGATATCTTCATTTTCTATACCAGCCAGATGTTAACTACACTATATAGAAGATAAAGAATTTTTTCTGGCAATTTTTCCACAAGATGGCTGTATTTTTTTCTGTTGACTAATATTTTACTCATTTACTACTAAAAGGATAAGCAAGTCTCAAAAGATGTAAGCACCTACAGACTACGCTTCAATAGATATCTTGTTGACTTCTGATTGTTAGAGTAAAATAAAAATTAGAAGTATTTTTGTTTATTTTCTTAGTGTTACATTCAGTGTAAACGTAGATCATTAGGCATTTCCCCACAGCAGATTAAAAATTCAAGCACAGAATGAAGGGAAATTGGCAAATGTAAAGTTACGTCTGAAACCTAATCTTGCTTGCAGAAATTGGACATTTGGGGCAGGGTTGTAGGCAGTTTCCTTTCTTGAAACACAATTCAAATTTCTGAACCTTGTCATGTCAAGTGTACCTAAAAGGATAGTGTCCTTGGAAACAATGGCCATAGTGGATATTTTGTTTAAGAGAAAAAATCCTCTCTGCTTCACTTGAAGATCTCTGCTAGTCGTGCCAGTAGTACTAATTCTTAAAAGGGCTCAAACTGCTGATAAACTAGTCAACTGGTCCTGCTTTAAAGAGCATCCTGAGAGAATCAGAACACATTGCATCCCCCTTGCCTCCTGATGCTCAAGATGAGCATCTACACTCCAGTGAGATCTTCATAGTTAATTTGGAATCAGTAATCTAAACTGTAGAACGTATTGTTTATTGAATCAGAGGATCACTGAATGCACTTGGTTTGTGATACAGTTATCTCAGTAATATGGTGGGATTGGCAGTGGTGTATATTTTAAAACCTTTGTGTAAAGTGTCAAATAGCCTCACAGTCAGACCACAGCCTCACAATCAGCTGTTACACTAGGGTGTTTGTCACCTAGTGTACAGTAACATTTTTCTCTTCTACAACACCATAGCTCTCTAATTTGTTTAGTTGCTTTTACACAACAGCTCTTTTAGTATGTAAACGATTAGCATACAAATGTATGTAAATTCACAATTCTCTTTGAACAAACCTATTGTTTAACAAAAATTATGGTGTATACAGTTTCTGACAGGTGTCTTTTTAGTCTTTTCTCAACAGTACAAGACGTTGTAATTCAGTACAGCCAGTATAATTTCAAACAATCTCCAACTTTTACATGCAACAACCATTTCCATTTTTTATAACTCTTTTCTGCTTGATATTTATATTGTAAAAAAAAAAAAAAAAAAAACAGCTCAGTTTCAAAATGTGAAACCAATGCAAGAATGTTTTTATTCTTGTTCTTTTTTTTTTTTTTTAATTTATTTTTCTTTTGTTCAGTAGCGCTTATATTTAGAAACAATTAGAAAAAATGGTTGTGGTTATGATGCCTCATTGGGACTCAATTTGTATTTATGTACTGCATTTCAACTTCTTTTTTCTTTAATATGGTAAGCAAACATACCTTTATAATATGAACATCTATATATCAGGGAGTACCTAGAAAATGCAGATCTTTTTTTCACAAAAAAGTTCAGAATCTATAAACAAGGTATATATTATTACTGATATTTTTAATTATTTGGCTACTCTGTTGTCTGTGCTGTTTAATTTTGAAAGGAACTGTATTGTGGAGAAAAAACATTCCATCATTTAAACATGCTGTATGATCTAGTTATTTGGATATAGTCCTCAAGATAACTTGTGAAAGACTGGAATCTCTTAAAATGGTCTTCTGTCATGTCAAGCTAAAGTTTTGGAAATTGTACATGATTGTTGTATAATTACATATTCAAATTATTATATTTCTTACTTAGCAAGTTATATGTATTTGCACTAATTATACTACCAAAATGTTTAATTACTAAATTAGTTGCGTATTTGAGGGGGGGCTTTAATGTGCCAGCTGAAAGCAAGTTTGTAGCTAGCATTCTGTAATCAGTTTGGTTTAAAGTAAATATTTAGTATTAAAATAATAGTATAGTATCGTTTTGCTCTTTCTTTGAACAGAAACTCTGTTCTGAGCAAACAGCTGGGAAATGTTCATGATGGCGTAGCTGAAAACAAGATAGGAATATACTAGAAGATGGAACAGTAGAAAGAATTCAATATGCTACACAGTATTGCTTTCTAATTATTACTACAAAGCACAAATAAGACCATTTTTTTGTAACAGCAAATTGCTCATAACTAGTTTTCATCCCCACCTCACCCAGTCCTTCCCCTTCACCTGTAATACTCCAAATGGGCCAACTTTTATATTTTTTAACATTCATAGTACTCAGTCATTGCAGACTATGCTCCTAGTCTTAGTCATATCAGTCAGTAGTATCAGATTTGACTTAGCTTTCTTTCTAAATTGTTTTATTTGGCTTTCTTGTTAAGAAACAGCCTTTCTTTTATGGTCTTTCTACACAGTTTCAATCTTTTGCTCAGGCTCCCATCTCTCTGTGTTTTCAGTTACAGCTTCTTGTTTAATCTTGGCAAAATCATTTTGCCTGTTCATATCCTTTTGGAATGTGGTTTAAAAGATTGCGTTCTTAGCTCAATATCTTTAGCATATGATCCTTCCACTGCCTTCCCTCCCCCCTCCCCCTTTTATTTTTTTTTCCACATTTTTTCTTCTGTTATGATTCTTCTACATTTGTTTTTGTAAAAATCAAGTGCAGCCACTTACCTGAGTTAAAAGCGTGGTTTAAGATTTACAGTTCTAGAGAATTTTGTGTGGGTTACTGTTCTCAATCATGTAGCACAATATGTGAGGTACGTGGATTGTGGTTTGATATTACTGTCTATTGTTTGTTCAGGTACCTCTAAAAGTAGTTCTTTGAATGTGGTGATGTGGTCTTCAGTCTTTATTACTTCTTTTTGTCACCCACCTTCCAATTTAAAAATGCTACGTTTGTCTTTCTTTGATTTTCTACAAAGCTGGAAAAATATATAAGATAGAGTTGTTTGGTATTTTTAACCAATTTAATGAAAACCTACTTTTTTTTTTTCCCCAATCATAAGCTTTTAACTCCAGTAGTCAGAGATGGCAATGTATGTACTTTCCTCTAATAGTAACTTCTTGTGTTTGAAACCTTGTATGCCAAGCTTTCCCTCTTCATATGAAGCCAACACTATACTGCATTAGTGAGTTAAGATGTGAGAAACTAGTGTCCCATCCCCGCTGTTAGCATGTTCCTAGAATGTGTTTTGTTCATGAGAATATGGGCTGTTTTGTATCATGCATCTTTGGTGTTTGCTTGTTCGTTTTTTACAAGAAACAAGAGCAAAAGACTGGATCTCACTCTATCCCCTTGACCAGTATTTTAGAAAACTAGTATCTTATGACAAGGGCAGATGAGAGTTTTAATCCATAATCATCAAAACACATCTGTCTTTTTCTACTCAAATGACAGTTTCAAACTGTCATTGCAAACTGATTTGTGTATACTTGCCCCAATATCAACTGTTACATTGTGCAGTACGTGCTGTGACTTCTTTCCCAGTTTTGTACTCTCTCATTTTTGCTATCTTTATCAAACTCCTGTGGAATGCTGCAAGGAATGTCTATTGAAATAAGATTTTCCCCATATGCAATTATTTCTGAAGATGATCAGCCATGATTTTATTACATTATATGTACACTAGGTGATGTATTGATTTTTGACTAATGATAACTTTTAATGGGCCTGTCATGCAGTGTTAACTCACATTCTTAGGAGAATTCTTAAGGCTTACTTGTACTTCATCACCCTTACATGATGCAGCATGTGCATTCATCTTAAAACAGTAACGTTACCTTGGCTGATGAGACTTCAGACATTTTGCCAGACATGCCAAGTGGATCACAGTCTAGTATTCTGTTTATTATGGAAGAGATGGTGTCCTGCACCAAAACTAAGTGATATGCATTACTTACTTTTTGCAAACACTCATCTGTGATGCTGTGTTTACCTAGCTTATATAATTAACACACAAAGTGCACTAAGAGTGAGATAAAGAACAGTTTTACCAAAGAGAAGCTTGTATGTTCTATGAAAATAGGAGACTTTTGAGTAAGGAAACTTAAACGTGATCAATTTTCGTCTCTCAACTTCACTGAATAGATGCTGGCTAACTGATATGCCCTGGTGACAGGATCCTGGTTTGCAATTTCCATGGATGTACTCTTGGTCCTTCCTGTGCAGTTGTTGCTGACAGTTGCTTAGGTTTAGTTTTTCTGGGAAAATATTCTTTTTTGCTGTTTCTAAATTATAGCCTTTTTTCTCTCCACTGCATAATTGCGTGTTTGTGGAAGGTGTTCTCTCTGACACCAATTCTTAAATGTCTGGTTTCCTTTGTGATTATTGGAAAAGGAAGATGTTTTTGGAGATTTATAGACCAATTGGTTAGTTACCAGATGATAGGCAAGATAACTGTAAAATCAAGGGTTTATTTTAAAAAAGTATTTTCCAACTTTTGTTCTCTTTATCTTAAAATTATCTTTCCTCTTATGATTCCTGATGTTTAGTGTACTTCTAGGATTGTACATTTCAGCTTTCAGTTGGAGTACCTTTTATTTAACAATCAGCTTTGCATTCATAGGAGATGTGGTGTACTGTATTTCTAAATACATGCTTTCAGTAAAAGGAATCTTCCTATTTTAGAAAGGGTATAAGATACACACATATCTAAAACATTTTCTTTTCTTGCTTTCTTTAAAATTTGCCAAACTAACATACTAGCATGTGAACTAATAAAATTCTCAGTATGTGAGATCCTTCTTAAATTCAGAAGTTTTTATCAAGATTATATTTTTAGAGGGTACAAATCATAAGTTGAATATTATAAAAACATCGAGACATCAGAAACGTTGCACTTTAATTTATAATGTATAATCTATACATACTGTATAAACTATATAAACAATCAAGCAATCATGTCTTTCACTGTTATCTATTGCCATCATTCCCCATGCATTGAGGCTCTCACTACAGCTACTACTATAAAACGTTCCCTAAGTACATAAAGGCTCTAATCGTTAAGATTTTTATTACCAGCCACACATACAGAGCTGCAAATTGCCTTGTTTCAGATTTATTATGTATTACTCCAGAAATTCTATAAAGATCAAAAGAACTGATTACAATGTTGACCTTTGCATTAACTCATCTGAATTTAAATTCAAGTGTTTGATTTGGGAAAATAAGTCCATTTATCATAGGTCTGCTACTGAGGGGATTGTGCAGCCCTGATTGGGAGTGCTGAGACCAAATTTATTTATTGAGCGTGGGCTTGAAAATTGTTTGTAGGACAAGAGGAACAAAAGTTTGACCTGCCATTGTGTTGCACCCAGGGAACAATGTGGCAGCTGCCCTTTTCAAAAAGCTAGCAGTCTGTTCTTGCTGAAGAGCTGAAGGATATTTATAGTTTAAATATATAGAACTATTTTGAAAATGCAAACCAGTGAGCTTTTTTACACTGTGAGATAATTAGCTTCTAAATATAAATATTACAGTCTAGCATTATGGAAGATGATGTGATACTCTGGATCTTAACATTTCCTCTTTCAAACCTATTTGAAGTTTATTGTCCTAGAAACATAAATATTTGAGTGTTCATTTTAGAACTGGGTTCTCAGCTAACAGGAGATTGTAGTCTACAGGGATTGTAGTTTTATCAATTAAATGTAGCTCATCTAATGTGCATATTGAAAGCCTACTTCCTTTAAAAAATAAAGAGTAAGAAAAATCAGAATTTAGAGAGCTGAAAGAAACATGCAGAGCAATAACTTTGTCGTACTGTTCCTTTTCTTGTGCAAAACTAGAAGGGAAAGCTTTGTCAAGTGCAACTTATTTGCACTATTGAAAAGAGCCTGTAATATTTAATATTGCGTATTCAAAATATAGTTCTATTTTATTTGTGAATTAATCCATGGCACCAAATGTTGTTTGCTTATGTTGCCGTCCACTAGAAATGCATTTGCATGTGATAAACTAACATCTTACCTAAAGATGAATTGAGTCAATTCAGAGAATTCAGGTGGTGTGTAAAATCTTTCATCAGGATTCAAGGATGTTATCACAGTGGATCATAGAACATTGTAGAAAGTAACTTCAGAAACTTTAAGCTGAAGTACATTGTTGTCCTTCGTAACTATGAAATCTGGCTATAAGTAGTTTCATGTGGGAATTTTTGTAGCTAGTACACTTTCACCTTGGATGAGAGCTAACTCTTTCACCCCTACAGTTCTTTCCCCCTCTAAACCTAGTTTAGTCAAAGATCGGGATAAGCTAAGGAAAACTGTAGTAGGGCAAGTGGGTCTGCATCACTTAGTTCATTCAGAGTTGAAGACTTTTGTAAAGATTAGGACTCAAATCATGCCTATTAGAGCTATCTTGATTGGTGCAATTAGTACTGTTTTATGATTGGGCAGATGACCTCTGGTTTAATAGTAAGCTGAATCATTCTTTTTGAATATGAAATGTTTTGCCAGCTTCCCGGAATTATATGCGAGTTTTCTGTTCAATTGATTACCTTCCTTAAGATACTTAGATGCAGGAAGAACTTAAAAATGTTCCCAAATGTTTGACGGCACTTATGTCACCTTTTTATTGAACATTTAATTCTTGCCAACAGCATCTCTTCTAATAAATCTCACTACATAGTTAGAATTTTAAAAATACAAAAATAAGTTCAAAATGTATTTTGTTTTGAGTTGGTTAAATACCTTGGGTTGCCACTAGATGTTACTGATGTGTACAGGTTATTTCCTGGAGAAGTTTCAAAACCGGTTGCCAGGCTGGGATATTTTATTATTTAATTTTAAAATATATTTAACAAAAAAAGAGATAATAAAATCCAAAGCTTAATTTTGAGTGAATTGACTTAATTAAAATCACAGACTATTTAAAAACAAATAAACAAACAAACAACCCTAAATCAATGCAAGTGTTGCCAATACTTTATTTCAAAAAAATGAGTCTCACTGCTCGTTTTGACCCTCTTTTGTCCTCATTTCTGACTAGTTTTACACTGTTCTTTCTACATATATATTCAGTACCCCCTTAGTCATCTCTTCAGTTTTATCCACCGTGTTTATTACTACACATAATACACGCATATCCTTACCGTGTTTGCATATAACATAGGTCCATGTCAGTATAGTGTCTTAAATTCTTTTTTGTAACATCTTTTTAAACCTGTTTCTAATATCTGACACCTATACAATTTAAACCTGTCAGGAGGTATATGTACAGCAGTGCTATTGCTGCAACTTTAGTAAGCAAATACCACAGATGGGAATTGGCAGCAAATGAAATGCAAATTTAATAACTCACTTGGTAAGCTGTGCCTGGAATCATACCACAACCAACTTGAAGGACAAGCACTGTATTGAGCAAGTTGTGTTATTTACACAACCACTAGGATGTCTTTGAGCCTCAAACAAAGCAGAGAACATCAAACATCCATTTTTCTGACAAAACACCTTGGAACTACCAAGCAGATACATATTGTGTGCCATGAAAACCATGAGACTTTTATATTCATTTTAATAATCAGAAAACGCCAAACAAAACAGCAGTGATATGTCATCTTGCTAGATTAATGGGTAGAAGGCACAAGCAACATTCTATTTCTAGAAGACAGGTTTTGCCATTTTTATGAATTAGCTTTTTCGTATTACAAGTTTAAATTAATATCTCAGAATCACAGAATTGTAGGGGTTGGAAAGGAGCTCTGGAGATTGAGTCCAACCCCCAAGATAAAGGTCTATTGGATCTTATAAGAGTCTACTGTAGTTTTCCATTATGTAGGGTTTAATGTCATACAAAGAGAACCTTGAAAGATTCATACTGATAAAGAGAGATTTGACAGTAAGATAAGTAAAGTTTATTCTTTAAATCTAAGTTAGTGGTTGATAACTTAGCACAATACATTCATGAGCTTTTGGTACAATATATCTTTGGTATCTGCATTATGTTCAAAATGTTGAAGTGCAACACTACTTTATCTTAGTGTTGATATCCTGATGTGGGACCACTATTAACTTTAACATGCTTGACCGTCTCTTTTAAAATGTATGAGCAGAATTCCCACTTTTGATTTCTCTCACACCCCTATTAGAACCTACTTGTTTCCATTTTTTCTGTAATGGAACTCATGAATTATTTACGTTTGATATTTGAAGACAAGACGATGGAAAAGTGTGAGAGTATCTTACTAAGAAAATGTATGTTTATTGTGATATATTTTAAGTTTATTTACTTCTACCTCATTTTGCTTAGGGGGAAATATAGAAAAGATATTTCAAGCCTGAATTTAGCTTGACCTTAAAAGTGCCCAACGAAATGTTGATTTCTGAGCTTCCCGCTTGCTTCTCCTGTTATCTGGCATTACCTATTGGAGACAACAGTTATAGTTACATGTTTCAAGTTCAAACGGCAGAGAAAGTGGCTAATACAGAGATATTTCTAAAACTGGCCAATCATACAAGCTTGCAGGGTAGAACAGTTAGATACAGACAGGCAAGCTGGAAAAAGCCGTGTCACCCAATGTACAGAAGTCAACAATGAAACTAGCGAAGTTTGTGTCTGAGGCTCTTCTAAAACCTTTTCCCTGCAGTTTTATTACTTGTGGGAGCAACCCTCACCTGAAATACAAATTAGTTTGTGGGCACTAATTCTTCCATTAGTACGTAATCTAAAAGGTGAATGTTCAAATGTGTAACTTTCATAACTGTTGTTGTTTATCAGTCTGTCTCATTTTGAACATTATTTTATTCCAGTCTTATCAAAATATAAATCAAAATTTTCCAGTAGCTGGATTTTTTTCTTCATGTAGTAAATTCTTAAGTATGCTGCAATCAACATTTTTTAATACCCAATTTTCCTATTAGCTTGCTGTCCTGAAAATTGATCAGTTTGGCTTTTGTAATCTGTAATATAACTCACTGAATATGTTTTAAAAAAATAATAATAATTCTGCAAATGAAGCTTGACTGGATCAAGACTTTCAGACTGTGCAGAACTGAGGTACTAAAATAGGAAGATTTTAGCAGCAGAAAGATGAAGGTGAGTTATCCCTGCAGTTCAGTTTGATCTACCTCTGTGACTGCTAGTCCTAACCACTTTCTCAGCTATTGGAAGTAAGTGATGTAGAAACTATACAAAAGGAAGAAAGAGACTGAATTATTTTACTGTAAGATAATGCTGTGGGCTATAGGCAGTGGTAGGCCATTTGTTTTTCATTTAGTTGTAATAAATTTCACTAAAATCTGTTTCTCTTCTGAAACAGAGATGATGTTACTTGCAGTTTGTATACTAGTCAGAATATTTTAATCTACTTCTTGATAATATCTGAAATATAACATTAGCATGACTAAATATATTCATTGCTGTGTAGGTTAATGGAACTGATGACAGAATTGAGTTTTAATGAACAAGTAAAATGAAAAGACTTTAAAACAAATTATTTAGCTAGAAGTTCCATTTGTATGGTTTGTGTTTCAGGCTAATCATTAGGGCTTACTGCAGGTCAGCATGTCATATCCCAGTGGTGTCTGGTGAGATGGAGGGTTATCTCATATGTCAGCCAGATATCCCTGTGAACCATTTTGAGCAGTCAAGATAATAGGACTGAATTCTGAAATGAGGTAGAATTCTGAAATGGGGTGCAATTCAGAGCGAGAGCTGGAAATATACAATGCCACGTGTGAGCACAGTGCTGTTGCTTATAAAGGCAGTCACCTTTTGGCATGAATAGTGACTTATGTTTGACAATAGTCCCTCAAGGCTGGGTGCAATGAAAATGGGGAAAGATGGCAAATAAAGTACATATTCCTGCAGAGAAGAGAGATGAAGGAAAAAACTGACTTCCTTATCAAGGTGCTGGTTTTTGGGGGTGTTTGTATTTTAGATCAAATTACATACTGGTTTTTCATTGGAATACTGATATTGAATGATAGCCTAGTGAATGTTTTTTACTATTTTTTTTGACTGCCTTTACTCTTTCCTGTTGTGTTGGCCACAATTGCTATTTCGTTTTTGGTCAAAACAGCAACTAAAAAAAAATTAAAATTTCTTTTTCTTAATGATAGTATAATTTTTATGTTGCTGATGAAATTTTGTGACAGTGCTGTGTGAAAGTGGATGCACTTTCATACTTCTAGGATTGTTGGGATTTTGTTTGTTTGTTTTTCTTTTTTTTTTTTATGTTGTATTTTAAGTTTATAAATAAGGAAAAGGCCAAATCTATTGCATATTCCTGAAAGGAGGACTTTTGTAGTCTCTGCTTTCATGTCATCTCAGATGATACAACCTGATTTCTAATTGCACATCTAAATCAAATTAGTGATATCATAATTGGAGTAGTTAATCATCTTTTATATAAGGAAAATAAATTATAAATGACTTCATTTTTGTGTTTATTTTCAACTTTTTAGCAGACAGTATATTCTGCTGAACTCCATTATCAGTGTTGGGAAAACAAATTTTTGCATGCCTATATTTACAGTACTTAATTTGGAAAATCATAAAAGCACCAAGACTGAATGTATTTTTTTTCCTGCTGCCTATCTATGCATGACTTGCCTTTTATTTTTAGTCGTTTAGGTGAACGTAGGTCAATTACCTGGCACGATGAGCAAATTCTGCTAGCATTTCTTCACACACTTGATACCACGGCTGTAACTCATAGCAAAAGCTTAGTGACTTATGTAGCTTTTGGTCAGCCAGTAGAGGCCACTCATAGCTTGCTCCTGAAGCTGGACGGTGATTTGAAAACAGAGTTTTGTTGTGTGCTTGAGTTTTCTAATTCGCTCCGAGTAAGCTGACACTGCCATGAGCTGTCACAACATGACTTGTACCTGAAAAGGGTTCTGCTTGTGAGTAGTTCTGCTTGTGTGTGTTTAATATTGACTTTTTTGTTTCCTCTAATAAGTCTTATCATATTAAGAATAAAAATCACCTTTAGTAGTGTACTTCAAGCAGTCTTAAAGCAAATGCATTTTTTTAATATCTTTTGTTGATACAATTTTCACTGTCACTATATTATATTATTCTCGTGAACTAAGGAGAAACTACCACAGCTTAGATTTGGGGGGGGGAGGGAGAGGAAGGTCTTGTTTATATGTTTTTTTGTTTCTCTCAAATGAGGAACTGAGCTGAAGTAAAAACTAACCAAAGGTCAAAACAACAAGTGTGTAGCAGATGGAGGAATTGAATCCAATCTCACAGGCTGAGGCTACTATCCTAATCACTGTGCTCTGCTCTTTCCTTCTGTTTGTATCACCATACAGGTAACTTCACTTACTGATAATAGTTTGACATAAAACACATTGTTTCAGCATTTTAGATCATTCGTAACTAATAAGGATCTAGTCCTTGCACTACTGAAGTCAAAATCCTGTTGGCTTAGTTAAGCTGACTTCACCCTAGAATAAGTTTTATCTATAGATAGCTAAAATGTAATAAAGATTTTTTTCATACACAATATGAACCTCAACATTTTAGTGGTAGCTTTTCCTATTAAAGGAAGTTTGTTTTAATTTAAATATAATTAGTTGAATTCTAGATGTTTTTTCAAAAAAATTTGGCAATGTTTTGTTGTCATACTTAATACTTTTCAGGTGGCTATTCTGAAGATTTTCCTTTTCTCAATGTATAAAATTGACATTGTGATACTATATGTGTTTATGCAGTCCTGAAGCTTATATGTGTGTCTCATACCATGAGCTGGTTTAAATTAAAGAAAAAAGTTTATTTTATGTTTTCTTCTGAAGTCTCTTCTTAATCCCCAATAGTGTCAGTCTCTTTTTTGCAGTGCTCTGAGCTGCTGTTGGAGCAAAGATGCCACAGTACTATTTTATATTATACATCATACATCTTGAAAGATGAGCTCATACCGACTCATTTTCAAACACTTTTCAAAAGTCACTTGTTTTAATTTTATAATCAGTTAATCTCAAATGCAAGTTTTATTTAAAAAAACAAAACAAACCAAACAACAACAACAACAAAAAAAAAAAAAAAAATCAGCTGAGAAAAGCTGTGTAAAAGCATAGGTTTACAATGAAGTTCTCTCTATTGCTTTTGTATGTGATTAAATTTCCTATCTTTCTTTGAAGAAATGGTGTTTAATATTGGAATTGTTTTTTAAATCTCTGCTTTCCTTTTGTTTTTCCATTAATCATTCAATTGAAAACCGAGTATGAAGAGAGAGATGTATTTTATTAGTTTTATAAAAAAGAAATGTAGAGAAAACTAAGAGTGTGAAACTCACCCGAGAGATAGGTGAACTTGCACATTTTCTTTGACTCCTAGAAACATACTGATTCTCATTTTATCTAGGATGCATGGGGGCTTGTTTGCTTGGTTTACGAAGAGAAAATGGTAAGACATGTACAGGGAGATGAGTGTTAGCTCTGGTGTTAAAGTCCAAGTCTTCTGACCAATTTTTCTTGAGATTTTTCTTTCCAATCATTTGCTTGTGTTTCACAATGATCCACTGAGTTTTGCAATGCTTTGTTAGTAAGAGTTTGATTTTAAATAATTATAGAGTAGCAAGAAACTGGCTTAGATCTAGGTATTCTGCTAATGGACCATGTCTTCATGAAGGCTTAATAGAACCAGTAGGTGAGCCCTACTTTCCCTTTACACATCATATTTTGCTGCTTTATGCATCTGAGCCACAATACAGTTTGCAACACAATTGAGCTGTGTGAAGACCCTTGATTTATTATTATTATTTTTAATCAGTTTTGTTCTTCATTCTTGAAGACATTATTCCTAATTATTTGTTACATCTTTTTTAAAAGCTGCTATTCTTAACTGGGGAGAAATACTACTTTTTGTATTAGTTATAGTTACCTAATTTCCTTTGAGTGCACTCAGTTATAGGATAATAGGGCTTGGAGAAATGCAGGCTATTAAATACACTGGTAAAAAGCTTGCGAGAGATTATTGTGCATCAGTTCTGTGATATTCTATACTTACTGTTAATTTAACATGAGTGTTTAAAAGCTAACAGTCTTGTGCATGGAATGAAGACCTTTAATACAGTATAAGAATTGACCAGAAGCATGCTGTTAGTGAATGAACTTCATTTTAAGTTTAAAATGACTCTCTGGTCAATCTTCTACTCACTCTCACAGTAATTATGATTCCTCCATGTGTGTGTGTACATTCAGGCCTTACCCCCTTGCATACACTCTGTGGCAAAAAATAAAGTTGTAGAATCATCGAGTGGTTTGGGTTGGAAGGGACCTTAAAAGTCCACCCTGTTCCAACCCCCTGCTGTGGGTGGGGTTGCCATCCACCAGATCAGGCTGTCCAGGGAATTTTGTGAGCGGGGAAAAAATAAAAAGAAATCTTTTGTAAACCTTCAGTTTTGTTTATTTTTCCTTTACCAGTGGAACCCTAGTACTTAATTCAGCTCTTTTTTGTGCACTAGGACTTCTAAACCAACTCTAGAAAACTATGCAATTTTTCTACATGAATAAAGAATCTGAACAATTGAGTGGCTGTTTGTTTCCCTGTGCATAAACATCGCAATTGATTTTGCTAATAGTGATTTAGCAGATTAAGATAAGCCATAGCTTTTTTGCCCTAGATGGCAGTTTTGCAAAGATGAATTTCTTTGCATTACCCATTATGAATATTATAGTCATCACCATTCAGTTTTATATAAAGATCTGTAATTATGCATTATGATTTTAATTTTATGAATATTGTGTGTCTGCTCAGTAAAATTGAAGCTTTCGAAGGTATGTAAGAGAAACCTGGGTGGTGTGCTCTGTGGTCAGCTATATCTGTTCATATAGTTCATATTCTCATATAAATTAATGGAAAAATGTATGTGTCTTTTATATATTATTTTAAAACTAAAAATCCATCAGGTGCTTTTTCTTGGATTTTCAATGCTTATTAAATTCCAGATTATGTATTTTGAGTAAGCTGGAAACTTAAACTTGTTTCCATAAGTACGGCTGTAGGTAAACAACCAATTTTAGTCCAGAAAATAGCTTTTGCTTCTGTCAACATGTTGTTTATTTTCTCCCTGAGATAAAAAGTTCAGTTTTCTGATATTTGTACCAAGATAAAGTCTATAAACAAGATTAATATAGTGTGGAAAAGGTTGTCAGCAGCCCTGGCAAAGGAAATAAGTTGCCTGTACACAGAACATACTGTAAACTGAATAAAAGTGTCAGGTCCACCATGAGATAATGTGATCATGAACCTCTAACAAAGCATGACATAGGCACAGTCGGCTTTTCTTATAGCCATAGTGTAGAAAATGGATTACTATATTCCAGGGGTACCCACTGGAATAGCATGAAAACTTCATTTTGAGATTAATGCAGGATGTAACTCTTGAGAGCCGAGCAACGTGTTTACCTATTTTGTTAAAGTAACAGCTTAGTTATTAACCTTAACATTTAGAAATTATATATTTAAATATTTGATCATATTTTTAGGTCTGTCTTTGTGAACTGGTGTTTCTTGCTCTCAATTAATAGATGACTAACAGTGTAAAAGTTGTCTGAACTTTGGTCACTGATTTACTGCTGTCATGTGGCTATGTACAGCCTCAGTAACTCTAGTAAAACAGTAAACTGCAAAAGCCTATAAAGCACTAGGTGTGCTATTCTTCATGTGTGTTCTGTGCTGAAGAGAATCCTTGAGATAGTAAAATTATGTAGTCACCCTCATTTTCTCTGGGGATTTTAATGCATGAGAAGATTTTTCTGCAGAACTTTCTTTTCAAGCACCACCAGCCAGAAGAGTGATAACATTTCAGGGGTCCATTTTTTAGGCCCCATGTTACTTTTAAGGTCAAAGAAACAGGGTAGTGTCAAGTACTTAAATCCTGGGGCTTTCAAATTACTTCATAAGTGTTCTTTCTAGATTTTGGAGCTCCAACTGCCATGGTTTTTCTCTATCTCTATAAGATGAGATGTTTTTCTTTAAAAGTTGAACATATTGTTCTTTAAATAAATCATAAGCTGTTTTTATTTGTGAACCTTATGCTTATTTTCTTTTGGCAAGTCTGAGCCACATAAGCATATTATTGGTGAATTTTGTTGCCTCCTTTCAAAACTGACAATGTGTGACTTCTTTCCCACTTCTGACTGCAGAGCTAACTTCAGTGAGCTAAAAGTCGGTTCCTGCATTCCCTCCAGCAGGAATTGTTTGCCTTCTGTTTTGTTTTTTCCAAGCATCAGTTTCAATGGGTGGTCCTTAATTCATCTTTTGCCTGTCTACATGTGCAGACAAATTAGTTCTATTAAGGAGATTATAAAAATAAAGCTGATTGCATATTTGAATAGTACCAGAATATTATCATCTGTACATTACAGGAAAATTCTACGTGTGCTGTCATGAATTCTTATGTTTACTCTTAGTTTAAGTCTATTAAGTCATTTTTATTTCAGTGCATGTAAAGGGCTAGACAAAAACTATACAATATAGTATGGTAAAAATCATTTTCTTTGCTTTTTTTCTTGTATCAGCTGGAGTTTCAAGATGTCAGGGTTTCAAAGGCTGAGTAGTTTTTTTTTGTTTGTTGTTGTTGTCTGTATGTTGAATGTGATTTTCAAACCATCTAAATTTCAGTTTTTCAGAGTAAGCACTTCACGGATTTTCAAAAAGTAACGTGGGCCGGATATCTATAAATGTCTAACATCCAATCAGAATTAGGCCCAAAGGATTTTAGTAAACCCTGTACAGTACCTTTCTGCACTCAGTTTTTAATTTAAAAATGCAGATATTGCTAATAACATTTTCAAAATTGAGACAGTACACTAGATACAGCATTCAGTACATGCAATATGCTTCCTTAATAAACAGTTTCTGTGTGTTCATATTCTGCTCCATAATTCAAAGAAAATGTTTTTTCCCACTTTTCTACCATAGATAACTCCAGGACCAGGTGGTAGCAGAAAGACAATTCACTTGTCCCAGGATTCTCTTCACCATGAGTGAGTATCAGTACTGGACTTAGAAATATTTTTATTTTTGTTTGTGTTATAGTAGTACCTCTTCCCTAAAGCCACGTTTTGCAACTGTACAAATGTGATAAGGGAACCTCAGCTCAGCTACATAATGTTATTTATTTAATAGTAACATTTATAATCCTTTGTAATTCATTTTATGTTTCTTAATGAAACACGCAGTTCAATACTTTGTGAATGTATTTTTATTAACCTGCTAAGTGTATGCTCTTCTAAAAAGCAACACTCTTTAGTGCTCTAAAATAGGAAAGATATCAAATGTAACAGGATGTTTAAAAAGACGTACTGTGGTTTTTTTCAAAAGTAAACAATTTCAGAAATGCCTCATTTGAATAATTGAAAATAAAAAAGCATCACTTTCTTGAATCTTAACCATTATGTGTCAGGTAAGGAAAAAAGATTATCATGATTTTTATGAAAATACGTTAATTGTTTGGACACACACAGATAAAGAATGTCATTCAGCTTATTTAGCTACTCCAGTGTGGAATTAATGTGAACTGCTGTTCTGTCCGGCTGACAACATTAGTTGTATTCTTTCTTAATATCTTTCGAGTTATTATACCAATAAGGTAACTTTCCTATAATTTCCAAATCATACATCTGAAAGTTGAACTGTTCAGTGCAGCTGTTTAACACCTTTCCTGTCCAGCTTATAGTAATATCTACTAATTTATATGTCAACTTTCTTGCTGTCATTTCATTTTTTTTTAAATTTCACACTTATCCTTTAATTATCTGGAAAGTAGAAAAAGGATTTAGCAGTACATAGGTTTCAGGTACAACTGGTATTGTATGATAATTCCTTACAATACAGGGATGAGAAGATGGACTGATCATCAGCAAAGAGCTTTCAGATTTGGGACTTAATAATTTACATATGTTACTCTGAAAGTAATACCTCCTATTAATTTCCATAGACATAACAGATTCAGGGAGCACAATAAGGCTATGTGGTAGTACAAATTCACAGCTACAATACACTGTTGTTTAACATTTTTAACTGCCATTAGCTTTTCATATTTGCCAGTAATAAACAAAACCCTGCAAGCTGCACTCATCAATACCTGCACCAGTGGAGGTGACCTACTGTTGCTGTCATCACTGCTGATACATACCACTGACTGAGCTCACATACGCTGTTTGGTCTCCATCACTGTTCAGCAAGCATTGATGAATGTCAGTGGGTGCCTTTTTTTCTGTGTGGAAGAATTTAGCGATGCACTTTTGCTTCATATGCACTTGCATGTCAACTGCCATTCTATCAGAGTGCCTCTTTGCTGCCATCAGTCACATGGCAATAAAAATATTTGTGGGATGGTTCTACCTCTACTGCAGTACCGCCACCATCATCTGTATCTGATGTTGTGATACAACATAATAAAATCGAGGGCATTACTTTTGGAGCAGCCTTCATTGCTCAAACAGTGCGTGGACTTTGCTTCCTCTCAAAGTATGCTAGTTAAGCTTAACATTTTAGTGTCATTATGTAGGTGCTCCAGTGTGCTGTGCAGAAAAAGTGGAAATAAACTATTATATTTAATAATTTCAGAAAAAGTGCAACAGTTATAATTGCAAATAATTGCAATAACTCCTTGGAATAAGGCTGCCAATAGTCAAAATTGTGTAATTGTGTGTAGATGAGTCCACTAATTCTACTGACTTTGAATTTCACTTTAGATTCCAACTCAGACCTCGGTTTGTGAGGTAGTAGAGTAACAATTACCAAATAGTCCACAGTACTTAAAAATCTTTCCAGCTATAATCATTAAAAAATAACATTTCAGGATTAAATATCAGATTACTTTTATTTATAGCACGTGCATTATAGTATATTAAAATATTATCATTTTTATATTATTTTACCTTCTCTGACAAAATATAATTACCTATAAATCCAGTGGCTACTGAGAAGTGAAATTTGTAGTGTATTCTTTCAGAACTGTAGCAGACCGAGAGTTCAATAAAAATATCCCATTAAAATAAAGCGTAGCCAACGGCTGTATTTTCCTGGCAGACAATAAAATACCCAAAAGCACGCACAGGCTGGTCATATGACAGCATGTGCTTTGTTAGTTATATTGTTAAACCTGTCTTTTCTTCTTCTCCCACAGCCATTGGTTTAACCCTGGGGCTAGAAAGGAACATAGCCAGGTAAGAACTGTTTTGATCAAAACCAGTTTACTTGAGATGTGTTAAGGAATTTAACTACCTCTGTGCCAGAGGCAGCAGGCTAATATTTAAAGAAATGATGGACAAAGCAGGTATAATTTCATATTTCCTTGCAAGAAAATTTATGAACAGCAACGCCTTTCAAAAAAATCCTTCCCTTAATTAAAAATTGTGAGTTAGTAACTTAATTTCAGTTTGGTTTCCTTGAGTTTTGGCAGGTTAAAGGAAAAAGTCTCTTGTTTTGTTGCATTTTTGTTTTAGCGAGGAAAGATTTTGATAATCGTAAGATCTTTAAATATTAATTTTCTTAAATGCAGTAAAACAAAATTTATTTCCTGATTTTTGTGAATGAAGCACAACAGTGAGAAGAGTGGGCAGGCTTCTGCAAGATGATTTTCATTTCAATTTTTCTTAATTTCATTGTTTAAAAAGACCACAGCAGTAGCAGAAAAAGAGCTGTTAAATTTCCTTTGTATCCAGCCAAGCAAAGAGTGCCACGATACAGATATTCGTTAGGATAAACTACAGGTTTATTTACTACCTCTATGGTATAGTTCCTAAGATGCTCAAGCCTAGGAATGTGAAAGCATGTTTATTTTTGGTTAGAGACATAACACTTAATTCTTTAGCTTGTTTTCAGACATGGAGGAATACTTTTCCTTATGGATGGTTATAAGATTCAAAGAGAACATGCTGTCCAAGAACTTTCAACTATGAAAATATATCTGGTTTTGTATACTTCATATCAAATATTAAGTAAAAGTAACTGAATAAATCAGTGATGCATCAAAGTTTAAGACGATAGTTCCACAGTTCACTTTTCAGTTGGTAAAAATTGTTATAACACAGTAGATGTAGTTAGATCTGTACCAGGTCGCTTGTGTGCTTACAAACTTAACTAGATTTGAGACATCGGAAAAAAATAAGGTGCGTAGAATCTTTTGAAAGGTTCATCGTAGGATGATCCATCATGACCACTTGTAACTCTAGAAAGTCAAAGTTTAAATCAACATGTTCCTTTTCCTGTGCCTCCCACTTCTTTTGGACTCCATAGCAAAGCTGAGTCTATTTTACCTGCTCAAAACTGTTGGAGTGAAAAAAGTGCATAGTACAGTTTTAACTATCAATTGAGAACTTCTGACATCTTACACTAAGCTGACTGACTCTTAACATCTAAACAGACAGCTTTATATGATTCACTTTTAACTCATATCATTTCAAAATGTGTTTCTTAGTAGAAGAATCACAATAGAACAGGATTTTAAAAATGAGCATGAATTGTCTTATAGAATCATAGAATCATAGAATGGGAAGGTTGGAAACAACCTGCAAGATCATCTAGTCCTCCCATTACCATTGCCACCACAAGTACTAAATCTTATCTTGCAGCTCCTCATCCAAACTTAATCACGATAAAAGATTCCTTTGGGGTATCTTTGTCCTATTCCTGAAATTTTGATGCTATAAGTAGCAAAATTTACTAGATTAAAATGAATTTGTGTAATTATTTTTGAGTGGTTTTTTAATATATTGGTTGTGTCAGAGTATAATCTTTTCTCAGATAACAGTAGCTTAGCTATGAATTAATTTTAAATTCTACATGTTTATTTTGCATTTCCTAAGGGCTGCAGTTTCAGAATATCTTAAATTCACTCTGTTCTTAACTTAGACTATTAATGAATTCTGAAGTTAAGCTAGTGTCAAATAATACATGTGCTTTTGAAGTATCATGTTTGGTTTTGTTGGGTTTTTTTCTTGGCTTTTTTTGTTGTTGTTGTTAGACCAATATAAGAAATGAGAGAGTCTATAGCATTCTCGCTGAAGTTGTGAAGATCCACACTGTATAACTGTAGGTTATGCGGGCTAAATACTTTCTAATTTAATTCCTGAAATTAAAATTGTCACATTAGAAAATAAGTAATTAAAATCTGTCTGGTGATCTGTATTTTCATAAGATATGATTTCAGTTTACTTTTCAGCCAGAGTATTGATAATGATAGAAATGTTGTCTTTATCTCATCATGAGATAAATACACACTATATAATAATCATACTGGTAAGAATTGTGGCTATATTTAAATGCAATTTGCAAGTGCCCTAATTTGCTGACCATAAGAAAATGGAAAAAAAAACTAACTTGCAATAATGTATCAGAATAAGATCTCTCTACACATCCTTTGATTGCCTTTTAAAATAAAAGCGTGCTTATTCACTGCATCTGAAAATTTAATAACTGAAATGACAAGAAGCAGTCCATGCAAGAAGCAGGCAATAAAAATTTAGGGAAAAATTAAGCATAATTTTTAGATAGGTGTAATTTTTTTTGAGTTCATGCTCATGCACAGGATGAAGGTATAGTTGACCAAGTCATAATATTCAAGGATTTCCAGACAACTTTTAAGTTCATTCTGTACTTTGTTCAATATATGAATAGTTCTAAAAAACGTTTCTATTTTTTACACACTGTTGAATTTTGGTTTCACTACTACAACTTTTTAACAGCATTTCTTTGCTATTAATTGCCACTTTACCCAAATTGACAAATACCAAAATGCTGGAAATATAACACTGAACTTTGGAGATCATCCTAACGAAAAGTCTTCTATTGTTTGTCTAAAAAGGAGTTAATCAAAGCTTGTTCCAGAACTTGAGACATTACTACAGTTAAGTAGCTCCTTCATTATCCCTGCTTCACCACTGTTGTGGGAAGCTTTAATAATGTGTTTTTGTTGCTTCTGCAGCTTTCAAATTATAAAAAAAAACAACTCCTGGGGCTTAGAGAAATTTATAACTGCTTCATACTTGCTTAGCTACAAGCACCAACCTGAATATATTTTTTTCATAATTTAAGTCTCCCCAACACTTTTGATTTTAAAATTTAAAAATTTGAGTGTGGAAATTGTGAAAAAGTCTAGAGATAAGTAAAATGTAACATTGTGACTGGCTTTGTAATGTGCTTTTAGAATGCTTATTTTTTCATTTTCAATTAATTGGGAATTTATAATAAGGTGTGTGTTTGTGAATGTATCTTGCACTCTTAGTTATTACCATAAAATGCTATTAGGCATCCATCAGTTTTAGACTCCAGTGTGAAAACATTATTGAAGGATTACTCAAAAGTCAGGAAGGAATAACATTTCTAAAAGATGTGAAGTGATTTCTAAAATGTGAAACTATTCTGAGCAATTTTTTGAATATCTTCAGCTCTTGCGAGACAACCGGTCGGACAGAGGACACAAGAAGAACAGCTCTGTAAAAACAGCTAGCAGGTAAGTTTGGGTTAGCAGCTATCTTTACAACTGTTAATGCAGTTGTTGATTTATTAATTCTCAATTTCTTATTTAAATTTTATATATATTTTGGAGTATTTTCAGTGTTTTTCTTGCTTGTAATTTATGTTAAACAGTCTCTTTTGTATAACCTAATCTTTGCTGGCACAGATTTTATCAGTGTCTGTATCCAACTACACTTAATAAACTCAATCTCTTTAATAAACATGAGAATTAAATGGATACTGAAGCAAGGTTTGTGCTTCTGGCATCTAAGTTAATTGTTGAAAATGTATGAAATTACCATTATGCATGCTAACTTTTGAAAGCAAAAAGTCAACGTAAATACCTTAACACTTCAATTGTTCTTAAGTCATGTTTCAACAACAAGAGTCTCAATGTGAAAACTAATCATACACATCTAGTTCTATCCTCCAGCTTGTTTCCTCCCCCTCAAAAGAATACGTTAAATACTGAACTGATGGGCGTTAGTCTAGAAGTCTGTTCCTAGAGGTGTTTTTGTATACGTTACCTGCTGAATCAATCTGGTCTGACAAAAGAATTCTTATAACTAGTATTTTTTCAAAGCTGAGAAACTGTGGGAAAAGCACAGCACTTTTCAGAATTGTAATGTTGTTGTGTAAACATCATGTCCTGAAATTATTTTGAAAAGTTACCATAGATTTGTATCATTGTAAAATACTATGAGTTTGTGTGAGACAGTACACCTGTCTTTCAAGCATTTACATTGTAGTATATATGTGATCATCCTGAAACAAGTTTTTCACATTATTAAATAATTGCTTAGATGAATAACTGGAAAATGAGATCAATACTTCCTTCAAAAATATGCATAGTAAATATGAATCTATGTCATTGTATTCAAACTTTGCTTAGACAGTACTTAAAATGCTGGTCGAGCAAATGCTTGTCATTCATCTTCAGAAATGATGGCTTTGCCTATTTCACTTTTTATTTTTTAAGCAAAGATATCTAAAAAGTTTTGCATACATTTTCTAGCAAATATTTTTATCACATTGTATTTTTGCTTAGAGTATTGGTTTGAATCCACGTTAGATAAGAATTTTCTCTGTAATCACACCCTATTAAGCTGTTTACTTGAAACTGAGAGTAAGTGGGTGTTAAGAAGCAGATTGTATTTGAAGTCTTTTAAGAACCATTTTTATGCCCTAGCACCCTGGAACAGTGTCTGAGGAATTCAGAATCATAACTTTCACGTTTATTTTTCTGGTCAGTGAAGTTCTCTCAAAATGATTGATCTCTTCTAACCACTTGTGTAGGTAATTTTTTAAATTTTTTTTTAAATGACATTAAATACAAGGAGTGGTCTTCAATCTCCCTTCATGTCCAAATCAGCAGTAGGTTGGTAGACTGTATTTCCAAATAAATACTTGGCAGGATTGCGTAAAAGCAGTGCAGGTCTGAAGACTGTTATTTTAGAGAAAACATGTGTAGTATTATTAAAGTAAGACTTACATAAACTATTATTGCAAATAGACATAGGATCAGAGTATGTTGTCATACTATAGAATGTTTAAAAACAGCAAGATCATGTGTTTGGTTGTCATCGCATTATTTCACATTATTTGTGGTTTTGCAGAAAAATAGGTTTTCTCTGCCTACTGTAGAACCTTTACTGTCAGTTCTTGAGAATGAACGGAACATAAGTTCTCAGACTTCTATGGTAATTTTTTTATTTATTTATTTTTTACAATGTGACAACTCTTAGAATATCAAGTAAGTATTTGTAAGCTGTACTTTGAACAAATTTTAACAGGCTTACCACAGTTTAACTGTTGCAAATAAGAGTTTGATTTGCACTATGTGCAGTCCTTTTTTCTGTTAGGCCAGTAACATTTCTGAGGACTACTTTATTCCTACAAATTTCAGCGTTCTTTATTGTAACATTTCACATTTTATCAAAAGCAGTTCTCATCAAAATAGATTTTTCTTCACATATATAGGAACAGCATGTGACAAATACATATTTGATGTCATCATATCTTCATAGTATCTACCCTCATTCAATTCATGACTATTTGTCTGGTCTTCTATTATAAATTAAATTCATGGTGTCATGTGATGTGGGTGGTAACCCTGCCCATGGCCAAGAGTTGGAAATAGACGATCTTAAAGGTTCATTCTAACCCAAGGCATTCTGTGATTGTAAGAAATGTAAGCTTTATTTAAGGTTAATATTGAAGATTGCCTGTGTTAAAACTTATAAATTGTTGTTTCTACTGTAAGGGTTAAACTTACTTTCATCACTCAGTACAGAGAAAACATTTTTACTTAACAAAGTACTTATAAAAATTACTGTTTTAATGGCACATATTATGTACAGTTATTAAAATGGTGATCTCAGCCTTATTATAAAAATGCAACTTCATTATGTGGAATATTAAAATAGAAATCTGTCATTTGTGTATGCACAGATGCTTTAGAACAGAAAACAAAGAAAAAAACAAAAACAACAGCAATGAAAATGACAAAAAAAAACCCACACCACTGAGATACAAGTGCCAAGAGATAATACCTGAACAAATTTTAGATCCTTTCAGAATTAAGTATCCTTGAAGTGAATGTTTCTTGATTGTACTGTTCTCTGTTCATATGCAGTTATCTGCATTCTTTTGCTAAATGCAGGCGTTTACTCACACCTGAGAGTCTGAAGCATTCTAAAACTGACACAAAATTAGTTTGTATTTTAGACTATTTAAACTAATTGATGCATTGAATGTAATTTGGATGAGTACACACCAAGTAAGTATTGTAACTTTACACTGTATTGCTGTTGAATGTGGTGGTGGAATAAGAACAGTAAGGATTGGAAATTCTATAGAATTATTGTGCTTACCTAGAAAATAGTTTAATTTGATCCTCTTACTATAAGGTTTAATTTCTCCATCTATTTCTTTATATAGTTTTCACACAACTGTATTTTTAGTGGTGGACTTTATCTTTTTATTTCTGTTCTTGAAAACATTTACTCTTTTTTTTAAATGCATATAAGATAGTTGTATACACACAGGTTTTTTATGCTTTCTTGGATTGTTCCTTACTCTTTTTCAGTGACTGAACACACTTCTTGTCTCGGCAAGTAGACAAATGTAAGGACCTGCATTATGTTAGATTGGTGACTTATGGAATAATTTACTGGGTAAATAGATCAGAAAGGTGTGGAGTTCTAAACACTGCAGTGGTTTGAAACTTTCTATCTGTAGAGGAGTATTGCTTATACTTTCTGGGTAAGATTTACCATACCAGATTGCTTGTATTAGGTTTCTTCTGTCAAAATCAATACATATAAGCTAATCTTATGCAAATTAATAGCAAGCTTTATTATTGAAAGGATCTTTTGATTGTTGAGAACTGTTAATAATGCTATTGAGGAACAAAATGTTAGGAAGGGATAGTCCTGCACAACAAAACATAGAAACTGGATAAATTAAACGATTCTGATACATTTCAACATGTAATCTTCTGTATTTGTGTATTTGTAAAACACGTATTTATTTATGTCCTTTACAAGTAAACTCTTCTGTCACTGATTACTGAAATTATATAAACAGTGCTACATATTTCTGGTTTAAAGCTTTGTGTTTATTCCTCCTACATAGCCTTGAAAAAGTTACGTTTATATTATCTCTTTGCATGAGGACAGGAACTATTTCCTCTCAAATCCCACTACACTGCTTGAAGGTGTTAATTCTTCCAGCTGCTTGTTTTATGCTGTAGTCTTTTGCCAGTAGAGTAGGTTTTTTTGTTTTTATTTTTTTAATACGCTTTGGGCAAACCAGCCTGGTTAGCTCAACTCACCTATTTAAATTAAATTGGCTGGGTTTGTACAAACCATTTTAGGGAGTGCTCACATGATTTCTTCCCCCGGCAGAGCTGTGGAGATGATAATCTCTAGCAGATGTGTGATAACAAATAGCTTGGGATAGTAATGTCTTCATCTGGTGCAGTTGTTAGCAGACCAAATGTCTGTCTGTAGCCTGAGGCTGCGGGCAAACAATTGAACATGATTGAGTTATGGCAAGTTAACAAGTTGTTGCTTGGCAGCTGAGCTGCCATAGCTGAGCATGTGCTCTTTGTTTGCATGCTCCCAGCATGAGGTGAAATGCATTTTGTTAAGTCACCTCTGTAAAATTTTAGAAAAAGGAGTTGTACCTAAGGAAGATTCCCCAGTGCTAAGAACATTTGTTTGGTCGGCTGTTGAGACAGAGTTGAACCATATTTTGCTGACCTACTACAACATCGTTGTTCTCAACAAGTAATATACTGCTAAGTATTTAAGGCACCTCTGTCACACACCTATCTGCATGTCTTAATTTTTTAAGTATTTGTCTTCACAATATCCTGTAAAGCTAGGAGGTGCTGCTATATTCTCATTTGACAGAATAACCAGAATGCTTAAGTAAGTTAAAGTTTTACTTTTTGTTATACAGTCAACACTGTAACTAGTTATTTATACTGTAATCTAGAAACAACATTTCAGATTGGGAAACCACTATTACTAAATACGTTAAACTCATATAATTGTTTCCTTTACTATGTATAATGGTCTTGTGCATTATTTCTTTTTACAGTGTGCCCATGTTAAATATCTATCTTTATTTTATCTACATATTTATTTTTTCTTATTGTACTGTAAGAATTTATGGCACACACGTGGATGGAGAAACTGAAAAGAGCGTCCAAACTGCTGCTGTATGCAAGTTCTTTGGTTGGTCTTGACGACTCTGTGTCGGCTTTCCACACTCAAATGCTCCCCGAGTGATCATTAAAAGGAAAAAAAAACCTATTTGTAGTTCTTATACAGTTCAGTCCTGGCTTGAACAAAGTCATACTCACAAGAGTGATTTCAAAGTGGTATAGAATTATTCAAGTTAGGATTAAACGAGGTAGTTGATGCAGTGCTAACAATCTTGTCAATGTAGCTTAAGATGAACTAGTTATCCACTTCTTGTGGCTGCAAAGTAGATCATAACTTGAGGTAGAACTTTTTTTTTACTTAAAAATTTACTTAAAAATCAGCAGAGGCATCTACTTAGCCATTACTGTAATGAGGAAGGAAAATTATGTGCCATTCTTCCAATGGCCACTTGTTGCTGTTCTCTTCTGAGTGTCAAGAAGGCTTTAAAGCATGCTCTTGCAATGCCAAACAGCATAGACTGAAATACAGGTTTCTCCACATGAGAGACCTTAATGGAAGAGGGCTATGGAAATAGTTCAAGCGTTATGTGAAGGAAATGTCAGATTTTACTAAATAACGATGATGTTAGTTAGAAGAAAATCATAACTTCCCTGGGTTTTCTGCAACTTCTTCGCTTTTTTGCCTTAGTTGTTCTCTATCCAGATTAAATTTATGCCCTGTATTAGTAAAAGGTGTCATCTCTCAAGTATGTACGTTTGTGATGTTTTTATTTCTTTACTGTGACTAACAGTATTCTCTTAAAAAAAAAAAAAAAAAAGTTTCTAGAAGAAAAGTAGCACCAAAGCTGATGAGAGCTTTTCAAAAGTGTGTTTTTCCTCTGGACAGCTATAGGAATTTCAGCCTTTCCCAGTTTGGAAGGGAGACCCCTATTTGTATGTTTGTACAGCACTTGTTCAGTTTCATCTGATGATACAAAGACAGTATGTTCTTTTTCACAGATGTGACAAATAGAATTACAGCTGCTCTTTATTTGATCTTCTAAAGAAACAAAGATGTGCAAGTATTCTATCTGCTCCCTCTTTCCCACCGTGTCATCTGTTGTTTGGGAAAGAGTCCTAATTTGCAGCAGATACAAAACTATTTGTCGTCTTGCAGGTTTGCCAGAAATAAATGAAACCATTAATTACTACATTTTTTGAGCAGCTGTTAATAGATTGGGATAAGAAAACTGTACATTAGACTACTGGTTAATTACAAGTACTGTAATTGTTTAATGTGGCTTTTGTGGAATGAAATTACAAGGTAATACAAAATACAAGGAGGTAAATTCAGCCAGTTTTTTGAAAATTATACATGAAAATGTGCATATAGGTGCATTGCAGTAGAACTAAGGAATGCATAACTGGTTTACTGCCTGGCTCATTTTTGCCATCACATGAAGAAATACTCCTAACAAAAATATTTTAAAAGGTAATGTTTAAACATTTTAATTTAAGTGTACAACTATTAAAGGTAATAAGTTAATACATTATAACCCCAGAGTTAATCAATCATGCAGGAGATTCAGATAAAATATTAAAATCCAAATGTGTTTACATCATTAGAAATTAACAACTAAGCAGTTTTATCTCGTCTTTGGAGTGCCATGAAGCACTAACTCTACGCTTATGATTGGTGCTTAATAATATTTGCAGTTCCAGATTAAATTAGGTGAATGTTTGAGGACACATTGCTTTCTTCCCTTGTCATCACCCTCAGGGACAGTGTTATTTCATCAGTTTGCAATTTCTCCTCTTTGAGAAGAGATGGTGCCATTTTGAAAGAGGGCAATTCCTGATCTAGTTTTCTATACAATGACCTTATTTTTAAGGTCATAAGAAGACTCCCCTATGTGGAAAGAGGGGAGAGCAGTTCGATTGTTATTTCAAAGGGTAGTTAGTATGTTCTGCTTTGGAAAAAAAACATTTTAAGGAAATATTTAGGATTCCACATTCATTCTTGGATAGATTAAAGTATCCATTGACAAAATTAATATTAGACACTATCTTTAAAGTGTAATATTATTTTTAACTCAATTCCTCCAACTTTGTTTTGAAAAATACATTCTTTCATTGCATCTGCAATGCAAAGCTAAGTTTTAACTACAAAACCACAAACAGAATTTCATTATTGTTGTAATAAAAGCTAATAGTTTATGATACTGTACATAAATAAGCTGCTAAATAATAGTGAAAAAAAGCTTTAAAATTAAATTCCAACGATATATGAGTGTACTAACTGTCAAGTTAATAGTAAGTTAATTAGTCCTTATTTAAAAAAAAAATAGAATGACAGAGAACCTCCTGAACTGGTGTATTTCTGGACCTTCCTGATATACAGTCTAGATTGAATCTTACCCTGTATGAATTGATAGCAAGTTTCTCGGTTTCACATAACTGAATTTCAGCATGAAATTCTCACACCTGTTTTTAGCTATGCTTTTTTTTTGTAGTTGCCAGATTGAAGCTTACTCCAGTTTGTGATCCAAAACTTGAGCTGGAGTTCCCTTAACTTTTTAGTCTGTTGTTAAACAACGTTGCAATCACAACAGGCCTTTTTGCTTTCTGTTTTTCCAGCGCTCATTTGTCCCGTCATGAATTTTTGTGTAGTCATAAAATTACTTGTACTGGGGACGTGATTTGTACTTGGGTGATCTAAAATTCAGATCCTCTCTGTCTTTACACCATGCAGGGACATGAAAGCTGTTCTCCTTGAACATAAGGATGAATAGTTAGGTATGGAGGAAAGGTGGGATTGCATTTTTCTGTTCTTTTAGAAAATGTGAGTAGCTTCTTTCATATTATGTAGAATTTTCTTTATTTTCTTTGATGTTTCAAAGTCATTTATTATAATAACACATTTCAGCCTATGTGGAAAAATGCCATTCAAGAACTGTCCTAGCCAAAAGAAAGAAGAGGACAGTAATCAGTGTACTGTCTTTGGATTTGAAACTTTGTATTGTCAAGGCTTTTTGAAGTGTTAGTATCATCAGTTAATAGAGAAGAGAGGACATCAGTCAATGCCTTTTTAGCTTCTTCTTATCTGCACTTCTTTGATATCAGAAATTTAAATTTTGCATTAACTCCTACACTTGAAGATACCTTGTACTTAGTGAGGTTTCATAACAGCTTAATGTTCACTCTCAGCTTTGGTGAATTTTTTTCTCCCCCTCTTTCTTCATACACATGGTTGTGTCTCATTTTCTGAGAACATTATTATTATCTGGATTATAGCTGTACTATCTTGACCAGAAAATGAAATTGTTTCAAGAAGTGTTCGTCAAGCACACTGTTAAAAATGTGGAATTGAAAAGACTAAGGGGAATGATGTAGGAGTCCAGCTGTAGAGTTGTTTTCTTGGAGCTAGTTGAAAGACAGTAGGCTAAAGAATGATGAAAAGCTTCTGGATCACCAATCTAGATCTAGGCCTGAATGATCAGTTGAAAATCGTTACGTTGTGCTGGCTGTTTACTTGCAAGAATTGAACTGTTAGTCTCTTACAGTGGAGCAAATGCATTTCATTTGGCTGTGCTTTCTTATTTTCTCATAGTAGAGGCAAAGTAGGGAACCAATATCAAAGTTTACCAGCCTTATCAAAGTCCAACCTTATAAATGTTTCTCTTGTTCCATTATTAAACTACTATGTTAGATATTTGTGATATATTTTGACACTGTTGCTCCTTGTTTTCAGCCTGCACAAAAAGAAAATTTTGAAAGTGGGACTAATTTTTGCAATGATTTTAACCTATCCCTACATGAGTATAGTCTAAAACTATCTAAGTGTGAGTATAATCCAGAACTGTATTTGCAAGGCTTTTCAACAAGTTGCATTTGTCCTGTACTGACTATATTTAGTGAATGTCATGCTCAGTAAACAAATATGTATTCAGAAATATCTGTAATGAACAGTGTGGCTGACTAAGCTATTCAGTCCTTACGTGGAAATAGCTGCTCAAGGCCATGGTTATTGCTCAAATCAAAAAGATGCTTTTGAAATCATTTCAGACTAGATGAGGACCCATATATTGTGGATATTAATGATGTTGTCAAAAGATGAAAAAGCAACAAAAGAATGTTTGCTTTAGAATTTATGAAACAATATTTTCCTATAACGGAATGGTATTATTCATGGAACCTCTTTTCTGTCTATATTAAATAATCACACAAAGATGAGCATTATCTATTTTTATCAGGTGTTTTGTGATTAAAAATCGTAATGGAAAATATGTATTCAAAACTATTTTGAAATATTCTGCTATAAATATTCATTTCTAAAAACATGAAATCATGCAATTTGTGAAAAAAGCTGTAGTTTTAACAATTTAATTTTTAACAGAAGTAGATTTTTTAGTTCTGTTCCATCAGTGTTCCTTGGTGACTTGTTTGTATACTAAGATATTGGTTTAGATTTGCCTTTGTGTAATTCATATACTTTTGATCAATTCCAACTCATGCCCAATTATATTACACTAAATTAACATAATTCAACAGATGTTGATATTTAAATGTTTTCTGGCATTCACATCTTGGACAGCTGTCTTAGAGCTTGGGGAAAAGGCAAACATTTAGAGTTAAATGCTGAACATATGCTTAAATTACTAATTAGAAACAAGAAAAAACAATGCATTATCCTTTCTGAGGGCAGTAGGCCTCTAACACAGAAAAAAAATTAGAGACTCTTGATTTGCAAATATAGCATGAGTGACTTGAGATTAGGTGTCTCTGTTTGTAGCAGTGTAAAATTTTATTTTTCATAGTATTTGTTTTACCTGTATAGACTTTCAGACCTTGTACTACTTCTGTATTTGAATGACCCTTAGAAATGCTGAACAGGTAACACAAAGGAAGGTATTAGGACACAGTATTTGGATGAGATAAGCTGATGTGGGCAGGAGGAAAACTGTATTTTTCTTATTAATGATAGTGTTTCCATAGGACTTTCAATAAAACAGGTATGTCATCCTTATGTTGGAAGTTACGTTGTGAACAGATTGGCTTAATATGAAAGGAGTTTGACATGCACTGTTTTATCACAGCTCTTTAAAATTCTGTAAAAGGACAAAGTGCATAGCTTTTGTGGTTAATATAATATATTTTCACACTTGTAGAGGCAGATGCTGCAATCTGTTGTATGGATGATGTCATTCTTTAAACAAGTTTAAAGAAAAGCTTCAATGTTTGCAAAGGAAGTAGAAGAATCAAATGTGGAACTGATTTCATGTGAATGGTGTCTGAGAAAATGATACCAAGAAGAAATCTATATTCATCTTCGTAACCATTAAAAATTAATGTTTATGCTACATATGAATTATATTTCCATATTATTTTGTCAGTTCTTTAGCACTGAATGAAGTTACTGTAAAAACTTTTAGCATATTTTGTAGATGTTAATTTGCAGGAGTCTTCGTTTAGAACTCATAGCCAAGAAGGAAATCCATTCAATACTGTCAATGCTCTGTTGTTCAGAAGGTGTGGGGGGGAGCAGTATTCTTTCTACAATCTCCAGAATGTTAACTTGAGGGAATATGTATAAATTTGTGAATGATTTCACCTATTAAAAACAAAATCAGGCATACTACAGATTTTTATGTTTTTAATTTCCAGTAATCTGTCTCCTGGTGCTAAATATTGTCAGCACTGCTTTTGCAGTTTCGATAAAATCCACGAAATCCTTTTAATTTACTGGGTGAGAATGATAGAAGTAGTGGTAGACCCTCATGTCTACCCTGAGTATATGATCTCAGTATCATGTTATCGAAGGGTTGGTTTTTTTTCTGCATGGAAAATTTAAGTGAAGAATCGCTCACCAGCAGTGCAGCTATCACAGTAGCTTTGGTAGACAGTGGGAGCTGCTCTAACACTTCATGCTCACACTGCCCAGATTGTCACCAGGCACACACACGTGATGTTTCTGTGAAAAATAACAAAATAGGTTGTAGACATTGATTTGACTTGAAGTAAGGTAAATTTGCACTGAGTGACATCTCAAATTCTCTTACCAAAATGTTACTGGATTGTTTTTTCAAGATTGCTGTATTACATTATACTGAGATCTGGAGTCTTGATCTTCATTGTTAAATCTATTATTCTGTTCATTCTTATTCGGTGTCATCTAATCCACAGAGATGACCTCAGAGTAGTGTCCTGCACATCTGCTTGAACTGCACATGCACTGTGCATATTTAGAGAGTGAGAGGGTGTAGAAACCTTCTTGAGAGTGGCTAAAAAGCCATCCATACATGTAATTGTTTATAAATGTTACCACAGGTTTACAGTTCTCTGGCCATTTGACTGGAAGCCAGAGGCTGTGCGCACGTTTGGACATTCATTCAAAAGAAATTGTAGAAGTTTGCATTCATCATAATGTGATTGGAAGTTTAGTAAAACGTACATTGTAGTTTTTTAGTTCTGTTTAACTCTAAAGTGATCATAAACTGTTCTGTGGACTCAGATGGTCTTGAAGCCATTGCTAGTCACTTGTGGAGAGTTAGAAGGGTACAATAGGAGTTAAAAATGCATCCAGGCTTTCTATTTAAGCAGTGCTAATGAATGTGCTTCCATTGGCAACTGCGTACAACAGTGTCTGCATTTTGAGCCATGCAATAAGCAAGAATCTGTAGTACAGGTCCAGTATGTGTATGAATTTAAGAACCTTTTCTGTGATATTGTCATCATTGCTCAGATTATGCTTTGATTTTGTAAAGTTGAGTTACACAATGCGCTTCATTTTATTGACTTTCTTCTGTTATGCAATTTTGAATTCCGTTGCTTTTTTTAATCTTTATGCTAATGTGAATGTTATTTCACGTACTGTCTACTTAATTTCAGCTTATAAGGAATTGTCAAAGCATTTGAAGCGTAATGTGAATCATGGTCCTCACTGCATTCTGTCTTCAATTATATCTATCTTCATATCTATTGCTTATCTATATTTTAAGACTGAGAAATGACAGTGGCAATTACATTTCCACTTGAAAATAATTCTTTCAAGTCTCTTCTAGACTGCAAACCCGCCAACTCTTGCTTTATTTTAATCTCTTCTAAAAGAATTTTGCTTATAAACTTTTGTCAAGCTTCTACAGTAGCTAAGACATTCTGATAATAAAATTGAAGAGTTCTACAGCCATCTGCAGGAATTCATTGATACTGTGGCAGAATGATGTTCCACTGTTTACAGTGGATTTGTTCCTCAGGTGAGAGAGAGATGTTGGTTGGAATATAATGGATATACAAGTATTGATCATTACAGGTTCACCTAATTACAGTATAGAAATCAGGCTTCTTCAAAACATTATTCTGTTATAATAGCCTCCAGCATAGGATTTTCCAAATCAAGAGTACAGATATTAAATGAATGTTGTCAAACAAAAAAATGCACGCTCTCCCACATCTGACTTTGTTAGTCATCAGTACTTTTATACATTTTTAACATGGAACATAAAACCATAATCTCCATTACTTACAAGTTATCTTAGCAATGCTGCAGTGTAGTAAGGTAAATGGTTTGACAGTAAATATACTGGATGTCAATGAAGTTAACTGCATTAATAACAGCCTTCATTGCTTCTTTCTGAAGAGACTATAGGGTAATTATTGGATTAGTTGGTTTTTGTGGTTTTTTGTTTGTTTTTTTTTTTTAATTGAGGGGAGCATTGAGTTTGGGATTGTTGTTGTAGTTGTTTGTTTTAGGGGTTGTGGGGGTTTTGTTTGTTTTTTGTTTGTTTGTTTTTTACTCCTGGAATGATTGTGATTACAGTAGCATGTAATAAATCAGTGAGCTAAAAGTCATTTGGGGAAGTATCAACTCACCAGTTCATCATATTACCCTTCTCAGTGATTGGGCTAGTGATTTTTTTACTCCAGTAGCAGCAGAGGTGGGTGTTCAGTTGCTCTCAGTGTGGGTCACCATGTAAGCCATGCAGCTGTAGGTTCCATCACACAATGGTTTGTTTGGGGGATGTTCCCAAATGGCTCATTGTCTACAGAGGGGTTTTGCAGATATAAATCTGATAAAACCTCTAACAAATGTCTTGGACACCTGAAGGTGTTCAAGGGCCATACTGTATGTAGCCTTGGACAGCCTGATCTGGTTGGTAGCAACCCTGTCCGTGGAATGCAGGTTGACACTAGATGATCATTAAGGTCCCGTCCAACCCCAAACATTCTGCTATTTTATGATTGTATGATGACACGAGTAACAAAAAAGGCACTCATGAAAATCACTTACTTACTCAGCGTTGATAATTATGGGAGGGGAAAAAGGAGTCTGTTCAGTAGGTATAGATAGAATTGTTTGGGGTGTTTGAAGATGCCAAAAATTGTATGTTATGATAGCAAGGGCAAGTCTCTTGAGAAAAAAAAATGATAGGAAAACTGCCACTATTTAAGAAGGAGATAACAGAATTTGTCTGAAAGTTTGTCACAATGCCTACATGCTTCTGAATAGTTTTGTGTGATGTTACTTCTATACAGAAGATAAATATATTTCTGTATCAAAACTGCTTTTCGTTGTTATTATTTCCACAGAGTTTTATAGTTTGTTTTGCTGTTCCTGCTTTCTGTAGTCTATATTCAGTTTTGAGGCTCTTATTTACTCTGTCTAATGAAGAGTCTAAATACAGCATCCAAGATTTTTTTAATAAATAAATAAAGTTGACAGTAGTTTATCCAGTGTTCTTGTTTAATATGTTGAGGCATGCCACAACAACAACAATTCCTGGCATGCTAGTGTAAGTTCACACCAGCCTGGCTTTTGCAGCCCTCTGATTTCCCCCTGCCACAACTTTGCCGCGGCTGTGACACTCGCAGGCCTGCTCTGCCGTGGTGCAGCTGATGCCCTGTCCATGCTCATATTTTTCTTATTGACAGTGAGTGTTCTTGCCAAACGCCAGGGACCATAGTCACATCTGTTTGTCTCCCAAGCTTGTCTGAGGCTGCTTGGGAACACTTTTTATCCAGAGGGCAGCTTTAACTAGGCCTAATACTCTGGAAAGCCTCTATTTGTAAATGCATACAATGAGGCGACAAGTTCCTGTTGTCTTTCCTTAAAAATTATTCCATTTGACACTGCTTGCTCTAGTCCCTGTCACCAGCTCGTCAAAAGCCAAGTTTTCAGGCAAGGTGGTCTTAACAAGTTTTATTTTTTCCCTAATAAAATGCCTAGCTTCCCTGCAGAGCGCTATTTATAAATGATAGCTAGAAGCAAGCTAGGGATAAGTAGAGAGTAGTCAGGCAAATAGCTATCTTCCTTTCTGTAATCCTCACTCTTCTGATTTAATGCTAAGGAACATAATGCTGAACTTAGCCTGATTGAGGGTCAGAGTTCTCCCTACTTTCTAATACTCCCATTACAAGCATTTCAAAATGTAGTGCTCTGCTGAAGTACGATGCTTCATCTCATCTAACTGCTAGTTCAAGAACTGTGATGGTTCTTGTCCATTCCTCTTAAAACCCTTAGCTTTATGTTTCGCTGTGATCTGAATGGCAGTGCATATCAGATGGTAAGACCTGGTGTAAGTGAACTCCACCTCCGCATTAAGAGCCAGTCTGAGACTTGATGTTAGTGGCCATAAAACCAGATTTGACAAAGCTTAATTGGGACTCTAGCATATTGCTATTTATTTGTGGCACACGGAATTTTCAACAACAAAGAAATACCCACACTCACCTTGGCTGGTGATCAGATCGTTGTGCCTTGCAAAGACAAATGATTCATTTATGCTGAAGGAAAGGGCTGCCTTTCAGATGTTCATTGATTTTAAATTAAAAAGTAACTGCTGTGTTCTACATGAAGGGTGACAACAATAACAAACTAGTCCTTACTTAGTGTTATTTGTTGCAACTCCATTCCTGTGCCTGGAGGAAAAGTAGGGAGACCCAAGTACCATAATCTTACAGATCAATAATCTGGATATCTCAATGTAGTATAACAGATAATCAATTCTGTGTAAAATAACTCAAACACTGCTAGCTGTTACTGCTCTAGCTTGTGTCTTCGGGTTCAATTGCCTGACTTTATTAATTTTTATCTTTCATCCTGCTTGTATTCCTGGAGACTTTCTCCATTTTTCATTCTGAAAGTGCAGAGTTGCACACTGTTTGGCATATAAATTGCCACACAACTTATTCTACATGTTTAATATCAATGTTATATGCGTCTCTTAAATATTTATTTTCTCATATAATGTTTAAGTATTCATTTTCTGTATTGTACAATTGGTTATGTGTAACATTTCTTGATTTTTGTCTGAATTTGGGCTGAAATATAGCACTATGTTAGTATAGTGGTTCTACTGCAGTTTCTGGGTGTTAAATAGGGTGGTATTTCAACTTAGAACTGCAAGGAAGAAAAAAACTGAAAATAAGAAAAAAACATTGAAAAGGGACTCATTAAGTGAAGCTGGAATACATTTCTGTGTGAAACTTATTTATTGGAGTATTTTACTATTTAAATAAAAGCACTGAAGTACTTCCTTCTTAGTTTACTGTATCTTTTTTTTTTTTTAAGTATAAAAAAGAACTTTTTTTTTTTAAGTATATAGAAGACTGTACGTTGCCATTTTTTAAATCAATATATTCTTTTCACTCTTTGCATTACTGAAAAGATCTGAAGTCTCTCGACATAAATGATCATTTGTTATTCATTTATGAGCATCACAGCTTAAAAAAAAATTATACATGCAGTAAAGGCTAGGTCATATATCCATGCTGAAACCAGATTCCCTGAATGACAGAGTATTACTGTGCTACAGTAGACTATCAAATGCAGTTCTCAGCTTGTACTTTTATCAGAATTCACCACAATACTGTGGTAAGAGGTTCACAGTTCTGAATAACATACTTGGAAGCATTAAAAGTGTGGCATTTATGAATTATTCCATTTATCCCCTGTTCGGTTTCATTTCTTTACCAAAAAAAAAAAAAAAAAGCCAACAATGTATGTTCCTTTTTACAGGGATTGCACGTTACTTTGAGAAAAATGATATCTCCTTTAAGATTATATTTAAAATTCATAATTTGGAAATTCCAAATTTACCCCTTCCTATGGTACCTCATTGCTAGGTAGGTGGCTTTAATGCAGTAAGTTTGGCTTGTCTACTGTCCTAAGCAGCTCCAACAGTTTACCAGTCTTAAGCTTATGATTGTTTAATGAGAGACTGGATATTGTGCTCTGTTATATTGTTATCATACCGTACCTTTGAATTAGTAAAGGGCAAATTGTTGTGCTGCAAGATGATTTCATGTAGCTTTGAAGAGTTGGCTGTTTCATGTTTTCTCATTTGTTCTTCATCTTACTTTAAAAAGAAATTGACAGTGGTTTTCCTGCAATAAATGTTGTTCTGACAGTTAGGCATTACTAGCCAATTGATATTGTACCAACAATATTGTGATTTCTTTAGATAATTAATCTTAGCTATTTTCCTGTCAGAAGCAACAGTGTTTTTGTTTTTTGTTTTATGTTGCGCTAGAAAGATCACCAGTTTCGAAAATTAAAAAGCATCCCTTTTATATTATTCATTCCAAGAACAATTTATGGTGCTATGTTTAGATACTGAGCACTTGTCAACAAACATAATTATGCTTCGATATAAACAAGATTGGTGGCTTCACAGCGCAGCTTCATCTCAGTTGAATGTTTTGATATAGGTTCGGATTATACAAGCTTTGTGTTTGTGGCATTTTTCTTCTTTTGTTAATAGTTTTCTCCTATAATTACTTGCAGGCAAACCAGTGTGCATTTAGGATCATTGTGCATGGGAGACATCAAACGGAGAAGGAAAGCTGCTCCCCTGCCAGGACCCACAGGTAACCAATTTCAGTGGGACAGAACACAAAACACAAGATGTTAAATCTGTAAATATGAAGCAGTAGGTCAGTGACCCAGATAAATGCTGGGTAAATTCAGTAACTTACATTGTAACTTCAGGGTTTTTTTCTTTTTTATCCTTGTTTGTTAGTAGAATTAAAAGAGTATATCTTTTTTTTTTTTTTCCAAACATTCTCAATTTCTAGATCTTTATAAGAACATTTATTTAAAGAGACTATATCTTTTTCATATACTAAGAATCACAGACAGTAAAGATTATGACTCATATCTGCTCAGGCATTACAAAGTAGAAGACTTAAGTTGACTTTTCTTTTTCTGTGAGGAGTAAATATGAATGTAGTAAATATCCTGCAAACAACTGGAAAGTTGATGATAAGCTTTAAAATTAATGCTGTGGATTAAATAGGAAGCAATTTCCAAGCACATTTCTGAAAGATTTTTACAGATGCGAGGTCACAACCATTGTGTGCATTTCGCTGATGTCACTGCTGTGAAATGACTTTTTCAATACCTAGCAGTGATTTATAGGACACTTGCCAGTTTGTTTGTATTAATTATATATGTGCATACTGGAAACAATAGATGGTGTGTGTGTGTGTGTGTGTCAGCATAAGACGTTTTATGTATTGGTAATATGTAAATCTGGATTGTACGTGGTAGTCATGTAATTACTATAGCAACATACATAACACATACGGTTTTTCATATATATTCTAGATGTCTGTCTTTGGAGAAGGCTAATATTTGTATTCCAGCTGAATTCTCTCCTGAAATTTCATTGTTTTAAACCTCAGTGGCAGTAACAGACTAAGAATAATATTAAAAATGTTAATAAAGCACCTCAGTGGCAGTAGTATGGAAAAAGAGAATGTATGGGTCAGGTTCGAAGACTCTGAACATATGTGAAGTGAGAAAGAAAAATACTTAATGGTTGAAGAGAGAATAATATAATTATTTCTACAAGGTGATTTTCACTTGATAACTTTCAAGTACTAAAGGATGTCATTTTGTACTAAGAGGGTATGAAATATCATGAAATTCATTTTACTGTTCATTTTACCTTGGGCTTTCAGTGTTCAGTATTTTATTTTACAATTTTGTTCCTCTGCGCAACTTTGCAAAGCCAATATTTTGATACTAAAGCAAATGTATTATATTCAACGTTGTGTATCTCTATATTTACAGTTTTAGAGATTCCGAGTTCCCAGGACTTTCTTTTATTTGATGGATAACAGAATAATGATGAGTAAATGTATCATATGGGATACCTTTTAAGTAATTTCAGGAGTTATTTTCTTTTTTAAATTCAAGGTAATCTTCTCAATTTTGTACTTTACAGAAGGAGGGAGGATTTTTTTCTGTGTTCTCAAGTTTTTTTCTGCATTTTGTAAATTTGTAAATTTTTAAGCAACTTTG
>JAOWBP010001760.1:15904536-15919631 GCA_028571105.1 Tragopan temminckii
CTTAATAGCTTCATGTGTCTCTTTGGTTTTTTGGTTTGTGTTCTTTCCTGTCAATTTGTAGGTTGATCAGGGAGGCTTTTTTTTTTTTTTTTTTTTTGGTCTTTTTTTAAAAAAATTTGTTTTGATTTTTGCTTGTTTTGTCAACCACTCAGCTGCATTGATAGTTTGAGTTCCTGATCTTGGAGAATATGGGCCTGGCAAAGAGCAAAGTCAGGACTCTGAACTTCATGAGAGCGGACATCCATCTTAGAAATTAGTGGATGGGATCCCCTGGGATACTGGCCATAGGGATATAGGAATGGAACAGAGCTGGCAGTGCTTTATGGATGCTTTTCTGAAAGCAAGAGCTTGCAGGAAAGGCAGGAATCCAGCATGGCTGAGCAAGGATCTGATGCTCAAATTGAGAGAAAATAAGAAAATGTACAAGCAGTGGAAACAGGGAAACTTGGCCTGGAAAGAATACAGAGGGCAGCCATTTGGTCATGCAGAGATTGGATCAGGAAAGCCAAAGCACAGATGGAACTGAACTTGCATCATAAATTGTTCTTGGAATGAATAACTTAAATCTGAAAAATAACAGGAAGGGGTTCTGCAGGTCAGAAGAGACAAGCAAAGAAGAGTGTACCCTCCTGATAAATGAGAAGGGAGAACTGACTTCAAAAGACATGGAGAAGGCTGAGATACTCAAGTTATTTGCCTTCACTGGCAATTGGGCTTCCCATACCTCTCACAACCCTGAACCTCTAGATGAGGCTGGGGGAACAATATCCCTCCCAGTGTAAGAGTGGAGCAAGTCAGAGACCACCTCATGAGACTGTACAAGTTTGCAGGGCGACAACATGCATCTCAGGGTCCTTAAGAAACTGCCTGATGTGGTTGCCACATCATATTGCCAAGCCATGCTCCATCATATTTGAAAAGTTGTAACTGTCAGGCAAAGTCCCTGGTGACCATTAAAGGAGACCAGAAAGATCTGGAGAGACTTGAAAAGTGGGCCCATGTGAACCTAATGAGGTTCAAGAAGGCCAAGTGCAAGGTGTTGCACTTGGGTTGAGGCAATCCCTGGTATGTGCGCAGACTCAAAGAAAAACTTATTGAGAGCAGCCCTGTGTAGAATGAATTAGGGGTCCTGGTGGACAAGAAGCTGGATGTGACCCAACAGTGTACACTTGCAGCCCAGAATGCCAACAGTATCCTGGGCTGCATCAAAAGAGAGATGGCAACAGGGAAAGGGAGGTGATTGTCCTCCACTCTACTCACGTGAGGCCCCATTTGGAGTACTGCATCCAGGCCTGGGGCCCCCAACACAAAATCTGTGCAGACCTATTGGAGTGGGTCCAGAGGAGGGCCATGAAGAGAAGAGCTGAGGAAATTTTGATTTTTTTTTTTAGTGTCAACCTATAGCTTGACATTATCACTGCTAAGGTCACATCTAATAATTGCATTCTGATGTCTTCGTTACCAACGCAAGGATTGCAGTTGGCTTGTGTAAGTGACACGATTGCATTTTAAAGAGATAAAGTGCTGCTGGTTGTGGTTATTTTTATATCTTTCAAATGGAAACGCATAGTTCAGTGTTTTCCCAGGCCTTCATTTTATTAGAAAGCTCTCCAAAACAAGAATCATATAAGTCCTATTATCATCTATGTATTCTAGCCAGAAGTCTTAGTAATGTTCCAGTTTTTGTTCTTCGTGTTTATTATTGTATACTTCTTAGTAAAGTAGCCTCTAGCAGCAGAGTAGATATGGGCTCTGAAAAATAGGCAAATGTTTATTTAACCCATAGTAAATATATATGTGTGTGGATGTATTTGACTAGTTTCAATAAATTAATCTTCATCTTTAAATTTAATGTGACAGAAGATAATACTCTAACCACATAGGCACAGCATTAGTGATAGAAGTAATTATTAGCCATTACCAATGGTATCCTGGTATTCTATCCAAATTTGGTTTAAGGTTATTCGAAGCATAGAAGCATAGTCCTAAGATCCATTTAATCCTCAATCTTTCTGCTGAAATTAATAAAAGAGCTGTCCATTTGGAGAACATTCTTGTGGTTTAAGTTCTTTCTCAGCAGGACTCAGTGCAAGGTTACAATTATTTTCAGACCAGTCAGAGAACGCTTACCAGAAGAGGGCAATTTTGGCAAGTGTTGAGGGTGTTATGCAGAACTTTAGAATTCTCCCTGGTGGAAACACTTCTGAAATACAGTCCGGTGACTGTCAGCATAGACAGGGAGTAAAGCTGGCCTCATTTGGACCCCAGTGAAAATACAAATATGAAAATACAAATATCAAGAGATTCCCCCCTACCAAGGGGAATAAGCAGAATTCTACTAATTCTGGCTTTTTCCTGCCAAAGATAGTAGAGATTGAATGGGCAAAAGACTATACTTCACCCACAGTGTGGCCTAGTCAAGCAAGAAAGGGGAAGAGCACTTGGGAGTCCAAGTGATCTGCAACGATGGAAGACCAGTTAAACCAGTTCAGTGTCCAAATTTTCATCAGTGTGTGGATTTATAATTGGGAAGGTTGGAAATTAATGTAAAATCTAGGGTTTGTACTACAAGATGCATCTACCCCTGCTGCAATTATGCAACAATTACTTTTAATGCACCTAGCAGTGGGATGATAGGAAACTGTAGCAGGGCAGACATTGAATTCTGCTGTGGATGCTGGGTAGGTTTGAAGGCTTCCAGCAGTTGAGGTTCTGACTGCCTTCTCTGCTGGTTTCATCTCTATAGTGGCTAGAGTAGAATGCAATGCAAGCAGACTTACCTAGACCATAATTCTTCTAAGGCTATTATTGAGGCATAGTCCTTAATACCTCATTGTGAGGCATATATGAAAGTTTGGTCTAACAATTCAATCTCAAATACTTAGATAAATAATGCAGTATTTTCATATCTGGTTTTCTTTGTTTGCTATTGCCACAGCATAGTGAATTGTGAAAACCACTAGAAGTACTGATTTAAAAAAAATCACAGTATGGCTGTCAGCCATGCTCACATTGCTGACTCTGTACAATTATCCAAAACAGTTTTAAGAATATAAATATCTGGGTAGTCTGATTCCCATTTTTTTTAGTTACAGAGAATGAACATAGCAAAGATGCACTGCAGCAGCATGTTATTTTGATTACATTCCTCCTAAAATGTACTGTGTATCAAGATCAGTCCCTACTGTTCTGAGCTCATCTGTCTAGTCAGAAATCAGGAGAGAAAAAGAAGAGATGGAATATTAAATGCTTTCAGAAAATGAGGGGGAAAGTGCACTAGCTTTTAAAGTGAAGCAGCATGTATCGTTTCGCCTTCCATTGGCTGTTTATCCAACATCAATACAACACTTTAGGAGCCAAATTACTAAACAAGCTGCCAATTAGGCTTGCAGTCAGCTGGATAGATTAGTGGCTAAGAGAGGCAGATACAAGATTTTCATCTCTTGAGCCAATTACGCAAGTGAATTACCATCCACAATGCTCCTTGGAAGATTTGAGGTAGAAAGACTGACTCTGCTGTGATAGACATAAGTGAGATCCAGGGTAGGGGGTAAGGGTTAGCAGGCCATGTATTGCAAAAATTACCCAAGCAAAAAGAGATCCTTCTAGGAAAGGATTTAAAGGATTTAAGGCTGCTGAGAGCGATAGAAAAGGAAATAATAGTTGTGGAATGCTCTGCAAAGGCATTGCTGTTCTACTCACAGGTCTTAATCATATAAAAGAAAGATGAAAGGCCAAGACTGTATTTCTGTACAGTGTCATTTTCTCAGAACTGTTTAAAAAAAAACAACATTTTCTTAACATCACAAAAGTTCAGTGGCCAGAGATGAAATTACTTCAGTATGCCTTAATTTGCTTCTTACAGCTTAAAAATAAAAACAGTAGTGCTTTTTAAAATAAGAGTTATTTAAGAGATTGAACCTACCTATATTCCAATTTTATTGACACATATTTAAACCAAACATGCTTGATATTAGTCTTACCCAGAAATTGGACCATACAAATAAATATTGTCACAATTATGGTTGATAGGGTCACAGTTCCTTTATTATTCTATAATACATGATAACTTAATCGGTGAGCTTTTAAGTATTTTAGAAAAAGCTTTTAGCGAATAAAATGTATCTGTCTGATCAAAACTGTGCATAGGCTCATTTGTTTCCTGCAGAGGAGCATTGTTTCTTAAATATGAAGCAAATTTAAAACCTGAACTTTTGCAAGCTGTTGTATCCAAAAATGATTAAACAGATGTGGAGCCTGCAGCAGCATTAGACCTCTGATCTGATTTTAGCTTACAGATGGAATTAAATTAATTCATGGCAATCACTGTAAAATCAAGGGTATGGCACTGAATGCTAGTGTACTGTTTAACCAGGACATACCTGTCTCAACAGCTGTTAAGAAAAAATTGCATACCTTTATTTTTCATTGAAACTTGCCTTTAATAACATCATAAATATCATATCAAAAATTACATAAATGTGATGAGTTTTTTGTTGTTTTTTTTTTTTTTTTTCTCTTCCTAGATTTGTTTCTTTCTTATCATGTTCCATGTAAGGTCATATGTGTGATAAACGTAGACCTTGAAGTGTGTCTATTCATATGCACAAATGTTTGAGGGTAGGGCTTTTTAAAATTATTATTCTGGCTACCAGCATTGCTGAGTGAAGGGATGCAAGTGCAGGAATTTTTAAGTACTATCTTCTCAAGCAAGCTACTGTTCCTCAGCATTAGCTCCTCGCTTGTGTAATGGTAACTACTCCTGCATGTAGACTTCTCATCTGAAAGTTCAGGAACCAAATTGTTACAGTAACAGAGACATTTTCAGTCTGTAAAAAGAAAAGACTCTACATAGGGGATTCCAGCAAATTATTAATACAGAAACTTCCTCATAACTCATGCAACCCCGCAAAGCCCCATACAGCAATAAACTTTGAAAAATGCATCCCTTCTCTTTTGCTTAATCTGATTTTGCATAGTTATGTTTTGTGGGATGGCACAATGTGTTGATTTTGTTCTTGCTCCTGGGTGGGTCAAGACTGAACACATCCCAGAGGTACCACAGCCCTTTTCAAGGCCAGTGTGCTTGGGCCATTCTCTCTAAAAGGCCCTACTGGCTAGTCCAAGAAGTGCCCTAGGCTTGAATTAAAAACTGAACTTGATGATGAATATTACAAGGACAATTACCGATTTTAATTAGAAAATTAATGCCCAGAGCATATGAATTGGGGGTCAGGGAAATAACAAACAGTGTAGTGTGATTTTTTTTTTTAAGAGTTCTTTTCGATCACGCAGTGGGTCAAAGATGCAGGGTTGGTTTTATTTTGTTTTTATTTCTGATTGACCATGAGATAGAGGAAAAAGGCAGTTATGAAAACAACTACCCATGTTCTTCTGATTCAGAAAAAAAATTACATTATAAATTAATATCCCTGCAATTCTTATTCATCATTTGAGAAATTTAAGATGGACATAGAAATGTTTATATAAAAACTGACTATACTGCAAATGATTTGCATGTATTAAACTTTTTCAAGATTGAAATAAAAGTTATTCATATTTACTTTATTTACATGAAAGAGTAATTAGTCAATGTACATGCCCATAACATAGGCAAGTTGTGTGGCTTTTTGGTTTTGCTTTATTATTGCTGCTGTACAAAGCCTCCAAGCACATTACCCTTTGGACAGTGCATGCTGCTTGACTGTTTGCCCAAAAGGGAGCGTGGAAGCCAAGTTTATGCTAGTTTCTGCTCTCTCTTTTTGTTATAACTTGGCAAAGTATAAGAATGAAACAGAAGGCTTGCGGGCAGGCCTTGGTGTTCTAATAGGAAATAGAAGTATATTCAGTGGGGAAAAAAAACAATTTTATATGCATTTCTGATGTATGTATGTCTGTTAAAACAAAAAGAATTCTAATTTTCCTGTCAGTTGCAGAAAGAAAACAATGTCACAACGAGCAGCATTAAAAAAAAAAAATTACAAAATAGCAACATCCAATTATTTAACTATATCATGGTACAGATTGTTTCTTCCTGCATTTTTTTGTGAAGTTGCTCTGGATTTCTTGAGAATTAATGTTCAAGTACAAAGGTATGTATTTTACAGGAAAAATTATGTGGGTTTCCCCCCAAATGGACTAACAAAAAGCTGTATATTTTGACTCAAGCTGTGCCTTGCATGCCAGCCCAGCAGCATTTGTCTTTGTCTAAGCAGTGTTATGAATGGTTTAGTATTTCCAATACTTATATGTCATGAAATATACTCTTATCTTTGTTCTTTCTTGCTTGACGGATCTCTTGGATCTTTCTTTCCTTTGAAGTTCACTTAATTGTTCCATGGCTACTGAAACCACATGCCATTTCTTACCATGAGTTGCTGTGAAGAGTGAACCAAAACAGGCTTCCAGGATTTTACCTGTGAGGTTTACCTTTGCTTTTGTTGAACCGTTGCCTTTCTTCTTTCTGTTTTTTTGACCTAGAAAGTATAACTAAGAAGGTTGCAAAGCCTGTGTTGTGTATGCCAGGCAATGTCAGGGACTTGACTGTATGAAAATTGCCTCTGCCTGTGGGGGCCTGAAAAGAAAGGAAGTCTTGGTCATTGAATTCTGTGCTGGTCAGTTCAAGGGAAACCCTCTCGGGGATGAGAGTGCTGACTTAAAAGTCTTTTTTAAGTCTAGCATTAAGCATAGCTTCAAACTAGTATTAAAGAATGCTTTCTCTCAGTGCATTTCCCTTTTTCTTTGACTCGAAGACTGAGGTACTTGGAAGCTGCCTACCTTTTATGTAGCCACTGTTTTGCTGAATCTAAACGGATCTGTAGTGAATTGTGTTTGAGTACCATAAATTCATCAACTCAGTCACCATAATGTGCCTCTTCTTTTGAACCTCTATCTCTCTGGGGGGTTTCCCCTATGCAGCTTTGCTTTTGTTTTGTGGGTGTTAAATGAGGCTTTTCAGAAGAGCTTCTTCAACTTTTGTTTTGTTCCTGTTTAGTAAGCCAGCTTCTTGTCTGGTAAATTCTTGATTGAAGACATCATAGCCTTCAAAAACAAAACACCATGGACTCCTCCTAAAATATTTTTCAGAAAGTAGCAGGCCAGAATAAGCATGTAGAAAGTTAAACAGTTTATGTCTGGAGTTGGGCATGTGATAGGTTTTGTTGTTCTCTTGTCAGGGGGGAGGAGACAAAGATAAAAACAAAAACCAACCACCTACATGCAATAGCTTGTGCTAGCTTAAAAGTTCATTCTTAAAATTTTGCCTTTTGTAACGTCATAAGAATCACTGCAAATTCTTGAAACTAATATAATTTGTATTCCTGATGCAAGATAGACACATAAGGGAAGGTAACCCATGTATCATTTCCAGAAGTCTATCTTCAGGAGCTTGGAAGCCTGGAGAGAAAAAAAAAACAAACACTTTGTTATTTGACATTCACATTTCTTTTTGCTATTTTCATAAGAAAATGAATGTTAAATTACATTTTGCAATCTTGATGCTCTTTTCTGTAGAGTATGTGAAACTTTCTGCAATTGTGTAGGAAGAAGCCTGTAAACAGCATTAAATCTTGTTGAAAATACCAGAAAGTAAACTGGACAATATCAAACCTCTTGCAATTTTAGTAAAACAGAAACTGAGTAAGGATATATCTGTATTTCAGAATATTAGACCTCGTTTGTATTATAATCTCTGTAGAAGCTGCAAGTGTTTAATCAGAAAACGTAGTGTTTATTGAAAGTGATCTTCTTGAGCATTGGTAATATTGCTGAGGATGGATAGATGGCCATGATAGTATGGTGTGTCTCGGCTTAATAATTGTGTAGGACAAGATATTTGTGTAATCTAGCCCTTTTATTGGTAGATTTGAGCATATTTTGCATATTCTTCAAGACTGATATAAAATCCACTGTATTGGAGTAAAAAGGATCCACAACAGTGTTTGTCACACTTAAATAATGAGTGAGTCTTTAGAAATTTTGAAAATAAAGCAAAGCCTTAGGTTGTATTATTTGGACTCATAGGCAGTCAGGAGGTCAACATATGCAAAGACAGCCTGTTCTAGCAACCTATTAGATGAATTAGGAGAATAGAAAGATTTAAAGCTTTAAAGGAGATTATCCTGCTTTTCTCCACATGGCAGGCAGTGCTGATTAATGCTGTGTGTTTCTTTAATCTCAGGGTTTGTAGGTGAAAACACCCAACCAATCCCAGAAAACAACATTGGAAACCGAATGCTTCAGAGCATGGGCTGGACTCCTGGCACTGGCCTTGGACCAGACGGGAAAGGGATAGCAGAGCCAATACGGGCCATCCAGAGACCAAAAGGACTCGGACTTGGATTCAGCTGACAGAAATGCACTTTGGCTGCCAAGTGAAAGTAAAGATTGAAAATAATTTAAAAAGACAAGAATTGCAAACTTGTATTTGTATTTGTTATGATCAGCAAATCCAGTTGTTCTTCTCTCAAAGATCACTGAAGCCTGTGTGCTTCACATCAGCTACTCCAGCTGCAAGGTACAGCCACAGTGACAGAACCGGCGTTTGAATCTAATTTTACAATGGTGCTAAAATTTACAGACAATTTTTTATTTCCTCTGGTCTTAAAGTTTGTATTAAGTAAAAAATTCAGTGTATTTGCTTCTTTTCATAGAACCTTCTGACACAGCAGATTTTAGTATATAAGCAATTTTTTTTGTAAGTATAATTTCATCTCAAGAGCCTTGATAAGGTTTGTCAAGGAAAATTGAAGTTTATATAGTAATTGTGTTTTCCCCCTTTTCAGGCCAAGTTTCCAAACCTGATATTTCTAGTGTTTAACAGTATTTGAGGATAAGCTGTCATTTTGCCTGTAAGATATACATGTTTTCTGCTGGAAGGTGATATGTTATACAATTTTGTATAAGAGCATGAAAAATGGTTTTGTCATCATAGGAATGCCATTTCAACATCATTATCTGGCAATGTATCACTGTCTTCCACATTCAAGCTCAAAAGTAAAGCTTTTATACTTGTTTTTAAATTTGCAGGATTATCTTTTTTCAGCAGATATTTTAAAATTTTAAAGTTTATTCTGAGTGTGGATATCTCTTTATATGAATAATCCTTAATGTGTCTGCACTTAAGGATATATTTCAACTTTGAATCAGAAAGTTGTATTTTAAAGATGCCCCTGTCAGTGCTAATATGCTGGGATTTGGTATTTTAAACAATGCAGTGTTCAACATTTGTTTTCTGATTGTGCTGGTGCCAGTGAGCCGCAATGTTTAAGGAACATAAAGTAACTGAAAAAGGACAAGAAGTGAGATTAGGATGGAGGAAAGGAAGGAAAAAGATACTTTGATAGCTTCTTAAACATTCAAGCTAGCAATTTAAAATCAAGAAAGGTCATTAAGTGTTTTAATCAGTATCCTAATGTATCTAATATCAGCAGAAGTAATTTCATTAAGCAGCAACCAATCAAGCTCCCAGGGCACTATTGGTCTGTAGTATAAAACAAATTCTACTTTAAAATTGAATGATAGGGCTGAAGAAAACAGTTGTGCATATGGACTAAGGACAAAATATTGCACCTGCTGTAGTAGCTAGAAATATTTACTTTGATTGCAGAGGGAACGGGATTTGGTTCTTCTGTTTCTTTATCTTCCCTGTCCTTGCTACCAAACTGCTTAGAAAAATACCTTAAAGGTTGTTGCAAAGATAATTCCTGAGAATAACAGGAGTGCAGCTTCCTTCATGTGACTGAAACATAGTGATGAATTTTAAGAACTGTTTTTTTCACTGATTTTTTTCTTTCAGATTCACCCTTTTTTTTTTTTTTCCAGAAAAGCAATGCTAGGAAATGTAGCAACATTATAACATGGAATTTTCTTAAAAGTTTTGTTCATTCTTTCCAGGGTGAGTACTGTCAATTCGGAAACTTTCTCTCACAACTTATATAGTGTAGAGTAAAAGGTTAGTACCTGCTGTTGTTCTTGATGATAGCTGAGTGCAGATGTTCTATGAGTTTCAGAAGAGCCATTTATTGTTCTTTGCATCCTTGATATCATTGTGTGGTTTTGCCTTTTAACATTATAAGAATTTTTAAACAGACTTGGCATTTATAATCAGTGCAAACTTTTTATGGAAGGTTTTGGAGCATGGGATAATGTATGTTAGACACTTCTAATATCTCTTACACACCAAACCAAGTTAAATACATTCCGTACCCAAAGAGTTCCAGGGCCACGTAATTGCAGAGAACCTGGAATTCTGCAGACAGCAGAGGTGCTCGCTTCTGTATTTGTTATTTACAGTTATAGACTTATATGACACACTCCCGTTCTTTCAACGCAATGCCTGCAATTCTCTTAGTGAGACCATCTAGCCTGTTCCTTATCTTGTGAGCGATCCATCCTTCAAATCCATTTTTCTCCAATTTGGCAGTCAGGATGTCTTGCAGGACTGCTTTGCACAAGTCCAGGTAGATGACGTCAGTTGCTCTTGGTTTATCCACTGATGCTGTAATTTCATCATAAAAGGCCACCAAGTTTGTCAGACATGATTTATCCTTGGGGAAGCCATGTTGGTACCACCAATCACCGTAGCTTTGTTTTCCATGTGCCTTAGCAGGACCTTCAGGAGGATCTGCTCCATGATCTTGCGAGGCGCAGAAGTGAGACTGACTGGCCTGTAGTTCCCTGGATCTTCTTTTTTTCCTTTCTTGAACATGAGGGTTATGGCTCCCCTTTTGCAGTCAGTGGGAGCTTCACCAGTTTGCCATGGCCTTTCAGATACAATGGATAGTGTTTTGGCAACTTCATCTGCCAGTTCCCTCAGAACCCATAGATCTCATCAAGTCCCGTGGTTTTTGTTTTACATCAGTCTGTTAGAAATTATTAGACATTAAAACCGGTCAAATTGATTTTCATATGGAGATAAGTACACTTTGACTGTTTTCCAGCAGATATTTTGAGATGCCACAGCTAACGATCAGTTGTAGAAGAAATTGATTTATTAGAATATTTTAATCTCATGTTTTGAGGTAATTTAATGCAGTAAAATTCCCATTCAAAATCACATCATTTTTCCACTTCTCACAGGTGTGATTTATGATATTCCAGCAGTGTAAGTTTGCACAATTAAGGCTAGCATTAGGAAGAAAATAAAAAACAAAATCATTGTGGTTTGTTTTGTTTTCTCTTTTTTAAGCCACTGCAATGTTTGTTGGCTTTGAAACAATTTGAAGTACCTGGTTATTTTTCTTCAGGGTTTTCCCATGCATAACTTAAAATCATCTGCTATATAACTTACAATCATACTTGCTATAAAACTGGTTCACGTTATTTTACAGTACATGTAGAACTATTTCCAATAAGAATTCGTACTGACTATGATACTGAAGGTTTTTATGTCTGCATAAATATTGATTCATCTTGTATCGAAAAGTTACTATCACTCACCAAATTTGTTCCATTTAGGTGTTTGATTAATTGGTAGTTAAGCTGTTAACATAATATTCTGCCTATGCAGAATGTTTAGTAAAAAGAAGACACATCCAGTATTATCAACATCGCATTTTGCTACATTCCATTGTGTCTCAGAGTTCTGTGAATTAAGCCATTAACTGTTAATAAAAGAAACACATGAGCAGTTGCTGGCAGAATACTGTTTTTAAGTAAATATTTGTTGAAGTCAGAGAAGCGTTATCAATATGCTTATTTTAACAAGTTTGTCCCTGCATTTGTCTTTCTTCAATTAGGTCAATAATGGGTGTAGAATGGCAGTAAATAGCTAAATAATATGTATTGAATGCTTTGCTTTAACAGCACAAATGCAAGATGAAATAAAATAATTAGACTCCACGGGTTTTGTATGTTCTTTTCTTTAAGTTGCCCTTTTCAGTGGTGATGTTACTGCTCAGGTGAGTGCAAAAGCATTGTTTCTGAAAATGTAATTAGGATTGCTAATATCTTGTAGCAAGCACATGTATATTGTGCTAACGCTGTTTTAGTAAAAGTATTGTACCTACTTACCAGTACTTTTCTAGGTGGTTACTAACCAGAAAACATGAACCACATCACAAAACGCCACATATAAAATATCTGCAGTACTTTTGTTATCATATTCTTCTGGGATGTTTAAATACAAGTCCACTTCATTCTTTAAGTATGTGTATGCTTTGACAGCTGTGACATGACTGTGCTTTCTCTTCAAGCAGGATCCAAAACTGTTGCTCCAAGGAGAAATCACATCATTTTTTCCATCTTTCTGCTCCCTGTGCTGAGCAGAAAAGGCCTATCAGAAATGGGGATTCCTTTCCTCTCTTACACTATGCAGTGAGGAGGCTTTTTAATTACGCTTTAATTGATAGCAAAGTTTTTGGGAGCAGGGGCATAGCTAGCACACAGCATCTGCCAAGGTGCCCACAACAGAATCCCATACCTAAAGGCAGCGTGTGTTCCGCCTGCAGTGTGCAGCGTGGTGAAAACAGGAATTATTTCACTATCCACTTGTAGTTCAGCTCTGAAGCTAATCTAGCATGTTAAAAGAACACCTTGTTTTTGGTTTGAATTCTTCCTGGAAAAGTTTTGAAGTAGCTACATTTGTCTGTTTATTTACAGGCACAGTACTTATGGTTTTGTGTGTGTGTGTGCATGTTTGTTTGCTTAATGATATTTCTGTTCTGGAAGAAGTCTTGGAGAATGTACAGCAGTTTCAGTATCGATATTCTTAAATGGTGGGGGGTTTTTTGCTATAGAAACTGTGTGAGCTTTACCAGCGTAGATTGTTTATCTATGCTATAGCATATGTACAAAGTTTGGTAAGACTACCAACAAACTTTTTAATATGTCTGCTTTGAGTTGTTGTGAAAAACTTAACTAAAGCAATGAAAGTTTCATGATTAACTGCCAGTAAGATAATTCTAGTGGAAATGCATAGGCTTCCTGTGGGTCTCTGATGTCCTGCAACAAAGGTATTTTGACCAATAGATTGCTTGTTTTGAATAGTCAGTCTTTAAGTAAAAAGCTGAAAATGAAAATTAGATTATCATTCAGAATATTTGATTATAGGTATCTTCAGCTTAGTGTGCCTTAAGTCTTCAGTGTTGTTCTTCCTTTCCTTTTTTTCTGAAAAAGTATAACTATATATGTGTGAAGTGATAATTCCCCATGTTTTCTGTCTCAAAATATTATCTCATGTATATGCTAAGTGCCAAGGCTCCAGATTTTCTGTCATTTGTACCAGACTAGTGAAGTTGTTCTTCATACCTCAGCTGGCCAATTTTATGACTGGCCTACTCTTGCCCTTGTCAGTTATTTTTTGACACTTTGACACTTCAAACTTGAATTTTGTTCAGCACCACTAGACTACTGTTTCCCCAACCCCAAACTGATGAAGACTGGAAGACACGTAACTTTTTCTGAACTTGAGTATCTCCATTAACTTCTAGATGTGAAGCTTCTCATAGATATAAAAATAAGCGTGTATAAAAGTGTTTGCAGACTGAGGCCTTAACTTCCTTCCCTGTTATAGATATGGATCCTCAATTTTCCATGGCAACAGAATTCCCACAAAGCCCTAGAGTCAGCTGGATCATGCTGGACTATCTTTAGCATAGAGTTTCTTCAGAGAACCTGTTTGGCTGTTGTACCTAATATGTACAGTAACTAATTGATTCTGTATGTGTTATGTAGTCTTTCATTCCAACCAAGTAACAAGAATAAGGGAAGAAAAAAAAATAAAAAATGTTTTTGATTCAATAAGGAAATAGCAGAAAGGTATATGTTTTAGCAATTTGAAATTGCTCAAATTTCAATGAAAATAAGCGAGGGAGAACATGCATTAGAAGTATGCAGAAGGAGCATGTCCCAAATATTTTCTCCAGTGCACAAAAAAAAAGAAAGCCAGCAAGAAATATATCATTTCAATGTACATTAGTTTCCATTTAAGAGTATCATTATTAGTGATTAAAAAACACATGATAAAGGAAACTCAGTTCCACAAGATATACTGGCTCATTTAGTATTTGAGGTAAGTTTTCGTGAACCTACCACCATTAATTCTTCATTCTGAGTCAGCCTAGCTTGTTCTGCACTCGTCCACTGTAAAACTCCCTCCATCTTTTTCTCAGGCATCTCTTACGGCTCCCTAGTTGTCCGTGTCAATGAGTTTTGTTACCTGCTTATTGAACTGTGATTTTTTTTTTTTCATTTTACTTCCTTGGAAATTTCATGTAACACAATTTCAGTGTATTTTCATATAACCTAGATTCCAGTGACGGAAAAAGGTTCTTTGAAAAATTGGGATTAACGGCCTTCAATTTTTTCTTCCATAAAATGTTTCTCCGTTTGAATCCTTGATTTCACTTAAGATTCACCATCCTCCTATTTGTTTCTCTTTTGCAAAAACTTGGCTGTTTTCTTAGAGAGTATTGTGGTGAAAGAGACAGGAATTTCTTCTGTTGCATTTGCAAGTAGCAGGTTGCAAAATTTCTTCTCTGCAGTTTTGATTTCAAGAGTTAAGTATTAAATTTGAATCCCGTAAGTGTTGCCTTACATTTTTTCCAAATGTTCTAGCTTACTACAAGCATCTGAATGTTGTACAATTTGTGAAATAAGTAGAACATTTATCTAAAATTTTCTAAATGCCAAACTTTTGGTGTATGTGGTGGTGGGCTCCATATTTCTCATAGTAATAGATGTGTTCTACAACATAAAGTGTACGTACACACAACTAATGCTAAATGTACAAGTCTCTTGACCATGGGTAGTAGTAATAGTATGTTAACCTGGATTAAAGACTTCCTTAGTTCTGGTGTAGTTCAATGATGAAAGCTGCCATGGCAGCAGTTTCCACATTTCCAGCTGGTGAGGACTCTTGTTGGATGCCAATAAGACAGGTGCTTCACGATTTCTTTAGAAATTGTTGAAATGACATGTGAAGGACAATGTTTAAGGCATCTTCATTTAGACCCAGTGGTAATTATTTTACTTGCTACTGCATGTGAGAAATGTGAGTGGTCTTTACCATGAAAAGCTTGGCTTCTGGTTCTTCCTGATCACTCTAGCTGCTGCTAGGGTGTGAAGACTCTGAAGACTCACCCAGCAGCCCAGAG
>JAOWBP010001760.1:15919731-15945244 GCA_028571105.1 Tragopan temminckii
TGGCTTCTGGTTCTTCCTGATCACTCTAGCTGCTGCTAGGGTGTGAAGACTCTGAAGACTCACCCAGCAGCCCAGAGAAACATTGACTCTTATGGAATAACTTCTTCAGGTGCAAAGGTGAGCATATGGAGCACCTTAAGTGCAGGCTTGGACTTCCAACATGGATAGGAAGTCACAATATGCTGCTCATTGTGTTTGATAGCCATTAACATGGATTTTTTCTTCCCAGCACAGGCTGCCAGGAGATGGAGAAAGAGCATCTGGATGATGTTTGAGGTTCATATATTTGGCAGGATCAGTTCATTACAGATGCACATTTTTAGGCAAAGGTTTGAGATAGGAATTGTTTCTAGTGAACTACTACATGACTGATTGTATGGGACCATAACAAAATGGTTACAATGGCCATGGCAAGGGAAGCTTGGAATGTTGCCACAGTCTAGAATAGTGGCTGCCTGAAGAATTTTGGCCAGAACCACATTCCTGTGCTTTCTTTGGACCTAGCAAGTCAAAAAGTACAAAATTAATTAAAAATAATAGTAATTTTAAAAAGCATTGTTTTACTGTGTGGTAGAGCAGGTGAAGTCATTTGACTGTTTATCGAACAAGTAAACACTCATACATTTTATAGATGTAGCTCCCTGTAGAGAATAATACATAAAGTTAGGAAAGGAAAATTTAAATATTGGACATTTTGTTAAGCTATCAGCCATGTTCTTCACCAAACTGTCACAAAACGTTTGGTTCTGGTAACCCGCAGTACATAAAAGAGGTGAGGTGTTTCTACACAAGTCAATAAATCTGCAATGTATTGTTTAATATTCCGCCTTTATGTAAACTTAGCCAGGTTTTTTTGTTGTCTTCATCCTAATCAGTGGTAAAGTGCATTTAATAGCTCACTTAAGGTGTCATCCATTACTATGAGTTACTGTTGGATCTAATTAATAGAGCTGAAATTATTTTGTAATGAGAATTTGAAGTATTGCAGTGTTTAAAAAAAAAAAAAAAATTACCATTCACAGCTAATTAATGTTTAACAATGCAAATAAGCTGATAATTATTTTTCAAGCCGTAGAAAAATTCTGTGACACTTCATATACCACCTTTGTGATCCCAATTGTTTCCAAATAATGTTTTTACAGATAAATATTTGGAAGAGGCAAATCTGCAAAAAGGCAGATTCTGAGCACACAAGGAATAAGAGCTGTCCTTTTGTTCACTGGGAGCCATAATCAGCAGCTATTTCTTACAGTAAATACTGATGGAGGGAAGGAAAAAGGTGAGGGTTTGAATGTAGTTGGAAGAAGAAAATCATGTGAGTTCTTGGCCAAAATTTCCTGTCTGCTCCAAGTCAGCTGCTCTTCAGTCAGTGCAGGTATTACAAATGCAGCCCAGGTGGGCTGGGATCTCTTGGAACCATTGTGATAAAGATGCTAACAGCAAAGTAACACTGTCATTATACTGAAGCAAAATGCATTTTTGTCATATACGCGGTAAATCAAAAAGGAGGAATGCTAGCAGTCTGGCTGTGTAAGTGAATGTAGAGTAACCATTTCTCATCACTGTTAACTTTGGCAAATGAAGTATGCTATTAGTCTTTTGATTTTTAACCCAATTTAATAATATTTATTGCCTATTCAGATGTCAATTTAATATCACAAAAAATTTTATATATCAAAATTTATCCTGAAAGTGTTATTATCTTTTTCTTTTTTTTTTTTTTTTTTTTTTTTTTTGGTCAACCAGTAATAAATACTATTTTATTTAGCAGGATTATGTAATATATAATCAGCTGACAAGTAAATCACGCAGACTAGCTGCTGGCATACCACTCCACTCAGCACAGGCGCATCACTTTGTACCCCTGACATTTTAAGTAGGCCCAGATTTCTCTACAGCAAGACGATGCCATTAGCTGCCAAGGGTGTGATCTACTATTACCGCTTTTGGTTTTATCTACACATTAGAGTTGTCTTCTATCTTTGAGTTGTCAGACAGCATAAATCATCCTCCAATTTGCAGATGCCACTTGCTCTGTTGCAGAAGTGTCCTTTAATGTTACTTCACTTTTCCTGCAGGTGAGGTGTTCCCTGTGGCCACACTGCCAGTAGACCACATGCCCCCACCTCGGGCCTTTCCTTCAGGACTGATGGCTGCTGAAATAATGATCCACAAGCTGGGATCAGCTCCTCTTCCTTAAAAATTGATTTAGGTTTTTTGTTGGTTTACAGTTTATATGAAGCTTTCTGATCGTGGCCCAGATGTTCTTCTGAGAGTCTTCCATAGTAATTAATGCTTGTTCTGCCGAAAGTCACCACTTCCATTTGTGCACTATCTTGCAGCCTTCTGCCTGGAAAACACAAATTATTTGTGTGTTATGTTCATTGCCACAGGGAAAGAAGAAGAACCATGGAGGTAATTTTTTTTTTTACTTAATAATTTTAAGTTGAAATCATTAATTTGTGGAAGAAGGGATCTGACTGAAGACTTCTGAAAGTTTGGGGTTGGCAGAGCAGGCCTGGAACATGGAGCGCTCTTCATTGGGCACAAGTGTGCTGCAAGCTATACAGGAGGAAGGAAGGCCTGCAGGCCAGAAGAAGGCTGTGCTCAGATCTTTCTGCCCTGGAGAAGGGTCGGTTGTGGATTTGCTGTTGTTACCCTCATTCCGTAAACTGACTTAATAATTAAAATATTGAAGCCTGTTCTCTTCAGACTTAGTATTTCATACAAATTTACTCTAACGGTGTAATGACCGGTATGCCGATCATGGTCAAAGATTGAGATTTTTATAGATTCTTTTGCCATCTTTGATAACTGCTAGGAGGCTCTACCTGAATGCTTTTTTACATGCCCTGACATGTTCCACATCCTGCTACCTATGTTCTGCCTTCCCCACTCAGGTCAGAACAATTACTAATGATAACTGCAGCAGCTCTCGGGTTAAATTTGTAATTACAACTAAGCATTTTTTTTAATATTAATAGGTTTTTAAGAAATGTCATGAAATGTAAAGCTTCAATCAGACCTACTCCTAACAATTTTGCTTTTGGTTTTTTGTTTTTTTTTTTGGAGTTTTTGATTTGTTGAAGTGTTTTTTTTTTTCTTGTTTGCAATTATGCTGTTGAAAATCTTACCCGTGTCTGCTACGAAGCAATGCAGTACTTCAAAAAGGATTCTAAGGACAGTAATATATGCAACTTACCTCACTAATCAGCTATAGAATGTCAGATGGCCTAATGCACGGTTTTAATTGTAGCAGTTGATGCACTCTGGACGCTACGGAGAGCATTGATGTTTTGATTACTAAATAGAACTTCACAAGCCGAGGAGGAGCATGGAGTTGCCTTCCTGCAGCCTCTCTCACGCTCTTGTGTTCTTCCATCACGCCCGTTAACAACTGCACTAGAAACAAGCACCAGATTTTTTTCCACTCGGTGAGTAATTGTCTGCACAGCAGTGACAGATGTGCAATATAACAGCTTCTTCAGGAAAAAATTAACAGTTTGTCCAGCATGTCAGCTTGCTCTTTTTAGTGCTTCGGAGGTCTTGGCCCCATTATGGATGATTTAGAAATTGAAGCAAGCTAAGACCAGCTGCCTGGGTTGAAAGCCTTAGTTAGTAGCCCTCATCTGCATTCCAGTATTCGCTTACATCTAGAAATTGGTAGGGCCCCTCTGGCCACAAGATGAGTATGGGCTGACAATGCCTTGATTTGTTGAGAGAGAGAATAAATGGGTTTTTCAGAAGATGAGGAAATATCACCATTACTGGCCAATTTACAGCATTTTATCTGTTCTTCAAACATGTCACTTTTGTTATTGTTGCATGGTAATTACATAGTGAAACGGAAAGAAAACAAATTCTGGTTACATATTCAGATGGATTGCAAAATCATATAATCCTGATAAATGCCCATTTATGATACACACGGATGAAAGGTTCATTTTAATTTTGAATAGCTAGCACAGCCATAAATAGGATATAGGATTAGATCCCACAGAATCCGATTACCTAAAAGCAAATAGTATTTTTCTTCACTTTTTTTCATAACCAGGAAATTCAGTGTGTGCAGGGTATTTAAATAAGCAGGCTTTCCATAAAAGAATATGAAGCAAATATAATTCAATAGTTTCTATATTTTAAATATAATCATTTAGGACTATTCTAAGGTAAGTCTTTTCTGAAGCACTCATTTGTAAATAGACATCAACCCATCAATATTGCTGAAAAAAATATCGCACAGATATGGCCTTTAAAAGATATACATTCATAACAAATAGAAGAAGCTCTGCTAGTTGGAAATGTAGTCCAACAATAACAGCAGATAGTATTGCTTATATATTATGAACTGCAACTGTTAAAACTTCTTAACACCTTTCAAGAATGTTTTAAGACAAATATTGCATTAGTTGAGAAGCAAATGATGATACCATCCCAGGTAACTGCAATTCTGGCAGCAGCTTTCATGCCAGAAGCATTCTGTGAAATACTGGAAGCTCCATTTCCTTCAGTGGAAGGCTATGTGACAGCACAGGTGTATATCAGCAGAAGGCAGATGATTTCTGTACAGAGATGAAGGAAAAAAAAAAAAAAAAAAAGGAAAAAAAAAAAGCCTGTTTTGTGCATAAAGCCATCTACTTCACAATCCGTGGCATCCAAATTATCTTCCCAAGACCTTAAGAGAGAGTTGGCCATTGCATTAAGAAGAGTAGGGATGGTAGAGAGGTAAGCATGCTCAGCCCCCTCATCACCCTCCCCAGGAGGGGACGTGACACCTCCATCTCAAGGGGAAGTTGAGCATGGAGGATTCATGACACATCCAGTTCTGTGTCCAAGGCACTGGACAAGCATAGAGGCAGAGATGGCCACTTACATGAGCTGTCAAGCTTCCGTGAAAGCTTCCATGGGAAAATACATTTAGTACATCCACTGCATACATTCAAGTTGGTGCTATACTGTGCTTGGGCAGACTTTGTGTTGGACACTGTGTTTTGGAATGGAGAGTTAAGATGACTAATCAAAATTCTCTCACCAAGGAATAAAATTAGGCTCTTACTAAACATTGACATGCAGTGAAGTCTTGCCTGACTTTCTTCAGCTGCTTTTATTCAATTGCATCAAAACCATGAGTAGGTATCAGCAGCCAGCCTTGATTGGATCTGCTCTCAGGTGATTGAACTGTATCTGCCTGCATTTGTCCACCATGTAGTCTTTTAAAGATTTGCAGCTTTGGGTCAGTTATTACAGTTCAGGTTATTGTTACAATAAGCTTGATGTTACTGCAGGAAAATATAACATAAAAGACCGGTATCATTCTCTTCCTCAACCCTACACTGTACTTTTAATAATTTTACCTTTTTTTTTCTCCTTTGGCAAGTCCTGAATATATATAGCTATTGGCGGAAGATTTCACAATGCAGCTTCATAGCACATTGTACTTACTGGTGGCAGGGAGGAAGGGAATAGATGAAAAAGGCAAACTGGGAGATCATAACAGGATCTCTCCTGCCTGGGCCTTCTGAGAACAGGCTGTCAGCATATGTTCCCTGGGGATGGTGACCAGTTCACTGCATGGTGACTGCAGGCAGGGCTTGGGGTGGAGGAGTCCTGGTTCAGGGTTTCAGAAGAAATCAATTGACCTGACCTGAATTATGTTCTTTTGTGTTTCTATAGAAGGTGTATTGGGAATGAGTCTGAAATGCGCTTTCCATGGTGTTGTCTCTTCCATAGTTCTCTGCCCTTAACTGAGCTTTGTTATCAGCTTAACGTTGATTAACTTTTTTTCCAGAAAAGATTTTTCATGTGCTGAAGGGTAAAGTAGCAGAAAATTTGCAGAATGGCCACAAGAATCAGACATATCCTGGGAGACATATCTGTTAGAGAAATTACTGGACGAAGACATTCACATACAGTAAGTGTATCTGCCACAGTTTTGTGTGCTCTGTTTTATCTTGGAGCATTAACAACATTCTGATTTTAAACAAACACCCAAAGTGGCTGTTGAAATCTGGATACTTGTTGATAACCTTTAAAAAGATAGTAGTTTTGCCACGAGAGAACTTATGAAGAAGTCTTTTAACTATTATGATCATCCTGATTGTTTTACTGGCAGGGAACCTTCCATAACATGCAGCTATTTGGTAGGATTGCTTCCAAAATGCACTCCTGTTTGACCGTAGGTCCTGGAATGTCAGCCTGTATGTGTGCAGGATCTACCAGAGCATCTCCCCTTGGTCTCTGACGCTGCACACATGTGCTATGTTGCAGCTGACTTAAAAGCCCTCATTTTTTGTTCTAGATATACCCATCATCAGGGATGCTGGGTAGGAGTAGCCCAGGAGAGCAAGGAGGGAAGCTGCACCAAGATCTAATAAGGCTGAAATCGTAGCAGGGATGTGGATGTACTTCAGATATAATTAGGATGAAGTGCAGTTATCTCAAGGGTCCTTAAAATCACTTGTTGGTTCACAGAAAATACTTTTACACTGGGAACTGGCATAAGGTCACTTAAGCAAATCTCAGCAACGGGAACTGAAACTATGCTGTCCTCAAGTGAATAACCAAGAAGGCAGCAGGCAGCTTCCCCACCAATTCCAGCCACAGAAAAGGGTAAGGGCTGTCGGGAAGTTCAGTCTCTGTGACTCATTACTTCCAGAGATTGTTCCTAAGCTTTAGTTGTCTGCATATCCCTTTGTGTCCTGTTTTCTGTGACAGTTTCAAGTTGCCTTTAATTAATTAATTAACATTAATTAAGTTGATATATTGTTAATTAATTAACATTAATTTGGCCCAAACAAAAGAGCAGTGAATGGTTTAAGGTCAGTCTTGTTTACCATTCTCCTCTTGATACTTTTCTTTATGTTTGCTGGCATCCAGATGCTTAGTAGTGGCAGGTGCCTTTGTAGAAGTGAATGGATACAGGAGCATGGTAGTCTGAAGTAACTGGACACACTGATCCTAGCAGAGAGCTCAACCAATTCAATTACTGATCTAGAAGTTGCTGCTCATTTTGTTTCTAACTTGTGTCTTCAGTCTGCAAATCCATTCACCATGTCCACGGGTAATTTTATTTATGGGGTTAGTGAATATGGCAGAGGTAAGGCAAAGCTGTTTCCACAGACTATGTGACTAGTCCAGGACATAATATCTACATAGGTTGCCCTGGATGTAATGCATCCTCTTCATTTCCATGGAAACTGCAATAGATACAAAAAGCACAGTAACATTATTTGATAGAGCAAATTCTTAGCTACAAAGCACTATATTTCAATATAGTCAGCACCATTAGCTGCTCATCTTTGCCAGCAGTGAACAAGAGCCTGCATGCCATGCTCGTAAACCTCTGAACCAGCAGAGGTAACCCCCTGTCACTGCTGCTGAGACACACCACCCACCTCCTCACTGTGCTGATGTCCACTGTTGGGTCTCCACAAACATTCAGCAAGTATCAATGAATGTCAATGGGTGCCATTTTTTCCACGTGGAGGAATTCGATGACATGCCTTTGCTTCATGCAGATTTCCATGTCAGACACCATTCTGTCAGACTGCCCCTCTGCTGCCATCTCTCACATGGCAACAAAATGTAATAGGATGTTGGTGAAAGGTTCAGCCTACTTCCATACCACCAACTTCCGCCTCTGATGTCGTGGGCTGGCATCATAAAACAGGAGGCATTACTTTTGATGAAACCCTAAGATATAGGACAGACCAAAGGAAAAACAATCTTGTTACAGTATACTCATATCCCAAGCCCTGTGCACTCTGTACTGATTGGCACAAATTGGTTGCAAACACTGAACCACTCACCTGGGCTTTGTAGACTGGTGTGAGGATTTCCATCCCCGCTGCTGTGCGCCCTGGGGGCTGGAGCTCCTCTTCCTGTAGATGACAGATCACAGCAAAACAGAATAAAAGCAATCGCTATTTTTCACGCTGTCCTCTGCCATTCCTTCCCGTAAGCAGCAGATTGTTGTATGTTAATGTTTCTATTGTTTTAATATTCTTGTTTTCCTCATTCATATTCTGAGGTATTATTGTTAGTGCCAACCCATTTGATTTATTATTTAGAGAAAGCACTTGTTCAGAAAGTCAGCACTGGATATTAAATGGTGATTGCTTGCAATGAATTTCTTTTTAACATCTGCAAAGACAATTTTGTCTTCTCTTCTTCCACTTAACTCTAAATGAGAGATCTTAAGCATAGTTAAATAGGATTCATAATATCTCGCTGACTGAAAATCATCTTGAAATGTGGAATGTGAGGGCAAAAATAGTTATCACATACAAAACCCTCTTCCCTCTGAATTTCTAAGGGAGGGCAGGGGAGGACGCTGTCCCTGGGTGTGCATTAGTATTCCTGGTTGTGTGCGTGGTAAAGAGACCATTGCAGGGCCAGAGCCACAGGGCTGCTGCAGGTACAGATCTGACTGTTCTCTTCCTCTCCCTTTCCCCACATTTTAAGCCATTGACATTAGTACTCTAGTGTGTATGCATATGTGTCTCTGTGTGTGTATATATTTATACATATAGACTAATGCAAGCATTTTTTGTATATTTAATTGTGACACCCAGAAATACCCCTTAAAGTCCATTCAATTTGAGAGAGATTTTCCACTGCCTTGAGTAACCATCTTATCAGCTTCATGTTGACTTACTTAGAATATTTTGTCATTATTATTTTTTGGCCAGAAAAGTGGCATCTCAGTGACTGTGTCATTAGTATCAGCGTCATGGTAAAGAAATAGCATAATACCTCCATGTTAATTGCCATTTTTACACAGCTACCTTAAAACCTTGTGCAAGTGGGGCTGCTCGAGGATCCTTAACTATCCTTAAAAAGCAAACATGGAAGGAGCTGTAAATTAAAGTACAACTCAGACACTCATTGTCCCTAGCCAGGTTACCAAGATGGACCAAAGAGCAAAAGGAGGATTCAATCACAGATTTAATTAAAGATAATCATCAGAAAGACTGGCAAGACAAACACATCTGTTATTTCATACATTTCCTAACATGAACTGTATGAAGGGACTGAGCTTTTTAGTTTTGCTTTAATGATTTTTTTCATTAATACTGTGATACCATGGGTTGCAACTGAGTATGTGAATGTTTAAAATAGTTGGCTTCCTTAAAAAGTACAGCCATAGTGAAACACTAGAGCAGAAAATAGTTCCTGGTGTAGAATGTGGTATATTTCTGAATATATTATTATTTATAATGAAGCTAGTGGTGACAGAATTATGTTTGAATTTATAGTGCATCCTAAGAACAGTGACATGAGCTGCAGAGTGAGCATTGCTCTCATAAACATTTTGCCTCCTTTCCCCAATAGCTTGTGGCAAACAGTGGCAAACAGTTTTCTCCGGCTGCAGAAAACACACTGACCGTGCTCCTCCTCTCAGCCTTGGCAGGCTACATACCTCTCCTGGATCTCGTGCATCTGTTGAAAGGAGAAACACCGTAACACAGAATGATGTAATACAGACTGATGGGATGCTTGGTAATTGCAACAGAATCACAGAATACCCCAGTAATAGGTTTTTTAGCTTTTTAGCTTTTCTTTTTTTTTTTCTCCTTTTATTCATAAAGTCTGCCTGTTATATCAGCTGTAAGCATGCGACCTAAAGTTCTCTGCAGCGTTCATTAGATGCAGTTTTCGTACTAAGAAGAGAATTCAGCTGTGGCTGTGTACTTGTGACCCATTTGGGCACTGCTGATTGGCCCAAAGTAGGCAGCACTGGAGTGGTGGCGGTGGAGGGAAAGCGCAGCTGGCTGCACCTGCCACTTAAGTCTTTTCCTGAGGGAGGGCTGCGGGGTGGAGCAAAACATGAGGACCTGTGTGGCTGCACGATGACCTTGGAACAAGGTCACCCCAGGTGACACCCCACCCACCTGCATGGAGGACAGGAGAAACCATGATGAGGATTGATCCAACAGAGTGTAGTGGCTCCCTTGGATCCTACAGATATCTATTGAGATCTGTTGATCTGTATTTAAGGACTCCTGAATAGATCTCATGACTGTCCTGACAGACCATGACTGCTGCAAAGGAGACACTGCCAGGGGCACTATAAATCTGTTGCAGACCTCATGTAGCTGAGCATCGCCTTGCAGGCTGCCCTATGTGCAACATCACACCCAAGAGCTGAAAGGTTGGTGTTCATGCTTGGGTTTGTTGTTTCCTTAGCTGGTTTTGTGATAGTTCTCAGGTCTAAAACCTCTTTGATGTGGTCATACAATAGTAAACAAATTAATCAGGTGGAGACAAGTGGGAAAAGCTCCTAAAACCAGTAAGCTCTTTGTGTCCCCTAATGTAGTGTTTCTGTACAAATTCCTGTGGTTTTTTTTTTCCTTCCCTGTTTTACCCTTTTTTTTTTTTTCCCCTGAAGTGCTCCTGAGTAGTGTCTTTGCATGTAAAATTTCAGCCTACAGCAAGTTGTTGCTGATGATGAATTACAAACTGCTTAAAGACAGGGCTGTAAGGGAAATTCTGACACAAGCTTCAGTACAGCAGCACAAACTTGTTTCCCAGACACCAAAATAAACCAATATTTTCCTTTTGAAATAGTTCTATTAAGTCATCCCCAGCTTTCAAATCCTCCTCCGTTTCTTTCCTGATTCCTGTTCTGAGTTATCTGTGTTGTTTTGAAAAGGAGAGTCTCCAGCCTAAGCCTGTGCTCCCAAGTCCTGCTGTTTGTTGCCTAAGGAGCACACAAAGGTTTAGATTGCATCTTTTCAATGCATTATGGCACCGCAGCCTAAAGCCAATACTTGTTTTTTAACTGGCAACCTGCCTGTACGAATGGAGGAAGCAGATTGCCTCTTTGCTGAACACTTAGACAAGGTACTGATTTAACAACAGTGGACAAGCAGCTGGGAGCTGGGCTGTCAGCCTGTCACACACTGACAAATCTGTTGTTCATATTCAGGCAGGATGTTCCAGTTAGATTGCCATCAGTATCATCCATCTACCACAGGCATGCGAGGCGTACCCGCATCGCCTGCATACCCATGGACAAAATGCTGTTGATACAGCTTTCCGAGGAAATCTTAAGAAAACAGCTAATTTGCAGCTTTTTTTTTTCCTTGTGGTCTTCTGCAGTGAGATCAGCAAGAAACCAGATTTAATTTTTGTCTCTTCCTTTGTTTTCCATTTGGTATGCTGGAATTATGCGTGCAAATTGGTGGTTACTCCAATTTCATGTCTCGAGCATGAAAAGAAACCTCTGAGTGGAGCCTTACCACTTTTTGTCAAGCTATGAAAGATTTTTTTTCAAAATTAGATTCAATAATACATAGACTAAAACAAATTATAAAAGCAAAAAAAAAAAAAAAAAAAAAAAAAAGCAGATTAATAAAAGCACATGGAAATTACATTGTTTTGGCTTCCAGACTGATTTTCAACGTATTTTCGTATAACCACTGTGTTTGTAACACTGAAATAGTGCACTCCTGCGTTATTTCATCTGCGTGGCAGAGCGCAGTCTGCTAGGGAACGCTCAGCTGAAACCTGTCTGCCCGTGTTCATGTTCATCAGCTGCCATCGGTCTGCACTGGGCTGTGCAGGAGCTGGTGCGGGGAGGGTGCATGTGTCAAAGCTGTAGAACACGTACTGTAAATATTTTAATTCAACCACACTCTTACCTATTCCTTTCTTTTTCTGTTTTTTCTTTTTTTTTTATTTGAAAAAGCTGCTTTTGAATACTCTGTATATTCAGCAGATTATAGTTTTAAATTATCTGTCCTTATGTCATAGTTATCCAGTTTGCAGCCCTGTGTGCCCTTTATCTTTTTCTGTTTCAGCCTGAGATCTATAATCCCAAAATGAACTCCTACATTTAGCTAGGGAAGGAAAAAAAAAAAAAAAAAAAAAGGGGTACATCTGTATAATTTCATCTGAATTAACCATCTGATTTGCTGCTGCCTGTTCACCACCTCTGAGTGATAGAAATAACCTGCATCTCTCTCAAGGAGGTGATGGAGGAAAGAGTCCAGTTAACTTTCTGTTAATTCTCAGGGTGTTATATACCTTTTTACATTCACAGACAGACACCAGTGTAATTTAGAACAGTAATGACTCTGAAAAGTGGTAAGCTAGTCAGATTCTTAGTATTAATCTATATCCTTTCACATTTTAACCTAATACTGCAAAAATCATAATGTGACATACATTTACGTAGTGTATAATTTAATCAGCTAATATCTTCAAGTCCTCTCTGTAGCCTCTTCAATATAATACCATTTCTGGTCAAGAAAGCCATTTAACTTCACTATATTTTTCACAGTAAGGTTCAAGATCTTCTGGAAAACACCGAGTTCATGTAGGTTAGTTACATTTCCTGTCTAAAAGGAAAAGAAGAACCTTGCAATTTTAAGCTTTTTTTTTTTTTTTTTCCAGTAAACCCACGGAGTGCTGGAAGCCATATAAAAGATTGGTAAAACATGCATAAAGAAGGCAGGCTGATGATCTATGGGATTTTCTTTGTTGAAGCAACCACAGCCCGGAGCCTGGTCTGTTAAAACAACCCTGCAGGTTTGTCAGTCTTCACATGCAGGCTGTAGGCACAGCAGATAAGGTGATTTCTGTGTTCTTGTTAGAAATATAAATGAAGTCTGAGAGAATCAGACTGCTTCCATGGTTGAATACGAGTAGAAGTAAACACACTTTAAAGTATTTTATACCTGGTTGCATGTCGAGGCTAAGCTCCAACTTTTTGTACAGAATGGCAACATTAGTTCTCTATCATTATAAGATCTCTGGGTGTTCTGTTCTCTGCTCTGAAACCTCAGTCATTTTTGATTGACAGGAAGATTACCTAATAAACCTTCCCCACAAACTAATTAATCACTGTGAATACAACACTAAATTGGCAAGCATAAAAAAGCAAATGAGATGGGTGTTGAAGACTGTTTTCAAATGACCTTAGTTGAAAGCCAAGTACAGAGTGCTAAAAGCACACAATAACATAAGGCTGCTGGTAAACTTCTTCACTGGGATAGGTGGCTTCACCCACTGTGAGGGTGGGCTGTGACATCAGGACATGATCAGACAGGAGCCCATCCAATTGATGGGACTGGGACATCACCTCTCCCAGTAAAGATCGGGAGGTGGACCTGCTTTATAGCTCTTCTGCCCTCTTTTTGCAGCTATTGATAGCAAATACTTCTCACAAATTGAGCACTGTTACAGTCATTATTATTGTAATGCAGAAATCCCAGTGTGCCCATAAGCTTTGTTTCACAACCAGAGGGCTCCTCAGCACACAGCCCTGTGAGCGGTGGGAGCGCCTCCTCCCCAGACACAGGTTTCATCAAGATAAAGTCATCACAATGTGATATTCCTGACAAGTTTATCAAAGTCTGAGGCTTAGGTCAACATGAGATCTTAGTTCTCCACTTTCTTCTTTCTTTTCTGATGATTAAATACCATGCACTGCCTTATTTATGGCTCAGGTATAGGGCACACCAGCATCACGGCAGGAAATACAGTTGCCAACTTGAAGACAGGAGAAAGCTCTCCTGGGTTTATTCTACTGCTCAGGGAGGCCAACACTAGGCTTTGCTTGGGCAGCAGAGCAGGACATGTGGCCTCTGCCATGTGGGGAGCAGAGCTTAGAAATTCAGAAGGAAATGAAAACAAAACCATGACAGTGAACAAAACCAGTGTGAAGGGTATGGCGTTTTGTTTTGTTTTGTTTTTTTTTCAGCAGATGTAAGAATCAAGAAAGTTGTCTTTCTATCTGTAATGACTGACTGCTGAAGCCTGTTTTGGAGTGCTTTCAGCTTAACGCCAGCACCGTGTTTCAGTAACACACTACTTTACCCATTCATCCTGAGAGTGGAGCAACACAGGCTCTCTTCCCTGCAGTTCTCAAACAGGTATCCACACACCATCTTAGGGGCTGGCTAACTTTTTGTTCCTGATCTTTTTCTTCCTTTACTTCTCCTGCACAAACCAATGGCGGTTGCTACCCTGTGCCTGTGGGCAGATAGGAGCAGTGAGTAACTGGAATCCAGCTGGTACTTCTGCTTTTCACTTAACATTTGAATAGCACAGCACTTAAAATAATAATCTAAAATGTGCAGCCTTTGAACTGCCTTCCCCTCCAGCTTCATAGGGCTGTACATGAGCTCAAAGGGAGCCAAGCGCAGTGGGCATTTATCGGGCAAGAAATCTTCAGTGGGGCTCAAAACAAACTCAGCCTGAGCCAGATGGCTGGTTTTCTCCATAGCATTTGCATCTTATTCCCTTCTCCATCCCACAGGTTCATGTGCATCCCTCGGTCCCAATGGTACACTCCTCTGCACAAGCTGCATCTCATCGCCAACCACAACCATTGCCCTGCACAACAAGGGATGGCAATGGCATGACTGCTGCTCTCCAGCCGCTGCTCAGCCTCCCACAGCCCCCCCTTCCCCTCCTCGCTTCCATCCCGACTGCTCAGAGGCAGCAGAGAGAGGGAGAAAGGAATTATTTATTGTATGCCTGTTGAAAATGAAAGGCTTTTACATTTTAATGAGCACTAAATAGGAGCGAGGAAATATTGTTCATTAGCTGTAATCTGTGGAATTGCTTGAGTGAACTTCCTTTGGAGGCCGCTTTAAACGGTTCACTCAAGTAAAGCAGTTTGTATGGTAATTAAGGGAGCATTTTTCTGTCAACATCTGTGCCGCTATTTATAACGCTGAAGGTATCTTATTACTCCACCAGAGAAACATTAAAGAGGATGGGCAGAGGGATGGTTGTATTTTTTTTAAATATATATATGTACGTATGTGTGTGTAAATATATGCATAAAACGTTTCTACTTTCTCTCTTCAAAACCTCTCCCTTTCTCTTGCTTCCTTTTTGCTTTCTTATTCTCTTTCCTCTACCCCTCAATTTGCCAAGAAAAACACCCTGTCCAGTGTTTTGTGATAGTAAGGATTATCATCCTGACATCTTTCCATTAATCATAGCCTTTGTTCAGCAGCCAGGCAAGGAGACTCAATCTGCTCGGCAAAAACAAGAGGCCTGTGTCTTTGGAAACCACCCTCATCTCTCATCACTCCACAGTACTGGAGATGCCTTTTGGCTGCGTTATCATGGTGTCCCTGGAGGGATGGCACAGCATGGCTGCATCCTCAGTGCATCCCTCTGGGAAGCCCAGCCCAAGCTGCTGGTGCTCTGCAGGAGTGGCAGGGAGTGGCAGGGGGAAATAACCTTTCCCGTGTTTGGTCTCATCACATTGAGGTGCTTCAATTTTCTGTTCCAAGGCTGCTTGGGAGAAGAGTTTGGGCGTTAATTATTGACTTGTTTTTCTGCGTACGAAAATAGAAAGATATGTGTTTGCATTTGGTTGGTGGTTGGACTTGATAACCTTAGTGGTGTTTTCCAACCTTAATGATTCTATGATAACACTGATCATCTTAACCCTGAGCAGCCTGTACCACACCAGTGCAATATGGAGCCATCACCAGGTATTGTTTTATCCTTACTTATTCCATCTTTGTTTTTCCCTGTACTCATAACAATGAAGTTTGCATCCTGAATGCAGTTCATCACTTAGAATATGGCAAATGTTGTCCTGAAAACTGGTATCGCTAAGGTGGAGATGAATGTTACACAATGCCTCTGAGCCCAGTTGGCTCACAGTGATTCCTAAGTAGCTGTGAGGCATCTCCTGGTCTCGTTGTGTTCAATTCCCACTTTCCCAACCCTAAAACTCTTCCTGCTTCCTTTCTCATGATCTGGATGCTTCATTTTTGCCTCTGCTGATTTGCTTCTTCCTTTAGCCTTCTGATGTTAATTTCTTCCTCCCCACAGCTAGACCCAATCTGGGGCTTTTGCATGGATTTTTCCTGGGTGTTCTGCATGCATGCTGAGAAAGCTGTAGAGAAGAGAGAGGAACATTCATTCAGTGCTGTGAAAGTTTTACTTGGTGCAATGGAAAATAAAATAAATAAATAAATAAATAAAAACTTCCAATATACGTGGAAAAATGCAAGTAGAGCTAAAGCTTGCTAGAGTGCACCAAAAGCACTACCCTATATAAATTAAAGATGCTTTGCCAGAGCCAATAACTTTTATAGATTTTTCTTTACCTGTAATGAAGGAAAAACATAAATGACTATCATAAAAAGTAAACATTAGAAATAGAAAATCCCTTTTACAGCATTCAGTCCATCTTTCTGCCAATAACAACTTGTTCCCTATAGTATATTTTTTCCAGTGATTCCTCCAGTCTAGTGTTAGAAATTTCTAGTGAAGGGCCTTGCTGCTCCCTTGAGAGACAGTCTGAAAGCCTTGTGCATTTCAATGTCAGGAAGTTTTTCTCAGCAACTTCAATTTTCTCTGTCTATATTATTTCCTGTTAGTGTTAGGATGTCCCTATAATTAGTTCTGTTCATTTGAATTTTTTTACTGATGCTCTTTAGAAGGTATGTGCATTGCAATTCTGTATCACCGTTTCACAGCTACGAAGCAAGATTTCCAACTGCACTTTTTTTTCTTTAATTGTTATTGGATTAATTTAATTCATAGGTAGCATTTCCTTAATGTTTGCATCCTATTTATAGCAAGAAAACTTATGGTATCACCAGGCTTAACACCACTGTTCTTTTATTTTGATGGGTAACCAAATCACAAGACCCTGACATCTGCTATTTTTGGTAAGGGGCCAACGCTGGTTTCAGAAACAGGAGAAGTGCTTTCAAAGAGAAAAGATGCAGACAGAGAGCAAATAATGGAGAGCAAAATTGACTAGCAAGTAACAGAAGCCCAATACAAAAAGGGTGATATTTTTCAGAAGAAAACAAATGAGTGAATGTGTCTAATAAATGAGAAACTTATTTCAAGATAGAATCATTGGTTGGAAAAGACCACTGAGATCATCTAGTCCATCCAAACACCAACCTATCCCCACCATGCCCACTAACCATGTCCCTCAGTGCCACATCTCCACAGTTCTTGAACATGTTCAGGGATGGTGACTCCACCACCTCCCTGGGCAGCCTGTGCCACTGCCTCACCACTCTTTCTGAGAAGAATTTTCCTCCTAATATCCAAACTGAACCTCCCCTAGTGCAACTTAAGGCCATTCCTTCTCATCCTATCAATCTTGCTACCTCATGTAAGGTGCATGGACAACTGTCTGATAGTAAGAACACTGTCAGGAGCAAAGCAACACAGTGCATGTCTTTGCTGAATTGGAAGAAATTAAAAAAAAGTACTTATTAATCAGGAAGCTGATTCACTGCCAGAAGGCAGTGTTTGATTATCATGTCCAACCTTCTGTGTATCACAGAATTTCAGATTTGCCCCGAATCTCTTGTGAATTTGGTTTGACTAAAGCAGAACTTCCTAGAGTTACCCAGTCTTGATTTATTTAATTTCCTTTGGTGTTTAAACTTTTCAAGTATCTTCAGCTAAGCTTACAGTGCCTGAAGGTGACTCCAGAAGATATGTAAAGACCTCCACTTGGTCACTATTGGCTGTAATGTTAGAATTGTCTACCCTGGTGATACAGGACTAAAACAGAAGCTTGCCTTGTAATTGGTTAACTGTACCTCCTGCAAGGCACGTTTTATTTATTTTCATTAAGTATTGAATTCAACCTAGTTGTTTAATACCTTTTATTTAAGAGGCTTTGCAGTGAAATAAATGAAATACCATGGAAAAAGCAGGAGAGGAGGAAAATAACTCTTTACAGTAATTGCTCATTTTCTGTTCAATTTTATTAGTGGTGAAAACAAGAAACAACTTTTAAGCATGTCAGATACTCCTACCTCTTAGTTCTGTTAAGGTAAATAAACTATATATTAAAAATATCTTCGTTCTTAAATTGTAACAAAATTGTTTCTCTCAGCACTGTAAAGTATGGCATTATATGGTGCCATATAAAAGGCAACATCACAGACTGCTCTAGTTCTGCATCAACAGTGCATCATCTCCTTCCAGATAAAATCTTACATGTGAGCTAATCTTTGGGTATGAAGTTGAATGGAATTTGAGTTCATGGAGAATCTTTAATGCTTTGCTGAGTGAGAATGCATTTTAGTAGATCCTTAAGTACTTTTCTCAAGAGGTTTACCATGCATAAGACTTCTTAAAAGGCCCTTCTGAGTTAAAAATACCTGAAGTTCTCTCTAATGAGGATGTATAGCATTCTACTCAAGGTAATCAAGACTTCTGACATCACATATTTTAAAATTCTTATTGGGAAAGACAAAAAAGTCTTACAGTTGATAAAATAAGGGAAGGTTCAGATGAAAGATAGAAACAGGTAGATTATAGTACAGTAAAAGTACATAAGCATCTTTTAGTGAACTTCTGCATTTATAATCTTTCTTTATCTGTAATGTGTTTAACTATAAGCTCTTTAAGGCAGGAATTCGTCATTCTGAGTATATATGAGAAGCCTAATGTGGTTCAGAGTGTGTTTTAATATTTAACAGCAGATCATTTTCTACAGACGTTATAGAGTTTATTGTCGTAATATGTGTTGTTATTTATTACATATCTCAACAATACAGTAGACGCAGACCAACGGGCAGTTTGGGCAATTAATCATAGTACTTTCCAAAGGTCTAAACATTCTGTGTTTTTGAAAGGTATTTCTGAGACTTTCCAGGTAGTGCACCATTAACACATGACGGGGCATGTTTCAGAGGTTCATTAATTCATGTTGTGGATGTGCAGCCTCATGCATTCAGCCACCTGAGGCATGCATTAATGGACCATTAAAACATGCCCAGGAGTGTCTCAATGCTATTACAGTATGGCTCTGCAATTTTTAATTCAACTTTTTTATAAAACGATTCTTTTCAAAAATACAATTTTTACTATATTTCAAAACCTCTACTCAGAAAAGAAAGGGATATTGTGACCTAAGATTAAGAAGGCACCTGGACATGGATATAAATACTCTTTTTTTCTACCATTTTAATACATTTGATTTTGATTTTATATTGTTTTATAAATAGCATGGTCCTAAGGCCTGATTCACGTTTTTGCTGACCTACCTTCCCACTGCTCAGGAAATGTAAAAGAGTCTTAAAGTGCCATAAATGTAAATCGCACCCCCAGACTACTTAGCTTAGTTGCTAATTTCAATAGACATTTCTAGGTTTCTAGGTGAGTAACTCTTGAACAGCTTTGGATTTCTGTGGAGAAAAAAACAAAACTGGAAACCCAAGCAGTTTGCCAAATGAGTTTTGCTGTAGAAGGCTAAAACTAGGAAAGGGAAAAGGGGTTATACCACAGGTGGACAATCTGCTCACACATGCTGTTACTGACCATATCAGTTTTACATCTCAATCTTGGCTGAATTCATTCTAAAATAATCAATTATCTATTAGTATTCTTATTTTATAATTTCTGTGTGCCAGTAATACAAATAATGTTATCTTTAATATAATCCAGTGAACTACTGTCCTTGTTTTCATAATAATTCCCTCATGAGCACAAAGTGCAGGCTGTGGAGCAAACCATTTCCCCCCATGTCAGCCTCCACTTCATTTAAAAGTTGGGAGCAGCATAAAGAGCTTGGAAGTGCTTGAACCAGCTAAAGAAAATTTCTTTAATGATAGTGCCCTGAAAGAAGGCCATAGGCCACGCTTCAAAAAATTCACCATCTGACCCAAAACAAAATATTATTTCAGGTCAGTTTTAACATTGCTTTTAGATTTTGCTTTTACGTATGTGTTTATTACTGCTGGCCATCTCATTTAATGTGTGACAGCCAGCAGTCATGTTGAAATGATGCATTGCAACACATTCCTCAAAAAAGATTGTAATTATGTATCAGAGCATTTTTTTTCCCCATGTTTCTTTCAAAAAAACTATCTAAGGAAATTCTTTTCCTCTTTCTGAATTAGCTTTCTGACAGAAAAAGTTGCTGTGGAACTCCACATTTGGACTAGTGTAGCTTAGAGCCATGTATTCATCATCATTATCATAATAATAGCATTACACCATTATTTTACATACTCCTCCTCTTCTAATGTATGTAAGTACAGTGCACTGTAATTTGTAAATGCTGTACTTTCAATCGGCAGTGCTTGAGCAGGAGCTTCAGAATAAGGTTGGGTCTAACCAGAGCATCATCACCTCAGGCTATAATATGCTCATCGACCATGGGTCCTCCACGTTCGCCAGGGCACAGGCAGAATGTGGAATGATATGTGGCTGAATCTTTGGTGGGATATTGCAAGGATCTGGGACTTCTTGGTCTTCTGCAAGCTGTGTTGTTTGTCAGTCTAGGAGCAGGAAGATCTGAGCAAGAGCCTTAGTTCGATAATCCTCAACTTTATAGCAAGTGGTGAGATCTGAGGGCTTCTCTTCTGTTTTGTCCTTCCCCATGCCAATTTCAAGTGTGGGGATTTCTTAAAGAAGCTTTTTTGAAAGAAAGAAGGGGTTGTGTGGTACTTGTTTTTATTCAGAAACAGAGCAAGGGGATGTAACTGGATGTAGCGCAAAACTTCTGTCAGCAAATAAAAGGAAAAGGCCATTGGTGTCAGTGCATATGTGTTGCTCAGTGGGTATGGCAGCATTGGTGGCTGTCACCTTCCAGGTTGAGTTTGTAGTAATACGTTTTCCAGTTGTATGGAAATCCCTCAAAATTACACATGTGCAGAAACTTCTCATGTTGTATATTTTCACAGGGAATTCTATATACATATGATCTGCAAATAACTTATATTAATTTAAAACTATTTGAGGAAAATATTTGCTTGGAGCAGGAATTAGAGGCAGTACTAGTTAAGCACATACGACTAGGAACTGTGCGATATAGAGTTTAAGCCCATGGCTGCTAGAATTAAATCTAAAAATCTAAATCTAAAATTCATCGTTAAACACTTCATCTTCCTCTACAGCATAAATAAAAGGTCATGCACTCCGAAAATATGATCCAAAAAGGGTTAATGTGGAGAGGGAAATCCAGATCTATTAGATAAGCAAAGATCTAGCTCTGAATTTACAATACATTTGCTTCAGGGCTTTTCTGGGTTGTGAAGAAAGAAATGAGATGTAATGCTGGAACTGATTATGTGCGGAAAATGGGACTATGAGAAGGAATCAAAAGCAGAGATGAGTGAGACAAAAAAGAGGACAGTAGGGGAAGAGGCTCCAAGTTTGGGGCAGACATGGAGAAGTATGGCTCCATTACTGCATGCTCTGCCCAAGATTTTTGTCTTTTTGTTTCTTACTTTGCATTTATTACATAATATAATCATTAACTTGTAGTTTTATCTCTTTTTTTGTTTTTTTTTGTTTGTTTTTTTTTTTGGCACTTATATATGTTTTTATTTTTGTCTCATGCATTACTTAAAGGAGGAAAACGGTCAAAGGCTGAATGGCTCATTGGATCTAAGGAGTCTGCTGCTCCTGGGACTGTAGGCTCTTAAGAAATTGGCAGCTGTGCGTAAAATAAATGAGAATATTATGTGTGCATTGATCATTAAAGTAACTAAGAGATTTAACAAATAGTTGTGCAGCTAGTAGGAAAAAATAAGTAAAAGCAAGAAGATCCAAAGTGCTCTGTACAACTATGTACTGTTTTTAGTGTCATGACAAGTGATGAAGGTATGACATTCTTCAACAATTGACAAAATGCTGTCAGGAAAATCAGTTTTTTACCAGTGAGATGCGTGACTCCTCCGAGAAGGTTCCAGACTTGTTACACTTCACTTTTGAGAGTGAAGCAAATATTTCGATAATGTATTTTTGACAAAAGAAGACATAGTACTGATCAATACCATACTTTGCATATGAAAGCAGTTTATGAATAGCAGAATTCAGATTCCTACCCACAACTGGCATTGACTAAAGATCAATAATCATCATGTGAGCTTTAGTTTTACCTAAAGCAAATTTTCAGCCAAAATAGCTTGGTCTCATGTTCTATTTTAAAAAAGACGTCAGGATTAATTAGTAAGTGTTAATATTTTTCAAAAATTCTGTGGTTTTTATACATTTCCAGAAGGAGATGGAAATTTCCAAATTTCCAAATGTTTGCACTGGAACAGTCTTTCCAACCAGTTTTGTGTCAGCTTCTGTAACAAGTTGAAAAGTCGGGGGGGGCAGCATTCCAGCTCTGATTCAAAAAAGTCATGTTGAAAAGTTTGTAAAATAGTGCCTCATCATGTGCTTTGATTTTTATATTTTAGTGTGTTATGATAATGGTGCATAAAATAGCTCTCACCTTTTGCTTTCACAGGCTTTGTAATTCCCTCTTCTTGAGAAAACTATGTCGCTGATACAATTTGGACTCTCTTCTGGCAAGTAGTAGTAGCAGCTAATGTTAAACTTTCAGCAATCACTGACTTTGCTGATGTGTCTGGTGAGTTTTACTGTTCTCAGTTCTCTCTACTGCAGTTCTCAATCTTCTCATCTTCTTTTTTACACTTTTGTGCAGAAATCGGATATGAGTGTGACAGAATGAAAAGAAAGCTACCCATACCTCTAACAAAATCATCCTGCATTTCATTGCAAAGTTTCAAAAGAAATTATTTAATGTTGCTTCAAATAGCGTCATGGAATCATTAAGGTTGGAAAAGACCTCCAAGATCATCCAGTCCAACAATTGACTTACCACCAGTATTTCCCCGCTAAACCATGTCCCTTAGTAAAACATCTGTGTTTCTCAAACACCTCCAGGGATAGTGGCTCAATCACAATAGCATCATACTCTCTAATATTGTTTCAGTACTTACAAAGAATTCATGAGCTTACTCATTTGCTGAAAGGAAATATTAGCACATTTTAAACAAGGACAATAACAAAAATAACCTCTCTTGAAAATGTGTTTATGGAAGAGATTTGTGGGAGGATAAAGTCTGATTGGAAAATATTTAATGAGTTGTCTTGAGCAATGGAACAAATGTCGCTGAACGGTATTAAGCAGCATTCCTAGGAAATTCCTTTACTGGCCTTAACCTACAGTACAGGGTATGATTATGGACACCAGCAGTTAAGCAGCAAATAATAACATAGGCTAGATGGGACATGAGAAGAGGAAATCAGAATATAGACATAGAAATGCTGGCTGCCATCTGGCACAGATGTCATTTACTGCCGCTCATGAGTCAGGAACCAGTTAAATTTAACATACTTAGCAGTCTGCTTACCCTTGTGCAAGGCTAAGTAATACACTGATTATTCTTCAAAGTTCCAAACTACACGGTTCATTCTTTTTTGACCAGAAAGTCTTGATAATTTTTTTGAAATTACTATAGTTTTTAGATTTATGCTTGTACTCTAAATAAAAAACTCTTGTGCTCATAGTGGCATAAATATGTAATAAGAAGTAATTTTTCTGTTCCAGAAGATTGTATTTTGCATTAGGTTTTTGAGAGAAAGCCACAAGTTAGCAAGCTGACAGGATTCCTGCTGAATGTGGCTTTTTCTTTCATTGGAGAGGAAGTGGAAGTTTTCATCTTAGTTTATTTTGAAAAATGCATATACATTCCTCTTTATTTCCCTAAGTAATTTTGCTATTTTGCTAGAATATCTGTGAATAAATCTTCATATAGCATTGCACAGCCATACATATATTATAATATGTTTTACATTAGCTAGCACTGAAAAAATCTGTAGAAGAATTGAAGATGTTTTCTGTGTTTGCATTTTAGCTTTTGGAATAATATTTGTATAACCAGAGCACTCAGAGATTAAGTTAAATGTTCTCTGTCCAACATTTTCGAAGAGAAGCAAAACTGAACACATGAACTCCTTATGTGCTGCAAATGGATATATTGAGGTATCTTCATTGATAATTGCTGCATGCAGCAGACTGTTCCTTTTGCTTATACATAAGATCATTTGAATTTAAACCATGGAAAGTATCCTAAATGGGTGATAGAAACTATTGTTTTTATTGCAGCTTGATTAATTTTCAGCTTCAACCTCTTGGATTCTTAAAATATCATGTTGTAATTGTATTATTTTTAGGAAAAAAAAAAAAAAAAAAAGTTGTTTTGAGAAATTTGTTTTGGCAATGTAGACCAATAAACAAAATCATGATATTTTCTTCTAGAAAGAAAATGAATTGGTGTTTAGACATGAATTCTGGCTGGTAAGTGATGGGGGGGGGGGAGGTAGAGAAATGGGAAGGGAGTAGAAGCAAAAGGAAACGCAGCAACTGTGCCAGTCCTAAAGCCTTTTTAAAACATGGTTGCTTCTAGAATTATACTGTTAGCATTAACTACTCTACTAAATGTAATTTCAGAGCAGCTTGGCTATGCTGGGACCAATAATGTTTCAGCAGATGTTAACAGTGAGGGAATTTAAAGATTACAGAGTTTCATGGGTGTAGTAAAGCTGCAGTGGGAACAGAAATATTACCGTAGCTGTTATGTTCTGAGTGCACCACATTTACTGACAAGTAATACATGAGTGATAGTGAGGACCAAGGGAACAGAACTTTATACTTACTGGTCAGCAGCCTATAAATTCCATAAATTAAACAAAGTTTTATGTATTTTTCATTTCTTTTCAGAATGATCATCTCTAAGGGCCCCTGTTTCACGTTAATTCCACTGGCAAAGCATAGGTCTGTCTTTCAGCATTTCTTCAGGAGGGTATTTCCCCACTTGTGTGTTTCCTTTTCTTTCCTCCCAGTGCCCTCCAGCTGTAAGGCTTTCACAAGCAGCGCGTTCTCCCCAGTTATCCTTTATGGAACAAGCCAAAGCCATCAACTGCCCAGCAGGAAATATCACCTACTGTAGGAGCAAAACCCTCCACTGAAAGCCTTTTTCCCCAGAACAGTGCCATCCATTTTGTGCACCACTTCTGCCCTCAGTCTCAAGGCAAGGAAGTAATCATCATGACTTATTCAGCCCGCTAGAGATCTAAGAATTCATGGAGAAGTTAATGTTTTAATTGACCTTCCTAAAACATGAAAACTGCAAACCTGAGACAAGCAAGGCAAGCTAGAAGGATAGGTCTGCTGCCCCATGTAAAAACTAACAATGCAGTGTTAGCAGTGAATGCAGCATGGGGGATTAATAAATGTAGTACGGCTGTCAGAGGTGAGGTGTGTGTCCACTGGTGGAGACAGGGCGTGTATTGCAGACACCAATTCTGGCTTATGGAAAGCATCAGCTGCTATATCTGGGCTCAATTAAGTATGGATAACATGTTCAGTTGAGTTAATGTAAAATTTTATGTTTAGCTTGTATTTATCTGGTATTCAGATATTCATGACCATCCCGGTCAGCAACAAAATGATTTAAAAGTTAAAGAAACTGGAACTGGGCTTTCCAGAAGAATGAAGAAGAGAAACAAAATTTATGCTATTTTCTAACCAAGAATGAAATAATTACAAGTTAGAACAAAGGTATCCTACATATTCACAGAAAGGAGAGCAGGAGAAGGTTATTATTGCATTCACATTTGAAAGGCACGCTCTTACAGACCATATAGAGCCTACTGAATTATTTTCTACTTTCGAGGTGGGAATGAAGAAAAAAAAACAAAACAGGTGAACTTTTGTCAACTTTCGCCATCGCAAAGTTCAGTACGAGGAGTC
>JAOWBP010001760.1:15945344-15957622 GCA_028571105.1 Tragopan temminckii
TTTTATTTTGATGGCAGTCTTTCACTGTCTATCATAAACTTAGTGAAGCAGGCTTTCTCTATCCAGCTCTCCTTTTATTGGGCACAAATCACTCCTGACAGGAAGTTTTATGCCTAAATCCGTTTACTGTCCTTGTTGGTAGTCTTTAAATTAATATTTATAAGCTGAGAGAGGACCAAAAGGATGCAGCAGTAAAATATCTAAATGCTTCAGTTTGGCTTGAACTGAATTTTCTCCTCTCAACCACTGACACTGCTTAATTACTAGTGACCCAGGCGTGTATTGTCTCTGCTGCTCCAAGCCTACAGATCACTGCCTCTGATAGTATTGTGACTGACAAGTGGGGAGGTTCAAATGGTTTATATGATGTACTGGATGAACAGGTGTGGGTACAGGGAGAAGAGAGAGAAAAAGAAATGCGTCCAGAAAAGCACCTTAAGAGAAGTAACTTAAAGCTGAAACATATGATTTGACTGTGAGAAAAAAATGAATGATATTTGAGTTGGCAAAAAAACTAAATGTAGTTGCTCTAATTTTAAACACATTGGGAAACAAACCAGAGGGCATACCGAGCTCAGAAAACTCAGATAGGCATATTCAAATCTTGAATGGATGATACATACACACACCCTCAGCAAAATGACCATTTTCATTAAATCAGTATGAAGGACAGTTCCTTTGCATATCAAAAACTGTTGGGTGAGCTGAAATTAGAACAAAGCTGATTAAAAGTAAAATCTTGTTGCATTCAATTGCTTCCTTCTTTTTGTTACTATTTTAATTTTTTTTTCTTGATGCCTCACTTCTGTCAAAGTTCGTTGAAGGATGTGCAACAGAAGAAAAGCAAATGTAATACAAACCTAATCAGCTGTCACCTCCTTAGCATTCAGGCACATAAAAATAACGAGGCTGACTAGATCGGAAAGAAGTACAGATAACAAATGATGAAGTCCTCTTAAAATGTTATAGGAAAAAAAGAAAAAAGAAAAAGAAAAAGAGAGAAGGAACAGCCTGCAAGTTGTGTATGTGCACCCCGACTCTGACACAGGTTAAATTTTAGCACATCTGTTGTTTTATGGTTATGTGAGAGTATCCCTAAAGAAAAGGTAGTAGATAGCCACCCATAGAAGATGCAATAGGTCTAAATCACCGTTGTCTTTAAGTAATGTGAAATCTTTTACATAAGGAGTGAAAGAATCTTTTATGTTCTCCAGGTAACAGAGAAACAGCAGAAGAAGAGGTTGTAATGAAAACAATTAAAGACCTTTCTAATCTATAACTCATGTCTCAGCATCTGCTGGATCTGACCATAAGGAACATCTAAAAGGTGAGTTCTGAACATCCATTTCATTTTGAGAATGAAGCCTGTCCCACCCTAATTTATTTGTTTTGCAAATACTTATTTAGGGACATAAATAACAGTTTCATTTTGTATATTTGCAGGTTTGATTTATTATGCTTGAACAAAGTTTCTTTTACATTCCTGAATGCTGTTCTTTTGTTAATAGTATACTGATACGTCCTTATTGCTTCCCTTCCTGGGAGAGCTGTACTTCATGCATGTTACATTCACACACAACAATAGGGCACATTTGATATGTGGGAAGAAGACTGGGAAATAAACCATTAATTCTTCAGTACCTCGAAACTGCTGTTCTTTTGTGCTCAAAAGCCTAAGCTGCCTCAGGTAGTCTTCAAACTCCTTTTTAAATAGTGTTCCTGCCAGCTGAGATAGCAAATGACTATAACAAGCCTACTCTCACAATTATAAAACAGGCACAATTATGTGTTCTATTAGAATGACTCAGACTTCCCCTAAATCCTATTCTTCCTGAGCAAGATAAAATTATAAGACTTGTAGAATAAGCCGATCATCTGCTGAGGGCAACTAATTCCCTTATAAGTCTCTCTGCTCTTGGGTAATCAAGCATCCAAAGAGATTCATTCTGCAGCTTAAAAGGAGATAGTATTTTGACACCTGAGCCAAGTATCCCAAATCTCTAGACGCAAAGTAACATGTGAAATTCTAAGAAGGACATAACGTGGTAGAATGTGTGATATTACAAAGCAAGATGTAAAAGGCAGGATGATGCTGGGCATTGGAGGTAAGAATGTGTGCTCAATCAGCCAATTAACTATTAGCTCACTATGTCTCAGCGCTCCCTCCTCATCCTTTTCATGAGGGCACAACTTAGCAGTAGATAAGGATGAAAAAAAGCAAAATGTAACTGTAGTTTTCATTACCTGTTTTTCTCAAGTTTTGCTTCTGGCTCTTTCAAATGCATTAGGCATGCCACAAGTGCAGGGGTGTCTTTTCTCTAAGTCAGTGGGAATGATACCTCCGTTCAAATGCATTTGTAATCAGGGCTGCATTTTTTTCTCAGACCTTAGAAAAATTACAGCTTTCAGCCTCTTTCTGTTTAAGTATTGTTGCCTAAAGCGGACATTGGGACTGTCCAAGTCAGAACAAGACACTGACTTATTCTGTGGGGTTTTTTTTACTTCTTTATGATTATTTAGGTGCCTGGTTTTGTTAATGGTTTTTCTTAAAGAAAAAAAGCAAAAATTGAATACTAAAGCAATTCATAAAGATTTGGAGAAAGATTGTCTAAATGCCTTTATTTTATTCTAGCTCTTCAGCAATTATGATAATACTTTTTGTGTACTGTTTCAGTTTTTCCATCATCAAGATGAAAAGCACTATGGTTCTCTATAGCATCCTCAGAAAAGCTGACCTACCAGCCATAAAATGAGGTAGCACTGATGATAGAACCTCCTTTTTCTGAACCTTTTCTACTATCAGTAGATGACTGTGGAGCTTTTCCACACAAACCACTGGAAAACTCCTCCCCTTTTGGTAGTGTTTTTCCTACAAGTTGGATGAAGAGTGCGTGTGCACACAGCCAAGCATTTGCTGAAGAAATTTGTGCCCATGGCTGAGGGATGCTTTCTAAATGGACTGTCGTGCTTTCAAAGTGCACTTTCCCTATTGCCCTGACCTGAAACAAAGCCCCATGGCAATAATTTTCCATAGCTGAGAGACCTTTAAATTGAAATGTTGGGAAGTTGCCTTTCCATTGGCTCCAGCCCATTGTTCTCAATAGCCCACTTACTTTAACTTCCAGCTGTCCTAATAGAGGCAGAATAGTCAGCTCCCTGCTTCGTGCTGTGCTATCAAATGTCTCCCTGTCTCCTGGTGTGCAAGCTTTGCTCTTTTGGGGGAAAATCCTTTAGAAATCAGGTACTTCTGATACACATTTTCACACTAACATGCTGAACATCTTAACAAGGATGTAAAATTTCTGTTAAGCTGTTTAGGCTAGGAAGGTAACAGCTGTGTCTTGGTTTTATACCGTGATTCCTGGATACTGACCTTAGCATTGTGGGGAGCTCGGAAAAGGCTTTTTTCTTGAAGTTTGCTCATCTTCTCTGCCTCTCTAGGTGGTTTGTTATCTTGCCATGGTGCTTTTAATTTCCCACTGCTCTTCCTCTGCTTTTCTACCCTCTCTCAGGAGCTGGATAGAAACATCTTTTGGACTGAATGAAGTCCATTTCTCTCTCTCCTCCACTTTCTTCATTGTTTTCCTTCAGAGCCTTAGTGCCCCCTCCACACCACCCACCATTTCCCTAGCGAATTTTTTGCTGTGGAGAGAAAGGCAAGGGAACCAGGACAGAAGGCTCACTTATTCTTATGACCAGAGATAAGACAGTGTAGTATTTGTTACCACTGTTTTGTGTGCCTTGTCTGAAGTACATAGGATTTCCTTCAGGGCAGGGAGTTTTTCAGATAGGAGATGGGATTTAGGAACTCAGATGCCTTGAAGTCTGATCCTCCTTCTTCTCCCCATGAGTGACAAAGATGAAATCTTATGGTACTTCACATAGCTTCCGTACCAAGATTGATGCTTTCTTCAGAGTCTGAAGGAATTACAGCCATCTGTGTCTGGCCAGAGTTATCAAGTGCTGGATAGTAAAAAAAGTTAAAAATAAAAGGAAAAGGAATGATTCTTCAGGCCACAAGGATTTGGATGTCCGCAGCCAACCCGTTCTCTAACCAAACTCCTCGGAGGGCTAAAACCGTAAGTGAGAAGCTTTAAGCTACTGCATGAGACTTCTGTGCTGCCACATCAACAGCTGTAAATCTGCTCTTGAGCTCTTCTTGCTTACCCTGTAGGGGAAGCAAAATTCTGCCTGGATGATGCAGTAGCATTTGGCAGCAGCACTCTGGCAAGCAGACTTCCAGATGTTTGATGAGAATGACAGCCTCAGAGTGGGAATGCTTGAGTGTGTGCATGCATGGCACTCTTTAAAATTCAAGGCTAGCTTGCAGCATTATCAGAGAGTGAAAATGTCAAAAGAAGACAGTGTTCATAGCAGGCATCGCATTTCAGGCCTTAGGAGAAAAAATCGAGGAAAGTCAACACTGAAAACAGTTCAAAAATACAGAAAGGGGGACCACAAGTAGACCAAACAAGTCTGGGTGATGTAGAATTGACTGCTACCCCCAGCCCAAGCCCATGAATCAGTGCACATCTAGTCTCATTGGGGGTATTCCAGATCTCTGTGCCCCACCACATTTATTTTCTTCTGCACAACCCCGCATCCAGTTGCCCTACATTCAGAAAAATGGACTCTATTGCCTGACTGTTGCTGCTGACCTTCTCCTGACATCTTCACAGTTGTCCTTCACTTCTGTGCCATTCCTGCAGTCCTTACTCATGCTTCTGCGCTTTTTGCTGTCCACACATCCCAGTTTTCCTTTGCCTCTGAGGCTGTGTGTTTTCTTTCTATCCAGAACCTCCAAAGTCAATGCCTCTTGCCTGCCATTGCACAGCACATGGTTTGTGCTGTATCCTTTTCTCTAACCCTTTGTCTATATCCTCTACAAAAAGCACATGTATAACAATATGTTAACTTGGTATTTTTTTTCTTTTCCCCATTATCTGAAATGTTATATTAGATTTCTGTGATTGACTACAAATTTGAGTGAAAAAATATATTTTCCTCAAGTTTGAGAACTAATCAAGTTATATTACTCATCTGTTGTCATTTCCACATTTTTTTATTTCCTTCTGATGAAAGTTTTCTGTGAAAAGCTTTTTTGTGTGTAGTTACAGTCTATGAGCTGCTTTTGGATGTGTGAAAATACTTCTGTGCTCCAGTTTAGATGGTGCCCCCTTCTATTGAATTCCCACTTTCCAAAATACCTCATGCATGTTTCTCGTTGTGCTGGAGATCTTTGTATTTTCATTGTAAGCTTTGCTGTCTCCACAGAACTTTTCACACACAAATTTATTAGTCTTTATTTCTTCCACTTAAACGTAAGCCTCCTGTAATCTGACCTTGATGTCCCTTTGCAAAGTGAAGACTCCTGGATTGGTTTTGTTTAAGAGAAGCTTGTTTTCTTTCTCAGCTGGATCCTACAGTGTTGGGCAGGACATCAAAGGGTCATGGTGGCTGAGCACACTAACTGCACCTTCCTGCCCCTGTGATCCATGCTGAAACACGGGTTTTGACAAAGTACTTGTACATTGTTCTGATAATCACAGCTCTTTTTGTAAAGTATCTCTACAGCTCTGCTGAGGGTAAGGAAGCTTATTGCTCAGTCAACTGCTTTTATTCCAAAGCTGCTGTCGTCTTCCCTAAATAAACAGAAAGGACCAGTACTTTCCCTGGTGTAACACCACTGACCTCTCTGAAATTACACCGGGGATGAATTTGATCAGATTTGTCGTCAAATACATTTTGTACCAGCAGGAGCACAGATGAACAAGGCGAGCCATCCCGCAAGTCCAATCGAGGGCTCTTCAGTTGCCCCCACTGTTACCCCAGGCTCCTTCCTCACCTTAGGCAGAAGGGAATGATAAGGTCCAACTTGTCAGGACTTATTACTTATTCACGAAGCTATCACACCTTTGACACATCTGTCAGTTTTTATACAAAAAAACGAATGAGCAAGGATGCTGAAGTTTCCTTTCAGCACACTGGAGGGCAGTCCTTTTTACCACACCCTTAAGGCTTTCATGTCAGGGCTTAGTTGCAATGACAGAGCAGTGTGAGAGAGCTATCATTTTGTCTGGCCATACTGTGCTTTCCTCTGGACAGCTTATACTTGCCCCCTGGTATTTCAGAGAATTAAGCTTTCATCCTTTAAATAAATAAATAAATAAATAAAATGCAGGATGTACTGTTTATAAATATATAACACCAAACACCCAATTTGTGTTAGATTTATGGATTACATGAAGATATTCTCTTTTTTTCCCCCAACATTTCCTGAAATAAATTCAGCACGTTGCCTCATCATACTTTTGCAAAAGCAAACAGCAAAATATTTGCAAAGATACAAAAATCAAGAAAGGCAGCACACTGAATAGAGTAGTATATTTTCTGATGTTTGTGGTCATATCTGTAATTTTAAATTTGATAAGTAGTATCACAAAATTCAGATTAATACTTCAACCACTGCGGATCTTAGAAAACATCGTGTTCAATAGAATGTATGGCTAACAGTTACAAAGTGCAAAGGATATGCATAAGCATGGCTGATTTATGAAAATTCTGCATGTATACAGAATGTATTTATTTCCACATTTGGGCTTTGGCTGCATTCAAAATTAAAAGAAAGGCTGCTTATTAATTTTACATGAGCTTTTTTGGCTATCTCATTGAAGGCCAAGTTCCAAGCAATTTGCTGCATCCGTTTTTAAACACAGCCATTATATAAACTGAACTTAAAACTGGTTCTAAGTTTACACTGCTTCAGTAATTCAATTTTCACAGTTCTATTTTCTAAAAATCACGATAACTAGGAATAATGCTTTCTAATGCTTTAAGTCATTAATATCTCTGAGGATGAGAAGGAAAAGAATGAATGTAAGATGAAGTAATTCAGTGCCACCATATATACAACTGTGGTTTCAGCTTTTCTTCAAAATCTATAATGCATTCAAAACCTGAACTTAATAGACTAAGCTTCCGTGATATATTCCCCGTACTGGCAGTGAGCTTGTCAGCCCTTTGTGAACACATTTGACTTATCTATATTGCAGTTCTCAAGAGTTCTGGAGACTTCTTTTTTAAAAGAGTAGATGCCTCAAGAGGGCAAGATATTAAATAATAGTACTTCCCCTTTGCTTTAAAATGTTTCAAAAAGGAAATGCCTATAGACATTTTATAGAGTTTGGAGTCATGTTTTATAAAGACATAGGCCTATTCAATCAAGTAGTTTGTAAGGTAAGGTATATGCATGTGTGTATTTAAAATTAATCAGATTTTAATTTGATGATATCAGACAGAAGTGTCAGGACAGAAATCTTGTAGGCTTTTTTTTTTAAAAAAAAAAGGAACTTTACTCTTTGTGGAAGGATGGATGAACAGATAGAGATAGAGGAGCATGATGAAGAAGGGACACCCAGCAAGAACCCTGCCTAACGACAGAAGCACAGAATGAGTTCATGCATTATTAACCATAAAGAATCCACACAGTATGTATATCTATATTTCTGAGAGTGTGAGAGATGGACCATATGTGTCCCACCCGTGGGAAAAGCCTCGACTGTAGTTCACAATTAATTATGAGACACAAAGCAGTAGGAAATAGAGCATCATTAGTTCTGTTCTTGCAGAACTACTTATTTATGTTTTTATTTTCCTCCCACTGTGCTTCAGAACATAGATAATGTGACACTTGAATGTGCCTCAGGACTTCTTTATGGAGTTATTTTGCAACCACTTTTCAATCTGTGATAAAAAAGAATGAGCACATATGTTAAACAACATCAATCAAGTAGTTATTCTTTCTTGTACACATATTACTCTCCTAATCCATACAATCTCTTCAGTAGTAGTAGCAGTAATAATAATTTTAAAACCCATAGACTCTCCTCAGTGGTGTGAGAGGATGTCAAGTTGTTCTGAATCTTGAAGATGGTAAAAGTTGATTCAGAAATGATAAAGTGAATTGAGCTCTCAGACAACATTTCTCAGTGTTTTTGTGTTTCTTTGTAAGACTACTTAGACACGATTCTCATCCTTGATAGCAATGAAACTCAGCTGCTTTTCTGGCACTCAGTGAGATGTGTGTAGATATGGGGAGAGAAAAGGGCAGTGACTGAAGTAGGAACATCATTGAATGAGCCTGAAATGTCATGTGAAGCAGCCTCTTTTCCCTGCTTTGTATTCTACCTTTGTTCTCAACTTATCGGGAAGAAGAATGAAGTACACAGACAATAACAAAATGGCCACAAAATGATTAGATCATCAAAACTAGTGTCATATATTCTATGTCCTAATTACTTAAAATTTGTTGATCCAGAAATGATGCTTCATTTCCTTCCTCCAAGAATCCTACCTGTAGTTAAGTTTAATAATTTTCAAACAGCTAAAGCTTTATTTTCTCCTGTGCTTTCGTTGCAGATTTTCTTCCTGTCCCATTGGTTATCCCATTCTTTCACAACTCAGTTCATGCATTGTTGTGATGAATTCTGAGCTCAGTATTGACTGAGAACCTGACCTGGCTCCCGCTGAAGACGGTGGCAGGACTCCCATTGACTTTGACGGCAGATGGATCTGAAGTGGAATGTGAATGAGCAGATATGTTCTGGATGTTTAAGACATTTATTGACTCTCAGACTTCAGTTTTGCCCAAAGCAGAATGAAGTTAAACAATTGTGGGTTAATGATTTTTATTTTGACATGAGGACAGTGATGGGGGAGGTAAGAGAGAAGTGCTCCTCCTAATTATATTACTGACATAACGGGATATAGAAGTGTGCAATAGGCCCTGCTACAGCAAAGCAGATAAGCACAGGCTTAAAATTAAGCATTTATTTAAGGGTTTTGCTGAATAAGGATGAGATCATTCACATACTTAAAGTTAAATGCATGCTTAAGTGCTTTGCTGAATCTGGGCCCAGATACATAAACCATTAAACAGTCACTTTAAGAAAACGGTGGAAAGCTGTTATACAAATTCTAGACCTTTTAAGTCATACCTCCTACATTTCCCACTCTCTCTCTTTCTTATTAGCTTAAGGAGGAGGTTTTTAAAGCTCCAGTTCACGAAAAATTATAATGTTCATTGCTACTCAATTGTAATTCAAATTGCTCCACACAGCCCCAAGCATGTGTTCAAACATATAATCAAGCAAACAGGAGACTTGAATCTTGCCAGTTGGAATACTGTCGGACGCAGATGCCACTTTTTTTTCTGTAAGCATAAATGAAGCTGGGGAGAAAGGTTGATATAAACTGGCTTTTGCTGTCCATTTTTGGTGCTCTGTTCCTGTGGCTTGGGTTATTTGGGTACATGTTGCTTTGTGTCTGTGAGGGCTCTATTTTATTTTTTTTTCTCTCTCTACTGTGGTCAGAGGAGTAGTACTCATCACCTGGAGTGAAGGCTGACAGGAATGAACATAGGCAGGAAGCAGCGTGACACACACATTGTCATGCATGACTGACCAGCAGCCATCAACAGCAATTAAACATTGAGAGCACTGGATCTTTTTGGACAGGTTCAAGTTTCCTGGCACTGCTGTGATTAGATGTTTTGCGCTGTTTCCCTGTAGTCAGTATGTGACACATTCCCTTTTGCTTGCTCTTTTCTGATATTTATTTTTGCACTGTCCTGGTGTTAGCATCTTCTTATAGCAGATGAGTCACTTAGAAAAAGATCGTTTTCAAGGAGATTTGTAAGGAAGATTAAAGATTAAATGGATAAAAAAACTAGCAATTTTTTTTAAAACAAGAAATGCCACATTTTCTGTTGAACGTTATAGTGTTTGAACATTTTTTGAATAAGCATATGAGTTTCAATGAGGGAAATATCTGTGAATGGCAGAAGCCATTGAAGAGCAACAGAGGCCTTTGGTTTTACCCAAGTGGCTGTAATTTTACTGTAATTTGAGGTGACAAAACAAAATGCCCTTAAAGGCAACACTGAAGTGAGGAGCGGCTGCAGTTACACTGAGCTGTCACTTGCTTGCCCTCATTTCAGGGCTGAGCTCCAAAGCATCCCCACTGCCCAGCATTTAACTGAGGCCCAGACTTCCCGGGCAAGGTCCATGGCTTGGCACAACATCCTGCACAGAGCAGCTCTGCACTGTAGCACCGGAGGTTGCAGCAAAAGGCCTTTTGGCACACAGCTCGATCTCATGTCTAATTGAATAGTCACAGGGTGTGAGGCCAGAAAGTCTTATCAGAGCTCAGTTCTAACCCCATCACTTGTCAGCCTCTCCTTTCCCCCAGATTGAAGCCAGAATCTCATGTGTGATTAATTAATTGCTTCTGTTAATTTGTGGCCTTGTAGACTCTACAAGGACCCAGAAAGTGCACTAATAAACTGCTGGATTTCTATGTAGGAAACTTTCATGCCTACATCCTTTCCATCTTCCACCTTGCATGTGCATGACATGGCCCCAAACATGGTTTCAACCAAAAGAAACGAATAGGTAATCAAAGCTGATGTGATTTCATCATTCTATGAGGAGTAACTTGAGAGGGCAGTGTAATTTTAAATCAGCTGTGCTCTGCTGTGCAACAACCAGTGCAGCCACAGGGGCCAGTGAATGCATTAGACTTTCTCCCGAACTGTTAATTCCCTCTTGCACAGTTAATGAGAGTTGCTCCAGTCTTGCATCTGTTTCACCTTTATGTTCTTGCAATAGCATTTAGAGGCCAGAGCAACCCAGGGGCCTTGATAGCACTGACTTTTGCTGATAAAATAGCTCTTCAAGAGTTTTTTCGATCAGATAGATGGCTGAGATTCATGGGGCAGAAATAAGAGCTGCTATAAGAACTTTTTCTGAATTTGTAATTCTCAATGGTCATTCTAGATTGCCCTGTTTGTTATAATAATTCTCCTATTTTGTGAAGCATAGTATTGATAACACTAAATAGACCTCAGAAGAACCATGTGAAGCAGAAAATGTAATTATTATTTCTGTAATGCAGATACAGAAACAGGCCCAAAAAAAGATGAGTGACTTGCCCGAGGTCATACATTAAATCAGAAATGTAAATATATCAGAACATCAGCCACATCTCCTTTCTGTGTGGTGTGGGTGTATGCCAAAAAATGTGCCTTATTTGATTCTACCTTTTTGTAATTATTCAAAGATTTTCTATCTTTGTCCTAATATGTCATCATATGTACCTCTACAGATATTAAAGAAGAGCATCAGATGATTTTGGAAAAAAAAAAAAGTAAAGCTTGAACATTTCCAAAGCAGATGAGAAATAAACAGACCAAGCATCTCAGCATGGAATGTCATCTTCATCTGTGAATCAGAATTTGGACCTGCTGCTGTTGGAAAAGCAATTGTGGCATGAACAATGAGACTTTGGGTTGACAGCCTAGGGGAGCTATTCAACAGCTTCACAGACAGGCTTCCCCATGTAAATGAAGATGAGAAAGTGCATGAAAAATCGATCACGCACTAGAGACAACACTTACTTCATTAACTACCTTCAGCACTAACCTCTTGAACACTGTTAGTAAACCTATTATGTCACAGCTGAGATGCAGCTGAAGATTTTGCTTTGAGAATTTAAACAAAGCTATATAAGAACACAAACCAGATTAAAAAGTAGTACCACATAAGTCAACTGTTAGTTGCTGACATCAGTAAAATATTGTCAGTAAAATATCAGGGAACGTGGGAACAATGATTAAAATGTCCTAATACTGTAGTAAAATTTTTAGCTGTTGCCTGGAAAAAAAAGAAAGAAAAAAAAAAAGAAAGAAAAAAAAAGAGTATTCTGCAGTGTGTGGAATGCAAATATTTCTAAGAAATGCTGTCCTGTGACAGGGATACTAACAAGAACTTCTTAGATCTGACGATCTGTTTTTGGAATCCACTCAGGTAAGTAATGTAAAATACATATATAGATATATAGTCATACAAGGGCTTCTCCAAAAGTAATGCCTCCTATTTTAATATGTTGACCCACTATGTCAGAGGCAGATGTTGGGGGTATGACAGTAGAGGTTGAACCTTCCCACCAGTATCCCATTACGTGTTCTTGCTGTGTGACAGATGGCAGCAGAGAGGCAGTCTGACAGAATGGCATCTGACACGGAAGTGCATATGAAGCAAATGAGTGTCATGAGTTTCCTCCATGTGGAAACCACTGCACCCATTGACATTCATTGACACATGCTGTGATTGTCTGTGAAGACCGAACAGTAGATGTGAACACAGTGAGATGGTGAGTGATGCATTTCAGCAGTGGCAACAGCAACAGTGGGTCATCTCTACTGATGTAGATTGTTATGA
>JAOWBP010001760.1:15961467-15982558 GCA_028571105.1 Tragopan temminckii
CCCACACCCCCTGCTTTTTTTTTTCCAGAAACCTGAAGTGCTCAGAAAGCAAGTAATCTCAGATTTACTTACAAAATTATTTGCATTCTATTTTACTCCAATGCAAATATCTCAAAAATAGTTCCTTTATAGTTCCTGCTGGTCAACATTAGGATAAAAGTCTCCACATGATTCTGAAGTTTATTCTAAAGTGATGAAGGAAATTAACTCCTGCTTGCACTTGTGCATCCATAGAAAGTTCCACTGACAATAACTTATCAAAGTGTTTTTTAAGAAATATATTTCTAACTTCCACTCAGCTTTTATTGCAGAACAGAAGGTGCTTGGTCTTGGAAGATGAAGCGCAGAGGGTGAGTCATGGTATTACAGTGTTTATCTCTACTATTGATTTTCAGTATAGTCACTTTGCTTCAGCAAAGGCTGAGCACCTCTGTAATTGGATGAGCAACCCAGGCCTCCGAGGAGAGGGAGGATGTACACTGAGGTGCTCACACAGAGATGGGCACAAAAAGACATTTGTTCTTTTACAGCAAACTTGCAGTTTGAGTGAAAGAGTGCTGCTTCTAAGAATGAAAGCTAGAGAGTGTGAGCCATTATGTCCCTCAACAAAATAAAAGGGAGTAGCATACTTTCTTCAATTCTCTTATCTTCTTCCCTGTGTGTTCTCATCCAAAAATGGAGCAAAGTCAGGAACCACCCTAGCTGCACAGGGCAATCTGAAGAGCAGAGAAAACCTCTTCTCAGGTGAGTCTCTGAGGGGAGCTTTCTTTTGTACAACGAAGAGAAAAGATTCAACTTGAAAGTTCTAAACTCCTTTACAATGTACAAAAGAATTAATTTTGTCCTAGCTATTACTCTAGCAAGTATTAGTTAGATGGATACAGTGGATATTATCTTGGCTTCTCTGTAAAATCTGGGCAAAGGAGAGCACCACAGACATTTATTTAGTACCGGAAGAATGCTGGTGCTTGCCAGGGTAGTTCCTCAGTGCCACAGCTCCCATAGAGGCAGTGTGAGAAAACTCATGCAAAATTTTTCAGTTCTGCAGACTTCCATCCAGCCACCACAAAATGGTTCTTACATACAGTCTGTGTGCTGATAAGCTGTAGGTTTTGGAGATGGCACAACAGAATCAGAAAATCACAGGGGATGGAAGGAATCTCTGGAGATATAGCCCAAACTAACTCCCTGCTAAAAGCAGGTTCCCTACAGGTGGATGCACAGGAAAGTGTCCAGGTGGGTTTTGAACTCCAGAGAAGGAGAGTCCACAACCTCTCAGGGCAGCCTGCCCCAGAGCTCTGTCACCCTCATAGTAAAGAAATTCTGTTGCGTGTTTGTATGGAACTTCCTATATTCCATTTTTTTGCCCATTGCCCCCTTGTTCTCTCACTGCACATCATTGAAAAGAGCTCAACCCCACCCATTTGACTCCAGGGTAGACGGGGAGGATTACCTCTCTCAACCTGCTGACCACATTCTTTTTAATGCAGCCCGCTGTACCGCTGTCCTTCTTGGACACAAGTGGCACACTGCCGGCTCATGGACAAACTGTTGTCCTCTCAAAGAAGTTTTGCTGGCATCTAGAATAACTTCCATTGGGATATGCCATGAAAAATGGTGTTATCATGTGGTTCAGGTTTTAAACATTGACTTTTTCCTTGTATTAAAGGGTCTGATACTGATTAGAAGTCAAGCCAAAAAGCAACCCTAATTCTAACTCCCAAAAGTGTGAATCATTTACCAAGTTCACCTCATACTTGACAGCTGCTGTTGATTTCAATTGCAAGGTGCTAATCTCAGCAGTGGCAAGCAGTACAAATTTTCAAATAAAATGACCTGGTCAAGAAAGTTCCAGTGAGTGGCAGGCACTCAGGTTGAAATGGGACTATTGGTCACATGGGAGTACCCTGGTGAAATAAATGTTGGCACATGAGGAGAAAAAAGACCCGGCCAGCCTTTTCATAGTGAAAATGACGTTTTCTTCTTAGAATAATAGTAAGCCAAAGGTTTCTTGATTGAATATGCTTACTGATGTAGGGAAAAGAAAAGGCTCTTCACTAAAATGTTACAGTGTATTTTTCAAAATGCTTTGATGCCTCACAAAGGCTGCTCTGAAAGAAATGTCTCCTATTATACCGGCCCAGGACATCAGTGGCAAATGTTGTTAGTATGGGAGTAGAACCCTTCCCACCAATATGCCATTACATTTTGTTGCAGTGTGACATTTGGCGGCAGAGGGGTATTCTGACAAATGGCATCCAACATGGAAGTGCGTATGAAGCGAAGGGATGTCACAGAATTCCTTCTTGAAGAAAAAATGGCACCCATTAACATTTATCAATGCTTGCTGAATGTTTGTGGAGACCAAACAGTAGATGTGAGCACAGTGGGGTGGGTGAGGTGGCGACAGCAACAGTGGGTCATCTCTACTGATGTAGATTGTTATGAGCATAGCATGCAGGCTCTTGTTCATTGCTGGTGAAAATGCATAGTTAATGGGGGTGACTGTATTGAATAATGGTTTGTATCTGAGATTTTGCTCTGTCAAGCAGTGTTATTGTGCTCTTTGTATCTATTCTAGTTTCCATGGAAATAAATAGGAGGCATTACTTTCAGAGCAACCTACATTCTTAAAATTTAATGATGCGTGTACGTTTGCACTGGACTCATTTGGGGTGCATGCATGCATACTTTGTGGATAATTAAGTCATCAAAAGTTGCTTGGCATTACTGGATAACTAAATAGCTACTTGTGAAGAAGTTAAAACAGCCTGGGGCAGCCTTATTTTATGCATCTGAGTTATCCCTAACTTAATTCTGCATTCATGAACTGTTTCTATTTGTATATGGAAGATGAAGCTTCCAAATTTTTACTCTTTTCTCAGCCTCTTTGGAAAATTTCCCCATTTCTTTGTTCAGTAATAATAATAATAATAAGTTACTCTCAATATGTAGAGGCAGGGAAGGTTTTCTGTACACATAAATACAAAAAGTCTCTCAAAGGGCGGGTCACTTTTCATTCTGTCTTATAACATAAGCACTTTTGAAATGAATAATTATTAAAATACAGTATCTCCTCTGTCAGAGTAACTCAGTTGTTTAATTCACTAATGTATCCACTTGATGTCACTGTCACTGCCCAGTAGAAATGCAAATGTCAAAGGGCTTTCTGGTCATAAATACTTTGCACCAAAAAGTGACTGAGCAGCACTGTCAGTTGCCTTTTGGACCCTTCAAGGTAGCTCTATCTCTGTGATGGTCTATTCTGTTGGGGTGGATACTTCTGCTTCCGCAAGCTCTTTATTCATGTTTTGCATTTCCCCAGGAGACAGTCTGTTTTCAAGCCTGTATTTTCCTGCATAGAAACACTATAATATTCTACATATTTTCTCATTAATAGAGAAAAAAACTTGCTGCATTTTTTTTACACATTTATTCTTAACGATCATGTGAATTTTTAAAAAGTTAGTGAAAGGCATTTCTTTCTTGAAATAGTAAGAGGAGTGCCAAGGTGTCATGTACTATTAGATGTCTCAATTTTAGGATGAAACATCTACATTCTGCAGTTCCCTTTTGTTTCTCGCTGGAATGAGCAACTGGAATACCTCTTTCTCTTCCCACCCTCCCAGATATCCCAGTCTCCCAGTATCTTGTTCAAATCTTCATGAAAGAAAGACATGTTACTCATCAATTCTCCCTACATTAATTGTTTTTGCATCCCTCTCTCCTAGACGCAGATGATTCATCGTGTGACTGAGAGTCACTTAACTACTTTAAGCTGAGATTTAGGCAATTGTCCACAGTGAAACATTGTTATGTGAACTGTTCGTTGCCAAAGCCCACTGGCCTGGATCAAATGCCTTGGGGACAGCTGTATCCTGCTTTAACGGGCCTTGATCCTTTTGCTGTTGTTTTCTCGCTGTCTGCGTAATAAACATTTTCTGTCAGTCTACAGTTATCTCTTCTGTGCCAGAGTAAAGATCTCATCGGACAAAGCAGTGCAATATGCTCTTCTGTGTTCCTTGCTCTGAGTGTCAGTGTCTCAGCAGTGCTCCTGCCTCTTTTCTCGTGCCACTTTTCTAGAGCCCTTCGAAGAGTTGGAAAGCTGAAAAACTGGCATGTGGAACTGCATCTTTATGCACTAGACTTCATTATTTGTGTGCGCATAGGTATTATTGTGGGATCATGGAAATATACACCAAGAGCCAAATCCTCATTAAAAATTGCCTAAGAGTTCAGGCCAGGAGAGAATTGCAGGCACAAAGATTATTTGTGTACACTGCACTTTCAGAGGGTTACTGTGATTCATGTTCCTTTTTACAACATCTCAGACGGTCAAGCTTTGTTCTAAGAGGAATAGCCAACATTTTCCTCTATGGAGCTAGCGCAGCTTTATACAGCCCCAAAAGACAAAAATGACCTTAAAACTGCTGCAGCAGGGAACAAGAGGATTATGTTTGTCTGAGAGATGGCATTCTCTCAAAATCATCACCTTTTGTTGCTGTCAAAATTGGATGCATGGCTATGGTGCCGCTTGCCCCACTTCACTCCTAGTTCTTGTACTCCTGCCCTCTGGGCTGTTGGTAGCCAGTGCTATTTAGAGCTGTCCTTATGCTTGGGCTGTGGAGGTCCTGTTTGGCATGTAGCCATCCCAGACTCTGAAGATATCAGAGGCCAATATTTCTGCCCTGACCTGTGAGCTCAGGCCACAGAAAACAACCAAGATCAAAGGTTTGGTCTTTTCCCTTTTCCAGGCTTTGGGATTAAATTCCTTCCTGTGCAAGGGCTCCCTTCAGTATAATCTTAGGAGCCATTTTGAAGGCATTTTATTCCCTCCTCTTGATAACAGTAATTACTGAGTTGTGCTAAACTGTAATTTTGGAATAGGCCATTATTGGTTGTTTGTAGCATTGCACTACTATTCCCAAAATCTTCTCTTCAGTGCATGTAATATGAATAATAGAAGGACCCATATGAATGGGGCTCAAATCCAATATGCCTAGATGAATTTTGTGTTTTTTTTTTCTCCCCTACAAAACGTTAATTCTTTATGAGGTACTTGTGGACCTATTAGCAACCATTTGCACTAAGCAAGCAGCACAAGGAAGCCGGAACCATGGAGGGTATCTGATTTCTTGCCATAAAAAAGAAAGCAGATGTACCACTGTCCTCATAGCAATCTGCCTCACTATCATATCAACTAGCAGCAGCTGCAGAGATGGAAATTTTCCATGTTTCACTCTATTCCTCAATGAAGTGTGAACTTGCACACCCTGCTAAGGCTGTTAAAATGTTGCTAAAGATATGCTTTGTTTTTCTCTGTTACAAAAACAAAAATGTTTTAGTAGAAATAAATACTCTTAACAGGAATAACAAACATTTACAACATTCAGCATTTCAAATGCACTAAGAAATTCAAAGAATTAAGATTTCAGTGTTAGAATTTATTGTCCTCTGCATTTTACATTTTGTAGTGAATGTTTTGTGATCCTTACAACATTTATACAGATGTATGTGTAGTTTCATTCTCTTCACAGGCATATATTGCACATCCTGACAGATGTCTACAGAATTGTTTGTTGGACAGAGGTTGAAATAAGAGGTTAAATCTGAGACCAGGAAAAGGCCATTGCAGGGAAGGACAGGGGAATGAATCAGATTAACATTTTCATTCGCATCAGTCGTGAAATTACAGGAAAGTGAAACTTCCTAACAGAATAAATTAAAAGAAAATTGCACGCAAAATTCTGTAAAACATAGTACATGTAGTTCATCCACTACAGTTTCACCATGACCTGGTTCATCATACTTGGCAATGTACAGAATTTGACTAAAAGTCTAACAAATCTTCCTATGGGGGAAGTGAATTCTTAAGGGATCACCCGCTCTACAAGTCCCGTCCCAAACACTAGGGAATAATAGACAGGTTTTCAAAGGACTAGTTAAAAAAAAAAAATGCATCTTACAATGTTTTCTGACTGTTGTCAACTAATTTTCAGCACATTTTTTGTTGAATTACAGAGCACCTTGATAAGGATGCCTTGGACTACCTTAAGGCCTCCCTGTGGCAACGAAACTCCCAGCTTAATCTTTATGAGAAAATGAGTTTAAAATATTACAAGAAAAGAGGTTTTTATACATATTTGGATAGAAATGATTAAACTGGATTTAACTTATTTTAAATATACATCTTCCCTGCTGACCTCAACAGAGTAAATTGCAGCTAGTAAAAGCTGGCCACACAGATGGAACATATCCTTCTTCATCTCTTTAACTGAAAGCAAACAGCTACACCATGAAAAACACTTTGGTAATTTCATCTGGTCTTGACTCTTGGAAGTTTTACTGCAGGCTTCCTTAAACTTGTGCAATTAACAGAGTTTTAGGTGGTCTCCAATTCACCCACAGCTGATTGCTTTTACAATCAGGTGTTTACTATTAGGAAGGACACTGATAAGGTTACCTTTCAAAATCTGAGAGGGACAATGGCTATCAGAATTTTGTTTTTTTCTCTCCTTATGCTTTTGTGCAAGAATTGAGCTGAAAGGGGCAACCAAGAGTACACTTAAACACACTCACTCATGAGGAAGAGATCAGACCTTTCTCTCTCAAGCACAGCAACGCAATGTACCCATGTTGGGGCTATGAATTTCTAAGAGCGGTTTCTGGGCCTCTATTAGCTGTGCCAGGGAAAGATTCCTCCATCACCAGGCTGTGCTGCACAAACCACAGCTCCTGCTAACACAGCTAACAAGCATGATTCACGCAACCTTACCTCTGCAAGGGATTGAATGCTTAATATGACATATAGTATAAGAGAGGGTATTTCTCAGAGGACACCTGTCTGATAGGCTGTGCTCTCCTGGGTTATAGTACAGCCTCTTGACTGCTCCAGGAGGAACCCGGTGACTTAACCAACCAACACACAACTGAGCAGCACTTACAAGCTCTACCTCACACAGAGCTGCCCTCCTACAGGGAGGCTTTTCTAGCCTGCCTTTTTGGGACCAGCTCTTCATATTTGGTGGAGCTAAGCAGATGCATCTTCAGCCCTCTGCTTTCTGACCACCTGCTGCAGTTTCTGGTGGTCCAGCTGGTGCACATTCCTCTACTTTCCACCCAGTTCTCCTCATCCCTGAGGTGATGACATGTTCTCACAGGGAGCCTCAGGTCTGTGGCTAATGAAGCAAATTGCTCTTGGAACTGTTTCCTGAATATTGGCAGTCTTATTTCTCATCATCTTGAAAACAAACCTTGATTTTCAGTATTGCAAACGATGCATTTTATGAACTAAGGACAATTCTTGTGTGTCAAAGATCACTGCATTATTACTGTATGTCACTGTAAGCCTTTTCTAAATCCCCACAGCTCCCCAGTGTCCCCTAGTTCATTTTAAACTCCTCCTTTTATCTCAGTGCCCTTAACAGAGCACACAAGCAGTGCTTAAGCCCTTTCCAAGTTAATTCCTTTCTCTCTCCAGTTCTCAGCAAACAGGTGCAGAGACCTCCCACACGCGGCCGTTATCCCCTAACAACCAGCACAATTCCGCAGCAGGCCTCATCTGGTGCCCTCAGAGCCTGGGCCAAGCATTGCATTGCTCTCTGCCCGTACATTAAATGCAAACTCCAGTCATCTGTAGTATTAGCGTGCAGTGTTTAGTACACAGTGTTTATGTTAGCTGATTGGCCTGGCTGTCAGATGGCTGTAAATCAGTGTTGTGCCAATGAAATCACCTGAGAGTCTTCAACGCTGATTGAAGTTTTCACATGTGTATCTCAAAATCTGCTTTTCTTTGTCCTGCTCAGGTGATGCCCATTAAAGGCGGGGCAGCCCTGCCTAGGGCAGGGAGTTGGAACTGGATAATCTTTAAAGTCTCCTCCAATCCAAGCTTTTCTATGATTTGTATTTCTAACAGGATCACGGGAGAACTCTTGGAAGACACTGCTAGTGATACTGAATGGAAGCTGATTTTTTTGTAAGTAAGAATTTATTTAAGTTTTAGCTTCCGTGTTTCTGGTTAATTCTGAATTCTCTTCCTGACTTTGTCTCTTGGCTATGTTGATAAGCTTTGAGTTTTCTATTTTGTTTTTAGTTGCTGCTTTGGCATGTTCAACCTCTAACATAAATCACTTATTGTACTTTGAAAGTTAGATAATGTGTTTAATGTGCACAACATTAAAAATACACATCTGTTTTGATGTTAGGTGCATCATGCCAGTAAATAGTATCATTTATCTTGATATGTTTCACTTCATGTATAAATGAGTAATGAGTCTGCATTCATGGAGGTATTTCTAAGCAGTGTGGTTGGTTTTCTTTGTTATTTTTTTTCTTCTCCTTAGTTTCTTAAAACACTTTGCTAGCTTACGTATTTCTTTTTCTAGAATCACTGGGATTAGTCAGCTCTTGCCTTCCTATCTGCCTTTCCAACATTTTGTCATCACTTTAACTATGTTTAAGCTGCATTTCATAATTTTCTTCTAGCACAGAGCTCTGTGTAGTTTGTGGTAGATTGTTGTTATGTAGTGTTCAGTGCTAATCAAAATTAGCTGGTCCCTGGCCTGTCTGAGCCTAGAGTTGCTATTTGTGCCATCCTGTCTGGAGGAGAAAAGGAGAAGCAGGGCAGGATGGGGGTAGCTATCTTGCTTTCTGTTTCTTTGCTGATGCTAGTTCAGTGTGGGAAGAGAATGTAACAATCTAGCTGTTGGGTTAAGTACCAAAGCTGCAATTTTTATTGAAATACAATAATTCAGGCTTCAGGCCTGGCAGATAATACACCCTGTGGTAGTAAGTGTTCATAAAGTTGGAGGCCACCACATGCCCTGGACTGCAAAGTAGTGTGACCCTCAACAACCCTTCACCCTGCTGCCCTTCTGCCTCCCAAACCACAATATTCTTGTCAAGGCATTTAACAAGAATCATGTTTCCTTGTGGTAAGTCATACCTGCTCACTATTTTACGTTCTTTTTTTTTTTCTTTCTTTATGGGGATATAGGCTTGGAAAAAATCTCTTGGCTTTTTAAGGAATGCCTGTGCTATTGCAGGCGCTTATTTCATATTTTCTGTTTAAAAATTCTATAAACTCCCACGCTGAGGTGGAAAGAAAATTGGGTCGCTTGCCCTGCTAGTGGAAGGTAGCTCAGATGTCCAAGTCTCAGAAACCTAGTTTCAGCTTCCAGAAAAAAAGTATATTTTTGGCTCCATTTCTTAATATTATCAACACTGTCTTCTAGCTTAAGTAACTTTTCCCTGGCGTCTTTCAACAGTGATGTGTTGGGAAATGTCAGCCATTTAGACTCTCATTCTCTTTCTTCTAGATGTATTAATAACTTCCTTTTCCACAATGTGTGTCCCTTTCACATAAAACTGCATGAGAGGTTTGTGGAATCATACCTCATCTAGCCTAATGTCACCACATCACACTAATTAGTGGCTTGTGCAATATTGAGAATGGAGTTACTTCAGGTTTTAATTTACTTCTGGCAGATAAATTCCTTGATAGCGAGAATCTTCATCCCAGTTTCAAAGACAACTGTGAATGCCTCTCCCAGTAAAAGTAGTACTCTCAGAACACAAATCAGATGTGATGCTAAAGGCAACATTTGATGTTAGTACCAACCCAGCCATTACTATCTGCTTCCTAAGTTTGAATTTTATAAATAGATTTGCATCTGTAATGATCACTAAATTAAGATAGCTAAAGTAAAAGCACGAGGTTGGATGGCAAGGGAGAATAGAAAAAGGATATGTTCTATGTGTCTCTTCAGCTGGCTTCTGCTATCTTGTGATTAACACAGAATATTGTGACTCCTGAAAAAAATCTCCTGTCTTATATTGTTTATTTTTTATATATTTATATAGATGTGTGCTTATGTAAATAATACTTTTTTTTTAAGTCTATGTTTAAAAGAACTCAGAAATGATCGTCTGAGCATCAGTACATTACTGCCTGCAGTTCATGACTTCTAAGAACAGAGGTGCTGTTGTGCAGCCGACAGGCAGCATATGCTGCTGGAATGTCATTACAGCCATAGGCTTAATTTTTTTTTAATGGTTTAGTGTCAAAATTTTAGGAAAGATGTACTAATCAAGGTGCACAGTGTATCTCTAAAATAATTAAGTGAAAAGCATCTTTTTCTTGCTATATTTTAAGGGCTGTTGTACTTCCATGGGTTTGTGTTTTCAGTTGTACAAGTGCTTGTATCTCAGACTGGCTGAATTTATGGGAGTGCAAATTAGCTGAATACAATGGGTATGAAAGTTGACAAAAGAAATGAGTTCAGAGAGTTTTGGTCCTACAGTGCACGTGAATACATGCAATAAAACAACAGTTCTCTGGCACTAATTTCTCTCTGTTTGCTGAGGGAGGCCTATTGGGGAAAGCAGAAGAAAGGGATGTGTCTGACTGGGGCTAACAGGAGGTGGTGGTGCAAATCCAGATGTGATCTTTGGTAATAGGTCAGAGGATGTTATGACAGTTTTGTTGTGGAGCTGTTCTTCCTCTTTCTAAGCTCTTTAGTACCTGTCCGCAGTGTCAGTGATCTTGAGGGTCAGCAGCATATGTGCAAGTTGATGATGCTCAGTGCAGAACAGTGGTGATGTCCACAGAGCTCAGACTAGACTGAGCATCCTGGCTGTATGGCATCAATTTCAGGACCAGAGCCTAGAAAATGGTTTTTGGTTTTTGTTTTTTTTTTTTTTACATCTTTGATGCAATTTCAAACTGGCAAATGGAGCACAGGAAATGAATTATGGACCTTAAAGTGCATAAGTATTCAGAAGTTGCTATTCTGTCTTTCCATTCAATCTTGACCCTGTTTCAATCAAAAAAAAAAAAAAATCTGCATCCTTGCATCAAACTGGGCAGACAAAAAGGTCAAAAGTGTATGATGTTTTCAGCCATGATGCAGCATACCCTGCAACAGTACTCCTTCAAGAAATGCGGTGTGTGTCCTGCCACTGTACATATGCACACTAATACAGATTTGCCTTACTCTTTCATTCTTTGTTAATGGCTAGTGACTTCTTTCTCTATTGTATAAAAATGCTTCTTGACTAAATTCCTTGAGCTATGAAGCAGTTTAAATTTTTTTTCACCTATATCCTGATGGACAGCGAAATCCAGGGTGTGACAAATGGCACCTGACATCCAGGAAGGAATATATCCTTAAGAATAAATCCATATCTTCAAACTCTGTCTAATTTTATAGGACAGCCTTTCATTCTAGATCCATATCTACTGCAGTTTCACAAAGACCAGATCTTATTTTTCAGTTTCTGTGAATTATAAGCGTTACAAAAGTTCAGTTACAAAACTAAGTTCCTATTTACTTCAGAAACCTTACTGAACTTCCTTGTCATTCCTCTGTGTTTTGTATTTAGCCTCAGAGTGCAAAATGTAACTAGGAAATATGTCCACAATTTGGGCTAGGGAGTAGAAGGCAAAGAAGTGGTTTGTCAAGAGGGATACTTCATATATAGCCCAAGAGATTAATCTTTAATCAAAGTAAGATGTACTCTCTTGGAGTAGAAAAAAAGGTATAGAAGAGAGGCTAGATTAAGGCACTGTTATTTGGGTAGAACTTTGTCCATGTTATCAGAAGGTCTGTTGAAGTACTGAACCTTAAGCAGCACGTACTGAAAAGAGAAACAAGTGCTATTTTCTTTAAAAGTTTGGAACAGATAGAAGTATGTCTTTCCATAGTTTATTATAAATGGACAAAATTTTTGTCCAGGCACATGTAATGTGTTAATGAACATCCAAACAAACTGTTTCTAAAATCTCTTGTTAGTGTTGTATAAACAGCTGTAATATCAGGTCTTTTTCTTTGCTGCACCTATAAAGCATTCTTTTCATAATGTTCCACGTGGTTCATTCATTCCCTGCTGTCTCTACATGGAAGTCTGGAGTTTCATGACCTTAGACATGTTCCTTCATGTTCCTTCATCTCTCTTTATAATCTGGGCGGTCTCCACAATTTGATTTTGTGGTTCATCGTCATTTAATCAAAGAATTTCAAAGCCATTTGTGGTATTGAAATAAAAGGATATGGATAATGGGGAAAACTGATCCACCTGTAAACAGATGGTTGAAGAGATGAGATAGAGAAGATGCCACAGTTCTCCTGTAGAAGTAGTATGTAAACTACTGTGTTGCTGCCTTTAGGTTGTTCTGTGTTGTTTTTCACATTTGAATTTGTTTACCTTCAATTAGCAGCAAGTTTCTGAGTAGGGTTTTAGAAGAGAAACTAAGAGGGCAAGAAGCATGAGTGTTGTACAAGCCATACATGCTCTGCTTTGAAAAACCCGTCAGCGGTTTGCAAACATGAATATAGCAGAATGGATGTCTGAGAGGTGGGTCAGAAGTTAACAGGATTTTGCCCTACTATGGAAAGTTAAGCTGCAGATCGGAAAGTGTTTATGTGATATCAGAGTTTGAGTGACAACTGTCAATAGGTGTTGGATGGAGGTGAGGTCAGTATAGATTTTTTTTCAAAGGCTGTCTGCTGGTATTGCCTGTCATGAGATAGCTGTCATTTTCAAATCACTCCATACATTCAGCAAATGTAATGCATCAGCATGCTGGCAGAAACACTGAGGCAGCAACTGTTATGAATTTTTTTTTTTTGAGATGGTGGTATTCTTCCGAGTGTGGTGGATGCTAATTTTCTACACTTGTAAAATATTTTGGAGCCCTATAGATTTAGGAAAAGCATAAATCCTGATATTTTGCTAAGATTTCTCTGTTAGAAATTTATGGCATGAAGATCAGTTCTCCTAAGACTTTAATTAAGTACCCCAATGTATTTTATGTTTCTTTTAATGGACAGAAAATGACTTTTGCTCAAACGGACTTCATTGTACAGTGTTATGCATTTTTCATCTTATGTGGGGGAAAAATCAATTATTTTAAGAGTTCTGTTCTTCTGGCAGTTCATTTAAGTGAATTCTTACTCTGTTAAATGATCATCAGTATTTTCTTTTTACATAGCAACTCTTGTAAAAGTATTGTAATGAACACAAAGCAGTGTGATTTGCCATCATGTAGAGAATATCAGTCTTGTGCCTTTTATAGACTTATGAACTTCTCAGTTTCAGCCATGGGATTTTAATTTCTATTCGAGCAAAGTTTGGGGAGAAATGGAAATGAAAGATTCAGTAATAGGGAAGTGCTCACAGATTTGAAAAAAATATATATTTTTTATTGCACCTAAGGGGCTGTAATTCTGACTAGTCCACTTGTCTAATTCTAGCAGGTCCAATGGAATAAATAACAAATTATTTCAGTGTGACCTCAGAATCAGATCTGCAATAGTTACAATATGCTGTGTATCGTGCCAAAAGATTTGTGTTGAAGATAACATCCACATGTGTGTAATAAGACTTCATTGAAAAGTTGCATCTGACTTTGTTGATGCTGAGTTATGTTTTGACAGGCATATGAGTAAAAGATAAATTTGACCTTTTATCTAAGATTGTGAATTTTATCTTCTAAAGCTGTAAAAAGAAGTAAGACCTTCCCCCTTATCTCAAACTCCAGATTTTTTCAGGTTGGACTGTTTCAAACAGTTGGCTTCACCAAATCATATTTCTTGACATTCTCATTGAGGCAAGACTCTGCAACTTGGTGGGAAAAAAGGTTCCTAAAACAATTGCATGTTCTTTCAGCTGTCTTCAAAAAAATAAATAAATAAAAGAGAGAAGTGTAATTGCTGAAAATGACAAGATCAGCAGATTCTGCCATAGGTTTTCAACAAAGTTATTAGTAAAACATTCTTGCAATCTGGAAGAATCTCAATTGCAAATGCACCAATTTAATCGCTCCTGTTAACCACACCTGTTTTGTTCTCAGGTTTTCTATTTGTAGTAATAGCAGTATCAAAAGTCATTTTAATAGAAGCTAGCCTATTTAAAGCTTTGTCAATCAATTTCCTCACACGTTAAAACCAGTTGAACACGTGAATTTGTAATAAATTTATTCTGGGGTCATGTTTCCAGAATTTAATACGAGCAATCACAAACTATTGGAAGTGTCATATATACAATAGCAATCTCTTTAGACTAAAAGTAATATTTCACATATTTCGCTTGCAGAGTTTTTTTATTTTTAAGAATACAGAACTCTGGTACAGGTGTGCTGTAGATCCCTTTGGTTTTAAGCTCCTATGTTGACACTGGTGCAGCTCAAGATGAGGCAGATATCCAAGGGTGCTGGATCAAGAGCTCTGACAATTTATGGAGAGGTGGGGTCAGAGATTCCTGTCCTGGTGATTCATCCCCTCTCTGTCATGGCAGCCGGCTGGGTGGCATGCCCAGGGCCTGGTACCTCCTTTTAAATCATTATTGATTTCAGTTTACACAAATATCCCTGGCTGTGAACTGCAGCAGCTGAGGGCTCTGATTCACGATCTCTGTCAGACTCAAAAGTGGTGGCTGAAGAGCTTTCTGAGCACATCAGCCTCTTCAGCAACTGTATCCAATTCCACACAAGTTGGGAAATGAATCCTGGAATGTTCTTCTGTCCATTTGTGAATAATTATTCTGTCTTGTCTTGCTCAGTTCTTGTATGCTTGACTGAGAATAGAGCAAAGCAGAAAAAGCACAAGTTGAAAAGCTGCTCAGAAAAAGAAGATTCTGAGAGAACCAAAGCTTGGCATTCTGAGGGCTATTTCATTTTAGGGAAATGATGCAAGGGGGGGGAAAAAAAAAAAAGAAAAAATATTAATAAACAAAAAGGCATGTATTCAAATGTGTGATCAGATCAAGAAATAGCGATTGTAGTTTTTAAGTTCTGTAAATGCTGTAATATTTTTGAAAGATCTTTACTTCATAGTGAAATTTGCAGGAGGAAATAACTTTTTCAGGGAAAGATTAGAAACTTTCCTCTGATAAAAGTTCTTTCTATGATCAAGAGGATTTTTCTTTCAATGGAAAAAGTTCTAGACTAATTTTTTTTTTTAAATAAACATTCAAATCTCACTGGGGTAGTGTTTAAGGGGCAGACAATGCATGTGGGGGAAGTTACACATGCAGAAAAGTCTACCGTTGAGATTAATAAGTCAAGAGCCCATCAGAAAAGCAGTTGTTACTGTAACCTGTCTGTAAACCCACGTGGAGATAAAATAAGTAAATGGTAGTGGCCCGCTGAGCTATTTTGATTTATCTGCAGATTAGATAGAAAATGGTCTCTTACATTTCATAAAAAGGTTCTGACATCCTCTAGACTGAACCGGGGTTTTGAAAGGAATTTTGATTTGTTATTCCTCCTTGAAGATACCCCTTGCTTCCAGCTGCCCGGAATACTTGTGTCTTCCAAACCAAATTCATGCGAAGAAAATGAGAGCATTTTCTTTCTCTTGCAAGAAAAGACATCTTGCAGTGTGCTCCAAATCCTGTGTGTGTTGGAAGGGCCATTTTTCAGTGCCAAAGTAGACAACTCTCGTTAACAGCTAAACCAAAAACTCTATTGAAGTCATTTCTCTAATATTTGGCTACAAAAGACAAATCTGCAACCTGGCAAGTTACTTTTAGTAATGCTCCTGTAATGATCAGTGCACATGCATGAAAAATGAATTACGTCTCACCCTTCCATTTCATCCTTGGCTCTGAGGGGAAAAATCCTTATCTTCAGTGAACTCCATTCCCGTCATGTCTGGTCAGATCCTTCTGTCAGCAAGCAGAGAGGTGCAAATGTGGTCTTTTCCCACTTCTTCCTTTCCCTTCCTCTGCCTATTACTTCTCGCCCTGAGACCGCCTGGAGACAGTCCAAAGGAGAACAGTAAGGCTGGCAAAAGAACTCAAAATCCAGGGTCTAATGAAAAGGGCAAAAGATCTGGGTTGTTCAGCGTGGCAAAGAAAGCGAGGAATGAAGGAACAAGAGCAGAGCATGGCAGCAATTCTCAAATCTCTATGAGCCTGCAGTAGAGGGTTTAACCTGTAAATTGTTAGCATTTTATCATATTTACAACAGGTTAAAGGAGGTGGTGCAATAAGGATGTAAGTAAAGCTACCTAATTTTAAAGATATTTGTGCAGTGGTGTAGACTGGCTAGAGAATCTGTAGAGTCTCATTGAATGCTATTTGCCAAGTGGTTAGATGTGCATTCACTGGCAAGAGGGGATGGACGAGGTGATAATTTTTTATTTCAGGAATATGCTGACCTATCCCTGACCAGAGTTAGAAATGGGATTGTAAAAGGATTGTTGTGGGGCCACTCAGAGTAAGATGCAAACAGGTTGCGTAGAGATGAGTATTGCTGACAATTCAACTGTGCAGTATATCCAAAAAATATTAGATTGGTGTTATTCATTTTTACAGTCACATTTCTGTCTTAGTACCTGCAAGTCAGCCATCATTAGGGAAGGAAGGTGTAATTTCTTTTATTCTTGTCATGCAATTATTGGATGTAAAAATTGCAACGCGCACCTGCCATGCTTTGAACCTATTACTGCAGTTTGTTTGGAGGTATCCCTGACCCCCTGGTATCTTGACCTGCTTCAGACTTGCCTTTTATTTACGGGTTCAATACAACTGCTCTTTTTGATGTACAAAGCTCTTTTTGGATTGGGTCCTGTATATCTCTGGAATTACCTGTCTTTTGTGTTTTTCTTCAAGAGTTTAGACTACCTAGAAATTTTTAAGTGTCCTACAGCATAAGGTTTAAGACAAGGCATTGATGTTCACTTACATTTGGCTGTTTCATGTCTTTCCTCAGTATATGTTGCCCTTATGGGTACTTAGTCAAGTTTTGGGTTTATTTGTTGTTTTTTTTTTTTGCAGCACAACATAGATATATAGAAAGAGCTCTGATTTCTTTGTGTGACTGACTTGAAGACTACCTTCATAGTAGGTTAATTTAGACAATTGCTTTGGTTAGACTTTTGCATTTTGTTGTAAACACATTCAAAAACATTCTACGTGACTCATTAAGTAAATAGGAGCAAACGATCTAATCAAGGAAATACAAGCTATTATGTACTAAGTAGTAGTCCACTGGCTCCTAGTGTTTGTTAGTGTTTTGAAACCTCTTTTTAGCATCACCTTAAATCTTAAACTGACCATATAAAAAGCACTTGTGTTTGTGGGATGTTTGATTGTCTTTGAAAGCAGTAGGGTTACGATACAATGGGAAGCCAAGCAGTAGCATATGTGATGTTTGTTAGACTTTTTAGCTACTAGAGTTGCTGAAGAGAACCAATTAACTTCTGGCTGAAAGTTGGAAGGTGCACGTACATAGTGGCTGGTGGCTGGGGTGGCCTGCTTCCGTCAAGGGACTTTGGCAGGAACCCATGGCAAGAACAATATGTAAAACATGAAGAAGATTATGGTTTTCCAAGTGTTGATTTCTAATTTATTCATCTTAGCCTTGGGCTTTAAGCAGGAAAAGTTCTTCACAACAGTGGATTTTCATTATGGAAATAGTACAAAGTCTTTGCTGATTAGCCTTGTTACTTGGGTGTGTTTCTTTACTGAAGGCGCACATCTCTTCTCTTAAGGCATAATACAGTCTTTCCAGTCCTTGCTGCATCCATGCTGGTTCCCGGGGACTGTTCTAGAGTGAGCCAGCCATTGGTTTTGCTGTGGGTTTTACAGTTTCACATACTAGTTTGCGAAGCCTGTGACTGGATGAGAGGAGGGGGAAGAAATTAAATACCGGAAAAATTTAGCTACTAGATCTAAAGTTGAAAAAGATTTGCTGAACTGTCCTTTTTTTTTTTCTCAAAAGAGAAAAGTATAGACTTCAGTTAAATTCATATGCCCTAGACCGTTACTATTTTATAAATTATTTTTATATCAGCATAGTACATTTCCTAGGTTTTTCCTTAGGCAGATTCTCACAGAATAATAGGGGTCAGAAGGAATCTCTGGAGATCATCTCATCCAACCATTCTCATTGACTTCTGTTTGGAATAACACCTTGTTAAGAAGAAAACTGTGAGATCTTTAGCAATTGCAACTCTTCTTGGAGTTATTCTTTTGTTTCAGGATACACTTACTTGAATAAAAACAAATTTAAAAAAATTAAACAGATTAAGGCTTTCAGAGTTTTCTCTTATTGAATATTCATATTGACAAAATCTCTGCATGTCTACAGGGCTTGCTTATACTTACTGATTCTTTTCATCTTTGTGCTTTTTCTTTCAGTGTTCTCTTGAATTGCATTTTTCCTAAGCTGCAAACTTTATCAAACTTGTACAGTTAAAGATCAGGAGAAAAAGGAGTGTGCAAAAGTGAAGGGGGGGGGGGGAACAACAACTCTTTCTTGTCTCTACAGCTGGCAAGGACCCCTGAACAGCAGGACCAAGCTGTTCTGCTCTGTGTGGGAGGAATAACTTGATAGCTGGTTCAGATTCAGCAAGACAATTCAAGCAGTGCCCCCCAAACTGCTTTGATGTAATAGCTCTTCATTACCTGAAAAAAGCTAGCAATCTTATGCATTAACTCCTGGTGTATGTTAATCAGGCTGTTCACTGAAGGTGCCAGAGAGAGCTGAGGAAGACTGGCAGAGACACTTGTGCTACCGTTGCTCTTGCTGCCTCCCATATGTCTGGAAATGGTCCAAATACATGCAAAAAACATCTGACCTCAAGATATCAATGAGCACTTCAAAGTGCCGATCTGTTCATTCATTTTGACTGTCATCATGGCCAAGGCATTGAGAAGATGACAAACCTGATCAAGACCATGCTGTGTATGTTCTCTGAGGTAAGGCAAATGAGAGAGCTGTATAATCACGCTGACAACACTGATAAACCCTGCTTCTCCCCTGTTAACAGTATTGTGGTTGAATAATGGAATTCATATCAAATTCATGCTCCCTTTAGACATTTGGAATTGGAATGAAGTTGCTACTTAGCTATTAAATGCAGCCAATTTCTGGTGTTTTTTCTTTTTTTTCAGACAGGTAATTCAAATAAAATGGGGCCAATTGACATTTGAATAAATAAAATAATATTCTATGTGTGTTAGAAATATTTTTCTGCTTGAAGTAGAACAGACCAGGTAAACTCCACTTAGTTTTATCAGACCTTTAATGGCAGGCATAGTGAGTCAGACCTTGAAATAGAAAAAGATGAGCATCTTGGTGATGGTTGAAGATGCAGACAGAAATCAAACTGCTCTTGCCTTGGCTTTAAGCCATCAGCTTCTCAGCAGCTCCGCAAAATGTTTGAAGAGATTACAAAGTGAAACCTCAAGTGTTTAGGGGGTCTAGGGTCATAACCTCAACTTTACGTCTTCCACTGGCTGCTCTTGGTGTGATTTAGCATCTTATGGGTAGTGTTTCTGAGCTTTCCCCAGTGCATCGGGTGAGAGAAGGCAACTTCTTATTCAAGTATTGTGAAGTTTGCTGCTACTAGGAAAATAATTAAGTAGGTGATATGAGTGTTACTCGAGGCCGGAACCCTTGACAATGTAAATCAGCTCCCTGCATTTCAGTGGCTAATACCATTGATTATCACCAGCTGAGAAGTGGGCTCCAAAGAGTATAAAACAATAGTGGGTCAGAATGAGCAATCTATTTTCATATATCTGGAATGATTATGCCTCTCCAGAGATAGAGGCAGACTGAGTTACACTCAATTATCACTAGTTATTTTTCTTTGGAAAAGGAAATAAATAAATGGTTACGTTCATACATCTTTGTACTTATTTGTATCAATATTAGTTTTAGCTTTAAAACAACAGATAGTCTAGAAATTGAAATGCTGTCCACTTTAATTTACAATGCAAACTTCTGTACTTACACACCATATTCTTATTTTCATTTAATTACTATCACATGCTTGATCTTTGTTTTTTATTAATAAAAAAAAAGAAGAAAACTCAGCCTTATTTACTCTATTTTATGCTTCTCGCACCAATTTTTTTTAAGTTACACCTGCAGATTTTTATCTGCTTTCCCTCAGCATAAAAGCCTCGGGATCAGCACTTTTCCGTTCTCCCATGAAAAGTGATGAGGTCTTGCAATGGCTTAAGTCATACGATCTGTCTCATCATCGCCTTAACCAGACACCGGGAGCAACAGCACAAAGCAAGTGCTGTCTTGGCAGCACTTCGCTGAGGTCCCCATGCAGATGCTCTGCGTATTTCACAGTAGAATTAGTAACAGTAATCACTGTCGAAGACTGAAAATGTCCCTGCTTTGGGCTGCTCCTGGCAGCAAACGATGACAGATCTGTTCCCTTCACTCGACACTGTGAGATGTCCACGCACTGCAAAGCTCTGTGGTTCTGAGGCACTAAATCACATCATAGGAACAGGCAAAACTTGGCTGTAGTACCTGAGGCTTTCCTTGCCTGACATACTATGCTGTCAGGCTTTATGAGGTGCACTAGATCTCTACGTCTGGACTCTGCTGTGCACCCTGTACTTTTTCTCTCCCTCTCACTTTTTTCTTAATTTGTCAGGTGAAGTTCTTTTTCTTCAGAATACATGTATTCCTGATTTGTACATTGTGAATTTAGTAGGAGTTCACTTTGTGTCTTGAATAGGTAAGCAGTCTGTCCAAAATGTTCTTTGATGAATTTTAAACAGTGACACTGACATGCACTTTTTCAAATAAATTTGCAATACTTTCTCTTACCTGAAACAAAAATTGGCTCAGCAGCTGTTCATAACTTACAGTAATGTCCCTAAGAGTACAGCTTTTAGGATATGGTTAGATATGTTGCCCATAGCAAGTCCACTTAAAATTTCTTAGCCTCAGCTTGGGAAGAGGAAAGTCAGATCCTATTTCTTTTATAGTACCCAAAGGTATTTTTAAAAGCTTTTTTTTCCTTTACAGGATACAGCTCAAATGAACAGTTGATTATTATTATTATTATTACTTTTTTAGAGCAGTGACATCTTGTCAAAACTACCTGCAAATCTAAAGCTGTCAGTTATTTGCACTTGGCTCAGAACACTATTAGTTTATTAAAACTTCTTACAAAAAGTTTTGTTTTCAAAAGAACAGTATTTAGAAAATAAAACCCAGGATTTTCCAGTGTCAGTGATAGCTTTTGCATGTTTTCTAAATAAATATTTGTTTTAGATGACTTACTGTTTTTTTGTGTGTTTTTTTTTTTTTTTTGACAGGACCTTAAAAGAC
>JAOWBP010001760.1:15982658-15993141 GCA_028571105.1 Tragopan temminckii
GACCTTAAAAGACAGCATGCATCTTTTTGTTCCTTATAGCAGTTCTGCTACTTCCATTTGTGGAAGTTAATGTGAAATGAAAAGGAAAACCCTACAGCATTAGAAGTTTTGAAGTATTTCAGCATTTTATTAATTAATTAATCCAATCTGAATAATGATCTTATTAAATGTGTCTTCAGCAACTTGAAGTGGCCAAAAGTGAAATTATATAGAAGACAACTAGCATGGGAGGTATGACTTGCAGTCTGACCCAGTGAAGTCAGCTATAGGAAACAAATGTATGCAGAAGTCAGCTTTTGGGGCAGAGAAGTTGATCTCCTTTCTCTTCCCCCTCTCCCCCCATGGCACTGGAGCTAATCAAGTGCAAAATGCAAGTTTAACTTATTTTGAAGATAGTGTGCATAAAGAAAATAGAGTAACATTAATACTTGCTTAATAATTAAGTAGAATGTACAGTAATCTCTTTAGTAGTGATTACACAAATTGGAAAGAGGAGTTGAGACACCTGCCTCTGTCTTAGAAGACCTTAATCTGATAAAACTTCAAGGGGGGCAAAAAGTAATTACATGCTTGTTGGCACTGAGCTGAACAAATATCATCCATTTTTCAGCCCAGATTCCAGCACAAGTTCTTGTGCTTGCCTCATGTGATCATTAAGTCTGTCATCCATTGAGTTTCTTCAACTTTTCTCTCCATGTTTGTTTACTTAAGCTTAATGTCTGCACTAAAGTAGAATGTTCAGTTTTGTTCCTTTGGACAAGCCTAAAATGGAGGTGTAATTTCCAGATAGTTTTTACCTTTTTTTCCTTTTTGAGATTGCAGTATTCTTTCCTTAGGGCAATTAGCAAGATTTTTTTTTTTCTGTGAAATGCTAATGTTAAACAAAACTGAAAGGTAAGAGTTTAAAAAATTAAAATATCAGATGCCTGTGAATTTCCACCTCTTAAAGACTTAACTGAATAAGTCATTCTCGGCTTTGTTAAAGAGGGAAAAATATTGTGAAATAACACATGCTTCATGATAATATTCTCCTTTAATTGAATTTTAACCTTTTTGTTGCTTAGCACAGTGAGTTGCAGCCAGTTCTTATAAAACCTTGCCAGGGAGGTCAGCAGGTTTAGGCACCATGTGGACTCCCCCTTTTTGGCCATCATTCCTCCTTTGGCTAGATAAAAGTTCACCATGTTTCTGTTTCATTATGTGACTGTTGATAATGTAGGTGTTCTTAATAGACCTTGAAAGAAAGTAGTAATCTCTACTTCCATATCTTTTAAGGAAGCCTCCTTTTCCTTTATGTTGTGTGTTCTTGATTGTTTTTTAACAAAGCCTTGAAGAAATAGGCCATAAAATACCTGTACAGCAGGAGAGATCTGAAGTTTTTTAAAATCAAAGTATTTTGGGCAACACACTGAATGTCTTTGCTCTCTGTAGTTGGCAATACTCTAACAATTTATTTTAAAATTCCTTTACAATCATCAAGCAAAATTCAGTACTGTCTTTTGCATGTGAAACTGCATGCCGTTCCTTGGTTACTGCATTAGCTATCAGTAGGGAGACTTGCTTTTTCCACTACTTGTTCCTTTATGTTCAACAAAAGGTTGAAATGAACAATAGGAACCAAGATTCTTTTCACAGCATCATATTGGCTTCCTTTTTTTTTTTTTTTGTTTGTGTCTGGGTTGTGTTGTCAAAGGGAAATGTTGGTGAATTGAGAGGAAGTAAATGAAAGTTAATTTTTTTTAGTGGCAGAAGGGCATTCCTCTGCAGTATGAACATTTGATGCTTACTAAACACTTGTCTACTTGAGGGTAAGAAGAGATTTGAAATACAAGCTCAAACTGAGACAACTAAATTCAGTTTTGTATATTCATGCAGTTTCAAATTCATGTCATATCCTTTGATCATGTAGCCCAAATATCTCTTAGCATTTTAAATTATTTGCCATCTCCTCTGAAATCCCAGGGACCAAGTCTCCTGAGGAGACTTTTCGCACCATCACAGACTCTGTGAGATGGGCAGGGAGTTCTGGAGGCCATTTTGTCCAACTCCCTGCTCAAAGAGGGCCACCAGAGCAGGTTGCCCAGGCAGCTTTTAAGAACTCCAAGGAGGAGACTGCAAATCCTCTCTGGACAGCCTGTGCCTATGCTCCATCACAGTAAGGCAGTACTTCCAGATGTTCAGAGAGAACGTCCTGTGTTTCGGTTTGTGTACATTTCCTCTTCAACTATCTCTGGGCACCAGTGAGAAGAGCCTGGCTCAGTCATTGCTTTCCATTGTGTTTGTTACTGTTTGGTGAGGTGTTACTGTTTCCGAGTGTTGTTTACTAACGCAGGTGCCTTTGAGTTTCCACTGGAGAGCCTGTATTGTAGAAAATAATTGATCTGTTTTGCCTGCAAATAACTCCATAAGATTATTTCATCCTGAGTGACTTCTTGTTTAGCTTATCTTTCTGAGTCCTTACTGTGTTAAGTCCTAGGATAAAACAGAAATGTTTAGAAGTATCAGCACAAGCATTTACAAATTTGTTCACTAGTTCTAGTTAATTGGTTATTACTTAACTGAAAGCAAGGCAATCTATTATATAAATGCACGAGGTCAACAACTACTATAAGATTCCAAAAGTGGTTTTTGTTGCTTGCTCTTCATGAACTCTTTGACTTCAGCAGGGAACTAAGCTAGAATTTTCAAATATCAATGAGCTTTTTCAACCAAAGCTCACTTGTAGCCTACCTTTGAAATTTCCAGTCTTTACCACAACCAAATATTATGGAAAAGGCCTGAATCAATGTTCCTTTGCATGAGAAACATTTCTGAATATTCAAGAAAACTGCCATTCAGGAAAATACTATGATGAAATAGATATCCAGATTAACTTAAGTCTGTTAGAGGTCTTATATACATTTTAAAACCTTGATACTTAAATTGTGTTTAAATCAGATTCTTTTATGTAGTTCTCAAGTGTTTGTAACTATGGTAATGTATGGTGGATGAGCAATACATATTTATGTTTAGTGTGACTGGGTATTAAAAACTACTGCAATCATAAAGAGTCAAAAGCAAAAGTGGGCTTTCAAGATCTAGCTCTTAGTCCCTAGTTTAGATCCTCATGCAGATTTCTTCCCTTCCACCTGTCCCATTTCAACACTAAAAGCCAGGCTCTGTCTTTTGTATGGATTTCTTAGAGGTTTTCAGCAGCACCTCAGCAGTGGAGGGTAGTATTGTATCCCATTTTACAGAAGATGAAAAGCGTAGAAAAGCAAGGTCATCTATTAGGCAAGGGGCAAAGATAAACTTTGCTATGAATTCCAAGAAATAGTGCTGCCACGCATTTCTTAGAAGTCAAAATGTTGGCTTTTCTTTTTGTAAAATTGAATTCAATTGTGAAGATAATAATGTCAACCCTTCTTTCATTTTTTAATAGCAGAACGTAACCATTGCTTGATTCTTTCTATCTGTTCCTCGTAAAGAAATTTTTCTTAACCACAGAGGCATAGTTGATGAAAAGAGGAAAAATCCTGTACTTTTAGGTTGTTGACAAACGTGCAAGATGTAGTGTATGGTTCACTTGCTGCATACCATTGAAAATACGGGGGACTTCACAGCAGAAGTGTATGTTTTAGGTTTGCACATATTTGTGAGAATGTTAATATTGCATTGTGGGAATTGTGCTGAGTTCCCTGTTATCATGCAAGCAATTGCTAACTGTAGACCTCTGACTTTGTAATTTGTTCTTTATGGACTAGCCTGCAGCCAATAAGCAAAATCGATAGTCTTTGCTGAAAAGTAAGCAAGTGCCAGTGTGTTATGTGACAGGTGAAGATACATGTGCTTACCAGGGGTCAGGGGGCCACATCAAATTTCTCTCTGACTTCTTTTCAAAAAGCTAAATCCATTTAGGGAGCATTCGTCAATGGAAAATGTTGCAGTGGGGAATTAGACAGGCTCCCGCTCTTCTTTTCTCATTTAACGATGTTTGTTTTCAACAGTCTGTTCAATAATGTCACTGAGAAGAAATTATGTGAGAAGAATAAAGTGCTTATAGTCTATTTATTTATTCATTCATTTCTGTAGAATAACACTAGCTGTTGCGTTCTCATGTTTATTAATACTATTGTGGTAGTCCAAATATTTGTTTGCTCGCCTTTTCCGTATGCAAAAAAAGAAGGGACAGCAGCATGGAGCGGATTACCTATGGTTTAAGAATAAGGTGAAGGCTGTACAGCTCCTAGCAATCTTATATAGTTTATAAGCTATTGTTTACTTGAGTAGGATCTAGATAAACGCCACCGTTTTAGTACTGCACAAAGAATGGGAAGTCTTTTGTTTTACAAGCAGAATGACCAAGCTTGAGGCCATGCAGAAGCCTTCTAGAAAATGTAAGACAAGCAGGCTGAGAGAGATTTTGCTAGCCTGTGATAAAGCAGGCTGTTTATGTGGATGCTACTGGTGTAATTCTCTCTCCTGTGTATCAAGTGTTGAAGATATTTCAGTGATCTGAAAACTGTTCAAATCACCCACGGCCTCTCAACATACAGGGCTATGATGAAAGGCAGAAAGGAAGAGAGAATAATCCAACAGAGGAGATTTTTCTCGGATTCTCATGGAGGAAAAAAAACAGAAAACAGAAAACAACAAAACACTTCAGTATTTAGAAATTAAACTGATGTTTAATGTGCGAGTGCCTAACTTAGTCCTCCTGAAAACTTTACTAAGTCTAATGGGGGGGGGAAGATGGGAGCTTTAATACCATTGTTTGTTTTTTATTGAACATAGATGCTTCATTTACCAGCCTGGACTGCTGCCATCATACTATCATATACACGTGTGCACTCATGGTCAGGATAAAACAAGCAGTTACTATGCAGGTTCAATCAGATTAAAGGTTCCTTGTGTGAGAGCAGAATATCAAAAAACCATATTGGTGTGTAAGATTCCTCATCTTGTCTGTTTTTTTTTTTACATGCATAATAAATCTCTCATTTTTTCTACCCAAAATTTGCCTTCTCAAAAGCAATTTTTTTTTCACTGCCAACTGCAGAAATTATTTACTACTTTATCTCAGTTGAGCACTGCTTTTGAGGACACTGAATAATTCTTGATGTTTCCAGAAGGCTGTAATTGAAGCCCTTCAGTCTGGTTTCTAACGTACTCCATGCCTGCTCTTCTTACACTGAGTTCTAGAATTCATAGGCTTCTTTTGACATCTTATTTTATCTACTGAATGTCCATGGTAGGGGTGTTTGATAGGACAAGAATTCCTAAGGTGAATCCTAGGACTTCTCATCCCTGAACGAGAAATAAAGGAAGCTCCTTTTCATCATCTTCAAAGAACACTGATGCCATCTTAGACTTCAGCCACAAAATATTTAAATAACACATCTCAGATATAAAACTTGTGGGCTTTGCAAACTTCTGTACCATTGAATTCAGTTACTCCAGGAACATCTCTTCTAAGCTTGTTGAGTGAGAGTTTTGATGTGAATGCCTAGGCCTGAAATTCTTTCGGGCACAGGGGAAAGCAAATGGCGGTGTCTGCATTTTGCAGCTTATTATCTCTCAGGAAATGGGTCTGTAACCAGACTACAAACATCAAGAACTTTTCTTTCCATCTAAGGGGTTGTAAAAATAAAATTCTGATGGAATTTTATAGTTTGAGAAATGAGAAGATAAACAGAGTTCTTCCAACCTTCCATTCTTCTCTTCCCTTCATGGGGTAACATGGTTGCTGTTCTACAGTGACAGGATGAGATAAAACTGAAATGACTTCAGAGATCGTCTGAGCTCCAAGCTGCAGAGGGTTGAGGTTAAGCTTGAGGTTTGCCTGCTCAGCTCCTTTGTTTTATTGGGTCTTAAACCTTTCCCACACTAAATAAACACCCTTTTATAGGCTTTTTCTTCACAAATGGCGAGTTTTGTAACCTTATATGAAAAGCTGCTGTTGCTGATTCAGACTAAATGGTCCGTCATTGCTATCAGTCCCCCCATGCTGAGGGGAATAATGCTGTGGGCTGGTGCTTGCCCAGCCCCACTTGCCCAACTTTGGAGCTTCAGGTCTGATCTATTTTGAACTTCGTATCCTGGAGCTGATTTTGGTCCATCGAATATATCTATTGATCTTACTGTGTAATGCATGTTGCTTAAGTGCTAAGAACCTAGCCTGCTGTGCCTGTGCAGACAAATGATTGAATGATTATAATACGATGGGGCACATATGCGCTATCTTTAATTTAGCTACACAGGTAACAGCAAAAATGCAACAGGCACAGATTCTTTGTGGACCAGGAACTGCAGCACTGTGCCAGGTGCCCAGAGGGTTTGTACGGTTCGTGCTTGGATCTGTGCTGCCACATCTTCACAGTTTTCATAGCCTCTTTCCTACCAAGCCATCATCTGTCTGGATAGATGTAATGTTCTGAATTAAGCAGGAAAAAGACTAGTTTAATCAGAAGTCTCTTTCTTTTAACTCTCCTAGAACACTACCATTTATTATCTTGTCTTATTCTTGCTTTTATGGTTGCAAGAATCTCATCAAAAGAAATTACCAGCAGAATTACTCTGGTGCTTGTCTCTTCCTATTTCATCACCAACACACAGCATACACCATTTACGACAACAGCTCCTATCGCTTGTGTGATGGCAGCGCTACACATTTGGTATGACACATGCAAAGAGAGAGCAATGGAAGATGCGAGCAGCTCATGTTCTATCTGATAACAAAAACTTGAACATGCATCCTTCTTGGCGGTGGTCTCCAAAACTGCAATTTGTTGATATTTCAGTTTTGAGGACTATCCAGATCATGTCATACAAATCCACGTTTATATATTTATTAGTTCATTTAAGCCATACTCAGCTCATCTGCTGAAAGATGTTCTTTATTCAGTGTCTTCATTCTGGATATACTACAATCAGAATGTTCCACTATAGTCCTTTATTTAGTCTAGCTTTCTCAGTGTGTTACTGTACAAAATGTTATCTGTTATCGAGGAGGGTGGCCTGTATATGTCTGCGTGATCAGCTACAGGAAAAAATATCTTACTTTTGTGGTAATTCTTACTTTAGAATGGAATCAAATGAACTCTTTGCCCAGGCAGAACCCATCTAGAAATGAACACCATGTGAGTGCAAAATCATCTGCTGTACACTTAGCTAGTGCTTTTCTTATTTTATGAAGTTTGTTTGCTCAACCAGTTTAAAACGTAATTAAGATTTTTGTCTTTGTTTACTGAACTGCAGTTATACCGTGTATTTATATCACGTTTCACTTGCTGCTGTTTTTCTGTTTTTAAAGACATGCTGTAAGGTTTACCTGCTTCATATATATGTGCTTGTAGTTAATGGGATTGTGTTGCTGAGAAGGAAATGTGATTAATATCTATTTAAAACCTAGAGAGGAACAGAGGTAAATTCTAAAACAGTTCACAGAACTGACTCTTGTCCAAATCGTTCAGAAATCTCTTATGAGAGAGTCATTGATTTGAACTAGTTTTGTGATCAGTGCTTATCCACACTGTAAGGTGATTCTCACTGACCTTAGTGGATTTTGGAAAAGACTCTTGGAATGGCAGAAGGGAAACTGGTATTAGATCCATGATAAATAAAATTTCAATGAACTATGTGTAATCATTTCTTGAGAACTTTGTTAATGGTCCAATGATCAGAAATGATACATCTATTCAATTAATTTTGATTTTTCAATTTTTGAATAGTATTCAAATGATTCATTATCTGAAATTTGTTCTAGGACAAGTTCTGCAGTTAATAAATTCATGCACATACAGACCAACGTTTTTAATCACATGAGCATATTTTTGCTAAGCAGGCCTTTGGTCAGCAGTTTTTTTTACTGGCAGTTCATTACAGATGCTTCGCACTCCAAACTTCTTTGTGATAGGAGACCTAAATCTAATGATACTTAATTATGAATTAGTAATCACACATTCATATCAAAATCACACCAGTATAAAATATTTTTATTTTTATCAAAGGATGAGTATAATAACTTGTGTTTCATACACTTGTGAAGCTTGCTTTGCTTTAAAGTTGCTATTTATTGTTATTTATTTATTATTGGCTTAAGAAAAAGAAAAATAAAATGAACTCATGCATCAGTCCGTGCATAAATGACTGCTATATGTATTGAAATTACTGTAAAATTGTTTATAATTCCTCCAGTAGATTTCCAGTGTGAAAAGAAATGAAACAACCTGTAGCAAAGCAGAGTCTCCCAGAGAGAAGTACTGTGCCAGGCCAGTCCTCTGAAGAAGTTCTATGTTAAAGCACAAGGCAGTCTCAGGCTTGTTTTCTGGCTGAGAGCTCTCTGTAGAGCAGTAATGTTCACTCCATTTTCTATCTCTAAGCAGGCTGAAAAAAAGGTATCATTCTTACTCAGCTGTGATCCAAATAAATATTCATAACAATGACACATGCATAGCTAATTGAACAGTTTTTGTTAATATTACACTAGATATTCATGGACATGTGCCTTTTTCTATAATGAAAATACTGCCTAAGGCTAGCTTTGTTTTTCTTGTCAAGAACAATTTATGTGCTTTCATTTAAATGAATATAAACTTCTATTCTCATGACAAAATAATTCACTACTAATTTGGGTAAAAAATTTCTTTATTCCCTTTGTGGTATATTCTACTGGAAAAGAAAATCCTAAACATATCTCAGAATTTTTCTCTATGTGTTCTGTCTAATTACTGTAATAAACTAGCATGAATGTGTAAGGATTTCAGTGTTTACTTAATAAATAGGGGGTACAGGCACATGAGATATTTATTTAAAATTAATCTGAAAACAATTTTTCAAGAAGTTAATGATCCTTCCATGGATGTTTTAAGTTCTCTCCATCCCTTTTTCCCAGTTTAGAAATATACACATTAAAAACCACTACGCATCACTTTTCTTCATCCCCTTCTCTTACTTTTCACTCTTATTCTATTATTTGTAGCTGTAATTCTTATCCTCACTGGTGTTTTAAAAGGTGAAGAGAGAGCATGGTAAAGGCAGATCTCACAAATGTGAAAGAGATGGCAATCTCAGTCCTTTCTCCCTTTTGAGAAAGGATTTGGATTCTTTCCCCACCTTTATCAGATGGCTAGGTGTATATCTTTTTTTTTTTTTCATGGGTTTCTAATTTTCTCATTTTATTAACTGTTTACACATTTTTCTCATTTAAATTTCCGTGATGCAACTTAAAGTGACAAATGGTGCTAAGCACTGATTTAACTCATGTAATAATTCAGTTCAAATTAAGGTTATCTAGTAAATAGAATAGAACTCTTTCCATTAGAAGTGTGAACCTCCAGCTACTCTGCGGCCTATAATACTGAGAACATTGGCTATGTTAAGATTCTTTCACAAAGTGCCTAAATTACTATTCTTGCAACGCTCTTTTAATCAAGTGTGGATACCCATCACACAGCTCAAGCATCTAAAAGATGTAAAGGTGGGTGTAGAAAAAGCAGGTAAACATTAGCTGAAGATGATGGATCCAAGACTATATATACTGTAGGGAAGCTCTTGACTTGTAAAATGACTTCGAAATGTTATAAATTAGTACTTTTAAAGCATCACGTATTTGGCTTTCAGGAACGGTAAGACTTCCATCACCATTCAGTGGTCTTTCAGTTAATTCTAATGTGAAGCATTAAAACACAATATGCAGAACAGTAGTGACTCTCTGGTATATTCTCTTCTGGATTTTGGAGCCTTTTCCTATCTGTGAGAGCCTAGTTAATAGTGAAACCTGTTCAGTCACAGACATCTCTTACAATCGAGGGAGGTGACATTTTCTTTGTGATGCAGAGCCTTGCCTCACGCTGGATTTGAGATCGTGTCACATAGTAAACAAGCTGCCTTCATTCTTCGGCTACTGACATCATTAAGGCCATTCAGATGTTAATTAATTTAGAAAGCTGGAAAGAGGGAGGTTTTCCCATTTGGAATAGGCAATCTGATGTGATTGGTATGGCCTGTGGCTTGTGTTGCCTTTAAGTTCAGAGAAGCTATTTCCAGTTAAGTATCTCCTGTATCCTGGCAACTTGCACAGTCCTCATACTTCTGAGAGTATGGGGAACGTATGTATGATACTGAGTTTAAGAGAAGAAAAATGATGAGACCAGATAGGGATGTGAGATCTCTGGGATGTGAGGACTCCTGGACTTCCAAACAAAGAGACTGATATGCTCGTGGCCTATTATTTCTGCAATGAAAACACAGAAAACAAATTTAGATGGTAGGCTGCATGAAAACCCCATCCAAAAGAGACTACAGGTGGAATAATTTTCTTAGAGAGAAAATCACAAGACTGGCATCAAATTAATTTAGAAAAGAGCACTTATCTTTTTACGCAGTGTAGAGCTTGTATTTATTATATGACCTTGATAGTAAGCATTACCATAGACTTCTAAAATAGTGAAATTTTAGATAATCCTTAAAGACCTCTACGTGTTTATACAGGAATAATGGCTCT
>JAOWBP010001760.1:15993166-16013902 GCA_028571105.1 Tragopan temminckii
AAAAAACAAAACACTTTGGGTTTCCTTTTGTTTTCTTCCTGTTTCCATTTTTACAAGTGAAGAAGTGCAGTAGAACTTCCCAAGCAGCTTCCAAAATTAGAAGGTTCTCTGAATGCTGAAACAAGAAGACAAAAAAAATAATAATAATAACAAATGTGAACCACAATGAATTGTGATTCAGTCATTTTCACGTTTCTGTTCCTTTTGCATTCCTTTCTTGCTCTTGTTAATACACTGGTTTTTAAAATATCTCAAATACCTAGAATGATTTCTGGCTTGCTGTGATCTGGATGACCCCACATCCCTTTTTACATGTTTCCTGTCCTATTCATCTGTTCCCTTTTGATTTTTGTCTCAGGGCAGTATGTTCCTTCAGGTTTGTAGGTTCATCCTTTTACCGAGCATTGTTTATGGCGGAACAGATCGCTTCCCTCTGGAAGAAGGGAATCCACATTGGGCTGGGGAGGTGTGCGAAGGCTCTTGGAGCATTCCCAATACCTCTGTCTGCAGAAGCCAGCTCTAGGCTGGGCCTTTCTCATTACCAGCATTTCCTTCTCAAAAACTTCTCCACTCAAAAGCAAGATGAGAACAGATGCAGATTCTTATGGTGATATGTAACAGTGCTACCTGATGATTCTTCTTTCACTGGTGAGACTTTTAAGATGTTCTTGGCTGAGCTCAGCTCCCTTTACATCAGCAGGAGTTTTCCTGTAGTAGAAAAAGTTCTTGCGTTGCTGCAGGAGGCTCCTGAAAATTATGGATTGTTTCTTTTCCATTTCTTGTAATCATCCCTCCTCTGAATCTCACTCAGTCGTGCTTTTTGCATCTTTTGGCATCCAGTCTAGCAAGTAGTATAATTGCACCAGACTAATTGTATTCAGATGGGCAGTCATGCAAACAAATAGCAAATGGGGCTATCTGATTCAGGTTCTTCAAGGCCTTGAGGATCTCCATGAATGGAGAATGCTTTGTAATCAAAGCAGGGTACTGATAAGAAGCAACAACTCTGGAATCTTTAACTGAGTCAGATTTCATGGCATTGCTGTGCTCTATGTTGAGACAGGTAGACCTGCAAGCGTTCCACAAGGATTGCTACATTTTTGGGCTAATGAAACACTATTAGCAAAATACAGGTGCGTAGCATAGGCCTTCCAAATCAGTGCTCATATTTGTCTGTTCGGGTTTCTGAAACTGTCCAGGCTTTCTAAAACTACTAAGAATTTTGCCATATAAAGTTTATAAAGACTTTTTTTTAGCTTATTATAGAAGAATTAGCTTATTATAGAAAGAAGTCTATCGTATAAGATTTTCTTACATCTTATATGCCTGTGAAAATTGTTCCTGTAAAAGCTATTTAAATAAATCTTCAGAATATAACTGTGTGTTTGGTAGAGAAGCCTTTTATTGTCAGCAAGCAAAAAGCTATTTTTATGTAATGTATCATAAAAATATTGTGTTGTTTACTATCATACTGCAGGAAAGTACAATTCACTGTACAACATTAAAAGCTGAATCAATATGCACTGCTCCCTCCTTTGCTGAAAGAGCTGTTGTCATCAATTGTTAACTTTACATAGAGCTGAGAAATGAATTTGATTCTTTCTATTGCTGCTGTCTTTCTTAGTCAGGCATATTGGAAAGCAACAGATTTGAAATTAATTTTCTTTTCTTTTCATTAAAGTACACTGGTTTAGTTTTAGTTGTTGGATGTTTCCATGCAGTAACAAATGGTAGATCCTTGACAGTCCTGTCACTAGACTTGCTAGATTGGAAGTAGGAGTCTTATTTAAATATATTCTTGTAGTGATTTTAATATTCATAGGTTTCACGAACTTTTTTTTAATTCATTGGAGAGGAAAGTAATATTAATGAGTATAGAGACCCTGTCTGGAAAGCCATATGGATCTACCTCTGCTGCTGGCTCCTCGTTGTTACAGATCTGTTTTCCAGTCTGATAAATAGAAATAAGAAGGCCAACCTCCTTTATCAACACGCACTGAGCCTTGCTGATGGGAATGGTGTATCTTCTGCCTCAGACAAATTAGCAAAGAAAACAGTATTGGAGAACAACTTGCATATTCTTCTCTGTTCTGCCAGGCTGCTGATTGTAATTGCAAGTGACAAAGAGAAGAGCTGAGTGACTCCCCTGCTTGTGTCAGTCCTGGCCCACCTCCTTGTGCAGAGGGCTTTTGTGGAGATCTGTTTGCTTGTGGCTTTTTAGGAAAAGGAAGACTTGTTTCTTTTTCCTTAAGAGACAATAGTGAAAACTCAGTGTTTTCTATGTTTATTGAATCTCACTCCAAACAAATTAATAGCCTGAGTCCAATTCATCACCTCAGAGTGCATTAAAAGTGCTATACTATCACATCATTTAATGATGTCTTTATGGTCACAATAAGATATTTATAATGAGAGACTTAAACTTTCATGTTTCTTAATTAAGGAGATTTTCTAAACTAGTTGTAACCTGCATTGGCCTTATGATGCCTTCCAGAATAACAATGATCTACCAGTTAATATGTAAGGGCTCACGACTGATTGTTGCTCCTCTTCTTCTGCATATTAAGTAGCGTTCATTAATTAATATTCAGCTTGCTTGCTTCTTGCACACAGGACATCATCTTTGCACTGGGTTCCCAGTAGACAAAAGAATAATTGTAGTTTAAATGAAAAGCTTTAGAGATCCCTTTGAGTGGGGTGTTAGGATTATAAACATGAAAAAGAGTTCAGGAGCTGGAGAAATTTAGGATTTTCTTTATTGGAAAAAAAAAAAAAAGTGACTGGTTTGGTTTGGAATGCTGAAACACCTATTATCCCTGCGAATGCCTTAAGTGTATTCTCTGGGGGCTTGTCTGGTCCAAGATACCTGAAAATGTAGATTTCAACCCATTTAGTTGATTTTTTTTTTTTTTTTTTTTCCCAGAAAAGCACCATAGTTCCAGGATTGTTTTTGAAATAAATCTCTTCTTATTTGCCACTTAGCTCTTTTGCACTTATATCTAAAAGCTGGTTTATCTGTTTTCCGTGTTGCACAGATGAGATCAAAGTTTCCAAATCTATTTCTTGATGAGCCAAATAACGTAATGCTGTACACAATCACTTTTGCATCTTTCAACTGATCATTTTGCCAAGGTGCACTATCAGATGATAAAAGCAGTTTAGTTTGATAACTCCACGGAAATTCTGAAAAACAGCAATGCAGCAGCTCATCCGGGTGACAGCCTTTCTGACAATTAACTCCAAATGAGTCTTATTCTGGAAATAGTGATTCCTCAGCCAGTTTCTTTATTGAATGTGTTAATTGCTACAGAAATTATTTTATTAACAATCGCCGGTGCTGAAAGCAAAAGGTGCAAGCACATTTGTCCTGCATTAAGGCATTCTCCAGCTACTACAGAATTTACAGTCACATCTCAATGCTTTGGTCTGTCCCAGTTTGCAGTCTTATAAAAGCAAACAAAAATACATGTATCAAAAAATTTGCCCTACCAGAAACTAAAAGTTTAGGGATTGTGCAGTCACCTACAAAGCACATGTGTTTGGCCACTACATGGTATTTTCCTTATTTTTAAAGTAACTCACTGTCATGCGGCCAGGGTTTTTTTTTTTATTTTCTCTTTCTTTTTTTTTTTTGCTTTTTTTTTTTTTTTTTTTAAACAATGAGTCTCCCTTTGGGACATGTCACTTGAAGCTTGTGTTTGTCATGCTCCTGGTGCAGGGAAAAAATACACACTGAATTCAATCTTTAAATTAAGCTGTAACCAAGCTTGTATATTCATTAGAGGAGAAAAATTCTCTTCTGAGAAGTTCAAATTGTTTATTGATTTTCATTTCTGTGTTCAAGTGAAGCTTGAGTAAGTCTGTCTCACTGCAGTCCCTCTGGGGCAACTCTGCCAACAAGTGCATCGCATTTCGATGCAAGTGAGCAGTTAGCAACAAAAATCTGAGAATTCCTTTAAAACTATATTAATAAATAGTTAGAGGGTGGGATTTCCAGTTCAATATAGTTGATTCTTTTGCAAAGAGCATAATGGTCTTGAATTGCAGGCTAGAAATGACAATCCTCTTGAAAAGCCTTCAAGTAAAATCAGTAAGTGGAAAGTGCAATTAGTGGTGTGCTGTGCTTGGGAAGTGGGAGGACAGGGGAAATAGAGAGAGGAGGAAGGAAACTGCCATGCTTATCTTAAAATTTTGTGTTGACCTAATTATGCAATTCTGTACAGCTGTGACTATCCTGTGAGTCTCTCAGCAAGGAGAAAAATGCACACAGTATAAATTACTGACACTTCACATCTCTGATTTCAGTATTTTCTATGTAGCAGCTAGCAAGCAACTTATGAAAACATGCAATTGATACAACATCAAGAGAAACCTAGAGTCTGTCTTGACAGTGGACTGAATGACCAAACCTTAGTTTTCCTGATATTACTATCTCTTGATAACAATTTAAATATCGCATGGCTTGGTATAAAGTAAATTAAGCTATTTGTCTTCGGTTTCCCAAGGTTAATTTTGATTAAGAAATCTAATTAAATGAATTTGAATTTATTAAAGATGTAGTCACTCTTTCACCAGGATGGAATTTTTTGCCCCTTTACTTTCCAAGTTCCCACGTAGATTGGGAAGAGATTTTTAAAAATAAAGCATGTTTGTACGTTCTGGTCTTCTTAGTGGTTAGGAACAGTTTGTGTCAGCAGTGTGAGATAAGACATTGAAAGATAATTCCAGCTTCTCTTTATAGGGGTAAACAAGAAAGAAGCATTTAAAGCTGAAGAGAGAAACACATTAATTCTAGTATATAGAGGATTCTAGTGCTTGCTTTTTGCCCTGGTCAAAGGGCAAAAGAGTGAACAAAAAATATGAAAATATTTCTGGTAGATATTACCAGGCATGTTCTTCGATAATTGGCAATGAGTAGGTTGTATTTAAAAATAATGTAGGAGGAATGATAATCATCAATATATCTGTTTCACTGTCTTACAGGAGAAAAAGCTAAAAATAACAGAATTTCCCTTTTGAGTGAGGTTCGGGGTATCAGTGGGCATTTATTTTGCCAGTCCCACAGGCAGCCAATTAATGAGAAACTCTGGGGCAGGGAGAGCAAGGAAAAGAGTAAGAAAAGAATTCAGTTTTATCATGAAATATGCCCAGAGCAACCTCACTTCTTCTATAAAAACTTTACCTGGAGTTTTTGTGGCTGATTCCACAGGCTCTGCAACGATCGGTCCCTTTGCTGTTCTGTGCAGCATGCATTAGCACAGGTACCTGCCCTTTCTCTGAATGATGCCTTACCACTGCCTTCCTCCACAAGCCCACATCAAACACAATGTTTTGCAGTGCTTTCGTCCATGAGCTCTTGTGGATCCTTGTGTCTGTCTCCCATCCATTCTTTCTATCAAATATGTTTTCTAATCCTCAACCTTTGGGTTGCATAAGCCCCAACCGGAGGTGATGCTCTCAGGGCTAAGCATTCCTTTTCTTCCCTCTCCCACCTTCCATCACCTGCTAAGTGATTCTTAGCTAAGGGTACCATAGCAAATGGATTGACATGGAGCAAATTATGATATATAATTATATAATATGGAATGCGTGGAGATTTTCATAATTTCAGATCATTTCGTGCTTTTTTCTCCTGAGATATTCATGTTGCACATAGAATGGGAAGTTCATTTCAAATGGCTGTTGATTAAATCATAACCATTATCTCTTTCTAAAAGCTCTGTTTCAGACAAGGTTTATTAAGTAAAAATTAAAATAAGATTCTAAGGCTCCCTCTGAAGATTACATTTCTTTTCTTTTTCATTTTTTAAGGAGAGAACTTTGAAAATGGATAAGTGGTCTGTATGTAAACTCTGGGTGCTTACTGAATAGTAAAGTTACAGCTGAAGGAGAAAGAGGGATGTTCATTCCCTCCTCAAACATTTGGGAACTCTAAATGTTTTCCAAGTAAAATGTTAGCCATAGTGTTTGCAGAACTGTTCAAATGTTTGAACTTTTCTGACTGGTAGTATTTCACTGTCCACTTCAAAATGAACAGTATTTTGCTGGAAAATTTCCAAAGTAGCTCTGCTCAGCATCAATGCAACAGGCTGATCAAAGAAATCAGCAAATCCAGAAGTGAAGGAAAGACAAAACTGAAATGAGGTTTTGTGCATCTCCTCTAACTAGAAGGCCAAATAAAAGGTGTCACTGGGAATCTGTTCATTGCTAAATCTCATTGGTTATGATTTATTTCATACTGTATTTCTCTGCTCCTTCACAGCAGCTAATTGTCTGACTCTGGATGTTTCTCACTTATTTTAGATCATTCAGCTTTGTTGTTGGATGTCTTTGTTGTTCTGATGTCAGTGTTGATATTTGCATTTTAAAGAACGTTACATTTTAAAGAATGTTACATGAACAAAGACTCCAACAACTTCACTGCTTGTATGCAACTTTCACATCGATTTTGAAAGTTTGCACAATCATACAGTGTTGTACTAGTTCACCAGGCCTGATCTCTCCTAAAGATACAGAATTCCCTACAAATTTTGAAAGACTTATAAGTTACTGGAAAGAATGGTTTGGATTGTGAAATGGTGTGTGTATATATACATATATATGTATATTTTTAGCCATGCCTTCCTTAATTTTTCTCCTGAAACAAAATGTTCCACAGCTTTTGGGGCTCTCTTAATTTGCCAGTAGTATTAGTATGCCAAACTGGCCTACAACTGTAGAACAAGGTAGAATTTCTTGAAATGATAGGGTGGTTCATATAGCAGATAACCTTTTTAAAGGAGCTAATCCAAATTAGGAGGTAATGTATCCTCCATGGATGAAGAGTTCTGCCACATTAGATTGAATCAAACCTGAACTGCTTTTCTTTAAATAAGTGAAAATTGTAGATCAGTGTTTTTTTTTTTTCCTGGCCTTTCCAGAAGAAAAGTGCTAGCTCCATCAGCTTCAAGAAATGTTCTAGCTCCCACTAGTCCTTAATGCTGTGAGGTGGACGTTGGTGAAAGCACTGCTATTGTCCCTAATCTTTGTTTGATTCTTCCCTTAACAGTCATTTTCTGCCATTAACTGGACACTACCAAGCTCACCCAAAGTCCTACAGCATCTGGTCCATGGGCTGGATGCCATGAATGCTAATTTGTGCTGGAGTGAGCCCCAAATCCAATTATTGCTGCTTACGGGACAGATTTATTTATTTATTTTTCCATCCTCCAATGCTATTTGTTCCTTATGCTATGCTTTTTGGCCACATAAGAGTAAACTGCTCTCAGTAATCAAGTTGTGTAAAAAAACATGAGGCTTCACCCCACAAGAATTCGGGCCTGCATCAATCAAATACATGTATGGCAAGTGACCAACATATAGAACATTTGGGCTCTTCTGCTGAACTCTTTATTAAAAAAATGTCTAGATTTCTATTGTTTCATTTTGGTTTAAGACATCTAAAGGATGAATTTGATTTAGTTAGTGTAACAGAGTTTGAGTTTTTGTCTTGAAAGGAAACACTTGAGGAAGTGTTTTCTCCAGGACAATGGTCTTTCAAAAGAGTTGATTGAAAGGCAGAGGGCAAATCAGGGAAGGAGAACAACTCTGTTAAAAGGGCTTCTCTGTGTTTTAGTAAACGGATTGCAGAATCTCTTTCAAAGAATATTCACCGACTTCTCTTTCATCAGCTACCACTTCTTTCTTAGTCCTTTCATGGTTATATGTATACATGAGTGTGTATAACATAAAATTGAGGGAGAAGAAGTAATTTTTTCCCCCCATAAGATTTAATTTCTTCTCCAAAACGTCTATTCCTATCAATGTATTGTCAGCTGCCTTAGGAAAGTCTCATGCTTATCTTTATTCATCCTCTTTTTCAGCCTTGAATGGGTACGTGATGGTGACAGTATCAAAGCATAATTTTTCTTTTCCTTTGGTGCAAAGAACTGCCCAATTCCCCATCTAATGTCTGGTGTGTGAGGACTTACTTGTCACTGAACCGATTTGTGAAAAATACAAATCAGTTTTCATAAGAGTCTGCCAGCCAAAAATTAGTTCAATCATACACTGAAAGCTCTTGGGCCCAATTCTGGCTGATTTCTGTGAATGTTCCTTGATTTACATCCTGAGAGGTGAGAAGAATCAGGATGCCAGTGTGCAATGTGTGCAATACTGGGGGAGATACCAGGGATCTATTCCATCAATTGAAATTCCTCCTGGCAACTGTCTCAGAAGGAACAAAAAAAATAAAAAATTAAAAAAAAAAAAAAATTAAAAAAAGGCTTTTCAGAATCCAACTCAGATTAGATGAAACAGGCAAGGACATAAATTTTAGGCTTCTGCTTCCCAAGGAAGTTTGTTTAGTTACTTAGTATCAGAGGCTTCTAATTATTCTGGATGTGTTTTTCACTTTTTCAGTTGGTTCACACGTTACTATTTCTATTAGTACAAAAATCTGCCATATGTTTTTACAGTGAGCATGTTAATCTGAACACTGACCTTCACAGTATTGTCACTGGCTATGCTCAAAGCTGACTTTGTAGGAAGCATTTTCATCGGTGGTGTCAAAAACCTTCAATAATTAAAGTTACTATCACATATGTACATTTTTTTTCTTTTCTTGTAATAAAAGAAGTCTCCTCTAGAGCAAACAAAGAGAGAAAAAATTAATTGATCTGACACTTGAGCTGAGAAGATATACTTTAAGGAATACTACTTAAAGAAAAAGGAAGTTACGAGTCTCAAATAATTAAATGAGAATTCATCCAAGAAAATGAAGGCTTTTTCTTTCAGTATGCTACTTTATGTAGACTAGCAGTCTTTCCATATGTCTAATATCACTAAGTCTTACTTCTGAACTTTAGAGAAAGAGCAGGATAAGGCTCAGAACAACCTTTTCTGCAAAGGAGGTAAAAAAATCCAAATATAAAAATATATAATTTTATTTAAGATGTGTGTGGAATAAAAACATTTGTTTCTACTTCTTTTTCTGTAAATTTTCAGTAGCTTCTTCTGTAAAGGTAAATACTACATTACCTAAGGAGTATGTATGAATACAAGGGAATTTATTCCAATAAATTAATAAACACTTAAGAAAGGTGAAAACCTTCCTATACTTAAAAAGGTGAAACCCTTACTTTCAAAGATGATGAATTTCCTTTTTTTATCATTAACCGATGGTAATTCTCTTTTTGAAAATGGAGAACCTAAGATGGAGAATTTGATGAGGAAATATGCTCTCTTGTGCGTTAGTCCTGTTGTGCTATCATTCTTTTGTAGAAGATACATTCCCATTTCATCACTTTGAAGTTCATTATATCAGAGGAGTGTATTCCAAGGCCCTGAAAAGTTTTTCTACTTTTTCTTTTGATCCGGCTTACAATTTTTTAGGCACTGTAAGCTCCTTTGGAGCAAGTGAAGTTTCTTGTCATTAGGAATCTAAATACTCAGGTCTTCAGTACAGTATTTATCATCGCCTGTCTGTATTTTGCACACAAGTTCACTTGCGAGGCATGAGGAATTTGTAGCTATATACTCTAACAGTGGATGTCATCTTTGATAATATAAATAAATAAAACAAGATAAACATATGAAATGAGATCACTCCTTTGTTTTGTGGTGTTCCCATAGGAGGGATGGAGGAGAAGACAAACATTTGTAGGAAGGGAAGATTTACACTCCCTCTCTCCCTGTAATGACCATGATAAATATGAGTGTTGGAGAAAAATAAATGTGAGGAGAAGACGTGTGCACCTGATGTTGAAGAAAAGCCTGTTCATGCTTAGTATGTTGGAGAAATTGTTCAAGGGCTGCTCATCCATGTTAAAAAAATATTACCCCTGTAATTCTGCCAAGGACAGTGAGACCTATTGTAGTTGACTGAATAAGTACTGGTCATTCAAGTTAAAGTGTCATAAGGGCAGCTGTGATTTACACACCCACTTTTTCTAACACATACAAAACCTTTTTTAAGCATTAGGCTAGATTCTTGGACAATTGGTACAGCCAATTAAAGCTGGTGACTGTTCCAGGTTTTATGAGCTGTGTCTCGTCTATTTGCTTACTTGCACAAGTTGTTCACTTTTAATTTACTTGAGATTTTTTTGTGCTTCTGTCTGCCAATTTTAGCAATTGTGGCAGAGATTTGTTTAATTTTGAAAAAGAAAATGAACTTTTAAAAAAGGACTAATCTAAGCTTATATGTGAAGCTGAAATGTGTAAGAGGTCACCAAGGGTAGGACAGAGCTCATAGTCTGTGCAGGATTTATTGTGATTAGATGAGCTTTAGGACAATCACCATCATTATGAGGAATTGTATTGCAGGTCAGGAACTAACTTGGAAATGAAATTGAGCACGTAGATAGAAACAAAATAAACAGGACAAGCGAAAATAGAAAAATATATATGTTAAAAATGTAAATAATCTAATAACAAAGTCTCACACCGGTTTGTACGACTCACACCGGTTTGTACGACTGAGGAAAAAAAAAAAAGAGGAGTTGTTAAAATAAATGCTCTTAGAGGAGCAGGAATTGAGATTGTCTGGAAAGACACTGTGTCAAGAGCCACTGTCCCATACCCGTATAATCACAAGGAGAGAAGCATGCAGTAACAAGGAGTCAGTGGGTATCAGTTGCAAAGCCTGCTTGTAGGAGTGTAGATGCATCTTTCCTTTTGCCTTCTCTACTGGGATGCTGTCTCTGACAGCCTGGCCCTGAATGGAGCTTGTTCTGAAAGCCCCCAGGTGAAGGCAGCAGCACTAGGGTCTCTCTGCTGCTTCCCTACACTGACTGGATACAGCAGAAATATGAATTGTTTACGCTGTCACAGCAGTTGTAGTTTAAATTATCCTGACTGTCAAAAAATACTTCTGCCCCACTTAAGCCTATCCAGCTGTTCTTTGTGCTCATGCTGTAAACCAAATCCACAAAGTAAGGTATACTTTTATGGTTTTTTTTTTTTAAAAAACAACCCTCTTAAATTCATTGTCTCCTCAGGCAAGAGTGTTGAGTGGGCTCAGAGAAGGCAGTAACTTACACAGGGTGGGAGTAAGTGAGGCAAGAGGCATACGAGATCTCTGTCGCTGGAGGACATAGAGCCAGGATTCAGAGTTAAGAGTCCATGGTCTAGATTTGCAGAGGCTTGTATGAACCTCAGGAAGTCAGGCGGATGTTGAATGCCTTCTGGAAACTTAGAGAAAGTGACTGTGCTGAAGCACGATGAGCAGTTAGAGAAGAGCTAGAATGAAAAAAAATCAGGTGATTGCTTTTCACTGGGAAAGGGCTCATTGCATTTTTACTCACCCACCTTTTAGACAAATGCATATACCAGTTGCTTATAAGCATTAAAAACCTTCCTGGTATCCCAACTAATCTGAGTATACCAACCTTTGTGCCTGCAACTGAACCAAAGCCTGACAAGTACCTGCCGCTTGCAGCTATGCTAGACCAGGGAAAGCTAGGGAAGGATCTGTTACAGATGGGAGAGATGCAAGGAGCTAATCAAGTCAAGAGCTGTAATATCTTTCTCCTCCTATTTCTGAAGGTTACAGGTGGAAACGTTCAGCACTTTGTTTCGTGACTCTTCCATTGTCCCTTCTTAACTTATGTCCCTTCTCTTTTCTAAAGAATCTAGCAGAAAGAAAGGAATGTTTCTGCTGTCATAATCATTAATTCCTTTTCTCTAACAGAAAAGTGTTAATACACAAAAGATCGATTCCATACAGAAAATGGGGGGAGACAAAGTTTACTGCCCATACTTTTCCAATCAAATAAATGTGAATGCATCAACTTATCTAGTCAGCCAAACACTGAAAGTTTCCGCAACCTATATAACTGTTAGTAATGACAAAAAGGTTTCACATTATCTACCTCATCCACATTTCCTCAGAGATCAATATAGCTGAGCACATCTTCTGCATAGTTCCATAAGGAAACAAATATAAAACTTAGTGGCCTGAAATGTATTTACAAACCAGTTTTAAATTGAAAACGAGGAAAAAAAATCAAAAAGAATATCAATAGAATGTTAGAATTACATTATTTGAAACAAGGATGAATGAGATAGCACAAAGTCAAAAGGATTTACTCAGCAAGTTTCCAGGGGTGATAAATGATCTTTGTTAAAGCATGGTCGGCACAATGCATTTTACTAACATGTAAAGTATTTCAACTTGATAATTTGGAAATATCACAATGTTGAAATTCCTCAAATGGCTTTGCAGTGAGAAGAGGGTATGCTGTCACCTCATAGAGAGTTTAGTTTGCTAAGTTAAGGCAAGTTCAAGCCTCTTGAAGAGCCCTAGTTACTTGGCAGATTTGGGCCTTTAGCAGTTTACAGTAAGCGCAGTAGGATTTCTGCCAATAGCCTGCAAGGTGGTCTGGTGGAGGTTTAGGGCTGGAACTTCAGCAACCTCTTCTTAAAATCCTGTTCGACATTTCACAATATTATTTCTGAGGGCAGAGCAGACTTCAAAAATACGAATAGATTTGGAGTCCTCAGGTGTCATTCTTCTGTGGAAATTTATCCCTTGTTCCCTGGGTCTCAGTTTTCCCTTCTGCAGGGATAGCAATCCATCTCTATCATGCAAAGGTACCATGTGCTAGTTACTGTCCGTGATTTACTACGGTAATGCTACAGGTACTGCTTTTAGTTTCTGTGTGGTCATTCACTTTAGTGCCAATGAAACAGTGCTAGATTCTCTCTTTTTCTGCACTATATGATACATACTTCTTGGGCCTATGTTTGCTGACTGCTGTTGAGGCCAATAATATAGACTTTATGTGCATTATTACACATTTTTATAGTCTTGTAGTGTCCAGTCCCAAATGGAGAGTTTAAAGTTTTCTAAACAGGCAGTACCCCCTCATAATTTCCATCTTAAAAAACATGGTTCATCTAATACATCCTCTGAAACACACAGTTCAAATCTGTTTTGGCTAAGTAAGGAATTTGGTATATAATAAAGAAAATCAGGCATCAGGAAAGCCTCACCCATAGAGCAGCACCAAAATTATGCCAGGATATAGTTTTCTGCTTTTTCTTTTTTTTCACGAGTAAGCACATGAAGTTGAACTGTTGAAAAATCCCTTGATCGTTCATCACAAATTACCAAATACTCTGAAAGTTACAAAGAACTTATGTAATTCCACTCTCAGAAAACAACTAGCCCCACCACCATCACTTCTCTATGAAAGTCCTAATCATCTTACTTTTGTGTGAGATCATTCTGATATTAGCGTTGTGGTTGACAACATCTTGACCCTAGGATTTAAGTAGCTTGTCTTTGTCATCCACTCTGGTGATGCTAGCAGTATCCAAAAGCTTCAAGAGGAGAAAGCCTGGAAGAGATGTTGCTTCCGGCTCCTCCAGTGGGTGAGTGATGTCTCTGGGTCTTGGGAAAAGACTGGATGAAACAAAGCATTGTGGTGGGACAGAAAGCCTTGGTAACTCAGTGAGTGATAAAGAAGAAAGCTGAGTGCCCTAAGTACTATCTTGAGCTGCAGACTCTACTACTTAAAGAACTGGTCCGTGTTCAGGCCCCAAGAAAGAGCAGATCCACTGAAAAATGGACATTAAAAAAGGAAGTTATTTTTAAGTCTTCTGAAATTCACTTTAATCTATTGTCTTGCGATGCCTGTTGTTATCGTGATATCTTTCTGCTATCAGTCTTATAAGGTGCTCAAGTTGTATCGCAAATCACTGGAAGTTTTTCTGAGTCATGATAATTCCTCTCTTCAGAACTGCCCAAAGTAGTTGCAAGTCCAAGCTGTGCTAGTGAGAAACTTTTCAGGGGTTAAATATCATTGTAAGAAAGATTAGAAACCATCCCTTGAAGAGATTCCATTTTCTAACTAATGAGTTCACTGTGTTTGTTATTCTCTTTCTAGCCAGTAAACTGTACGTATAGGCATTCCTACCTAGCACAAAAAAATTACAAGAATCAAAATAATAAAACAACTTAAGCTTACTACCCTGAAATCTCCACAGCTACAAATCACTCCAATCTTCCTGCTGAACAAGGATCCATGCTAGTACCTTTTCAATAGAGCATCAAAGTGGGAATGAACAGCTCTGAAACCACATAGCAGTAGGCTCTCAAACTGTGTTTCATTAAAATTTCATTTATAAGACAAATTCATATTAGGGCAGAAGAAGACTTGGAGTTTCTCCAAGATGTTTGAGGGAAAGTTGAATACTTCTTTTTTCCATTCCCTAAGTACCAACTCTCACTATGTGTTCCATAAAATGTCCCAGTATTTTGTGTGTAATATAAAGAAGTAAAGGAAATCGTACCAAGTTGGTTTCATGTGTTGAACTTGCAGCTACCAGTAGCAGATATAAAATGAATGTAAGAGTGCTCTGTAGACTCTGAAATAAATAAATGACTTGACATAACAGGTGCAGGAATATGGATCTTTCAGAAGTCTATGTGTCATACTTTAATCTATAAAACGTGTGGCCTCTTCATATTTATGGATGCCCTACAGTTTATGATAATGGAGCAATGAGTTAGGAGAGTGAAAGATTGTCCATTAAGAGGAGAAAGTCATTTTTTAGCTATAATGTCTTCGTCTTCATGTCACAGAATAAAAATAACCAATAACATGATTTGTATTTATCAAACTGAATGCATAAAATATATTCCAGAAATAAATTAAGAAAAGAAACAAAAAAGATATTTATTTCTTGTGTCTTAGGGAGTGAGTTTCAATGAAGCTAAAGTGATGTGTTGGACCCATTTCTGCCCCTTTCTGTGTTTTATTTTGATTTTTGCAGGTTGAATGTTTCTTACTCCAGGGATAATCCCATTCTAGACTGTAAACAATGGAGCAGAAACTGACTCCTTATCTTATTTGTACAACATCCAGCAGTACTGTAATAAAAATATTTAGTAATTGCAGCATACGTTCTCAGGAACACTCGAGCAATACAGAACTTTTTAATAAAGAGCAAAATATTAACTGCGCAACCTTTTAATCAACTTTGACTTGTCAAAGCAAAACCCTTTAGGAAAAGTGCATATTGATGAATTCTCATTTATAGAAAATGTTCTAAACATTTTATAACTGTCAGATACCATGTTTTTGGAATGGCTTTTTACAGGATGGGAATTCATAGTTAATAACTGAAAAGGAAAGAAAAAGTTAAAAATATTTTTGAATTGTCGGATGACACTGTGTCAGCTGGCTAACGTATTTTGGAGAGACATAAAGGCTGTCATTTCAAGAAACTCTTCTTAATTTTTAACTTTTCCATCACAGATCTGAAGTAGAATAGTTTTTAAAAGTTCATTATTCGAAAGAAAATAATTTCTTCCTAAGCTAAATGTATGCAACACCAGAACTGCAGTAAGCGAAACCTCAGTTGAAGTGAGCATGCAGTATATTAATTTCTACAAAGCAATCATTTGATTCTTTTCTTAATTTGAGGGAAATGCGCTATTAAGTTTAAATAGGGGAGTGGTATCCAAGTCCTGGGATACCTTTAACACAGCTTTCTGAAGATGACTTTGGAAAGCTAACAAGTAGAAAGCTATTTTACAGTGATTTGCTAGCAGGGTATATACCTCTGCAGAGAAACCTTCGTTTGGGTCATTTGGTTTTCTCTCTTTTCCCTGGAAGCACCTAGTCAAAACTGTCTGTATGCAACAGAAAGATAAAAATTTCAATTAGGTTGAGTGCTGTCATAAGCAGAGTACATGAGAAGGCTTGAGATAATATGCATTACATATTGATGTCTATCAGCTCTGAGAACATAGCCATGTTTTATTCCATGCCCCTTTTGTAGGTTTGGCAGCAGTGGCACCCAATAAAGGCCTAATCATATTAATTTATGCCCCTATCAATTATGCATTCAGATTCCCCCGATAGCTTGTCAGTTTTTATTCACTATTTTCTGAAAAATACGCCTACTACAGTTAGTGAGCAAATAGGAGGACTGTCAGAAACTGAGATTTAAGGAATATTACTTAAAAGGGGTGGGTTTCTTTAATTTATAAATCTTGTATTATATGTCATGCATTTGTTAGTTTTAAAAGAGGTGACAGTGCAGGGACAGATGTCACATTAAAGACTTTCTAAAGACAAGGGGAGAAGTCTCCTTAAGAAAGCTCTGTGATTTATTCAACTTTTCTTGAAAGCAAAGTGGTCTGCAGATGTAGTAAAAATGTATTAGCTTTGTTAGTTTAATATGAATTTAATTTTGTGTCTCTAAGATGAAGTCTATCAATGAAGTACTGGATGTAAGTATTTTCAGTTTGAAAACTGATCTCTGCTGAGAGAAACTTCTGTATCCAGTTATATGTTAGTGTCTCAAACTGCATTCTAGAGTCAGTGCCCATTTTTAGAGACATCTTAAGTGGTAAAAATGACAGATATAAAGATGCAGTGTAAAGTACAGAAACTGCCCTATTCAGTATCATCTATCACAGAATAGCCTGTAGTAGAAATTAAAAAATTACCTTGATGTAGGTTTATGAGATGTGGCAACTCCAGAGTGCCTGATTCCTACATAGTGCAATATTTGAGTGCTCTGTTTAGGACTGAAAGTGCACCAAAGTCTCTCAGATCTCTCCACTGGTAACACTTTTGTTCATGTCTCTATGCAGTCTCAAAAGTCACAGTCAGGGTTCCTTTCTGTGAAACTAACCTGAGCTGAACTAGGTGCCAGACAGACCCCCAGCCCCTTCCTATTTCCACAGTAAAAAGTTTACCTCCAATAGCTGGAGGCCCACTCCAAATCGCAACTCACTCAGCTTGTTTTCTCATGTTTACTGAAACTTTACCAAAACAGTAATGTCTAATGAAAAAGGTAGATCTTGGCACTAACTGTCCCAAATCTCACTTATTGATATTTCAAAGTTTACTGCTGTTGTACTCATTCCCTGCCACTGACCACTTCTGAAGATAAGTCTCTTTTCTTCTATCTTTCCTCACTCCAAGAGCATCCACTTCAGCTTCTTTTCTTCCTCACCCAGCTCAAGCTTTTCCCTCTTACTTTCACAGTGGTTAACCTGATTTCACAACCTTTTATACCACTCTCCATGCTGTCAGGCTTCCCCTCACTGTTCTTTTAAGGTCCTAAGTAAAAAACATCTTGGAGAAGACAAAAAAGTAAGAAAACTTCAGAAGTGATAATGCTGTGATATTATCTGTTATGCTGTGGGTTGGAGTTGCCTCTCTCTATCTTAGCCCAGCAATGCATTCCTTCTAATACAAGTAGGATTTAAGACCAGTGGTGGTGGGCCCAGAATCTTGAGGCAGTTTTGTGGCCTCTCAGTTCTGTCTGTGCTGCATGCCTTGCTCCTGCTTCCTGATAACATTACTTAAATGCAATTAACATGCTAAGGGATCTCTATCCAGGGCCTTCTCTTTTAGTAGGGTTTCCAACGCATGTGGCACTGCACTTGGATTTCTGCCCTGCTGGTAAGTCCCAAAGGATAAGAGTGATCCTTTCTGCATAAAGCAATACTGTTATCCCTCCAGAACACCTTTCAAAGGTTTCAGAGAAAACATTTCCCCTTCATAACATGAGATGAAACTTTGCATGAAAAGTATCTCTTTTCATACCTTAATAATTTTCTTACTGTGTAGGCAAGAGGAACAAACTGTCAGGTCTCATCCTGGCAAAATCCTCTCTAAATTCAATACATGTGGATAAATGAGGCCTATGTTTGGTTTATTCACCCACCTCTGAGCTTGTGTTGCCTTTCAGTACAGCCCAACCACTTAAAAAACTAATGAAGACTGAACTTTTGCCTATTAAACAAACTTGTTCTTCCTCTCTTATAAAGTCATCCACCCTTGGAAAGTACTTCAGCTTTACAGTGGGCTGTGCCTTCCCTTACCTCTGGCTCTTTGAAGATATTGCTCTTTGTTCAGCAAAGTTCTCAGTTCCAGGAACATGTACCACATTACCTAAATCATCCCAGTGTTTATTTTAGCTTGATGTTGTTAATGAGGCATAGCTATGTTACAGCATTTAAAATCTTTGTAGTATCTTAAACATATTGTATCTTAAAATACCCCCCTTAGGTATATAAGTATTATCCATATCACGTAAGTGGAGAAGTAAAAACAAACGTTTTGGGATTTGCCTAAGGCCATGCAATATGTCAGTGTCAGAGCCAAGAGTCAAACCCACCTATTTGTGGTGAGTCATCCCATGCTGGCGTGATTTTGTGTGTTCCTACTAAGGAAAACAGCCATTCATTGAGTGCAGTACTCATTTCAGTCATTTCATAAACTGGCTCTAGCAGTTGTCTTCCCTTTAATAATAACTTTCTCAGAAATATTGCTTACCTAATTCCATATGCTTCCTATGTGCAAGCACTGACAGTATGGAGTAGCGTATGCAACCTGAAGGTTGTGTTGTTGTGGTTTTTTTTTTACTTTGTCTTGGGATTTAGTTTTGTGTGCGTGTGTTTGCTCTGCTTTCACCTCCATCCCCACTATCCCCCAAAAAAAGGTGAAAATTAAAGAAGTAGAGTGGACTGTGTTCCTAATGTGCTAGGAGGATTTCCTGTGCCTACCGTTGAAATTAGGAAGTATTTGGACATCCATTTACCAGCTGAGGTTGAATAGCAGTTCAGGCACCATTGTTTTCCTATCTCTATTTCTGAGAGATCAGTAAGGCTCTTATGGAAAGAGGTGTGTAGGTGGGTATGCATGTGAAAGGGAGAGCAACATACAGGCAGCAAATATGTTTGAGAGCATTTATGCTGGGAGTAGATAATCCAAAAAGTGATGAAATAGTAAAGTGACAAGACCTGGCCTGAACATCTAGAACTTTGATGGTGTTTGGCAGGGAAAATTAGACCAATTAAAGGGTGCCTCTGGGAAGCTTTACCTTACATGACCAGAACTCCTATGCAACATCTTGGTGCACTTGGCACTTATACAATGTTCATGTGAATATGAATGGCTTTGCCAGTGTGTTAGTCATCTGCAGGATTTTAGCCTGCACTTGGTACTGATGCTCATCTGTATTGCTTTTTGTTCTATACTGGCAAGTTTCTCTTCATGTTACACTGGCTGTTTCACTTTAGTGTACATAGGTCTTAAATTTTTCCCATCACCACAGCTTGAGGATTATAGAATAGTACTTGCAAAAGAAAACAAAAGATGTACGTCTTTTAAACTCTATAGTCAAAGGCACAGGAAAGCACTACTTGACTGAACTAAGATATTTCTTCCCTCTACTTAGAAAAATTGTGTAAATCTAGACAGTATCAGAATAGGGCCCAGAAGGAGCAGAAATATTGCCAGATTCTACACAAATGAATCTGCATGGAAAATGCAGCTGAAAATGCTGTACTTAGAGGACAAAGATGAAACACAATTCTTGAGTGAGAAAAAGAGGTGCAGAGAGCTGTTCCAACAAATTCTTGTTACTGTGAGTAGTGCTGTGCAATAGAGAATGGAGCCCATTGGCAAGTGAAGAAGTGTGCAGTGAGAAAGCAAAGCAGTGCAGCCTGTATATATGGTTTTAGAGAAAGTAGAGATAAAAAGTATTTTCTTTAAGATGTGTCATCACCTAATTCAGGTGTGTGAGACATTGGTAAGATCAGAGATACTGATATATGGTATTGTAGTGAGTAATCATTTTGGCCTATTTTAAGTTCATACCTTAAGGAGAAGAGCTTTCAGCTGGATTTAGAGGCTATGAGCTTCAGGTTGGAAGCAGACTTCACCTTCGTGTCTGGCTGATGTGTACTTTTGCACGTGCTGCAGTCAGCTCTTTTTCCAAACGACTCTTGTTTTAGGATATCACATGAGCATCTGACAGACAGAATCATCAAAACATTTTCGTTTGAATACTTTCCTATTGCAAAACAATGTTTTGTGCAAATACTGATGAAAAGATCTATTTCTAATACACTTCCCATCCTTTTGAAAAACAAGTTGGAAAAAAAAAAGGAAATGTGAGTTCCTATACACAGCTTTTGTCTGACAAGGAGGAACACACAAAAGTATTGTCATGTTCTATTACTGTCTTAATTGTTAATTTTATATAGTTGTTTTAGAGGCCTTCTTTCCAAATCCGAATTACTGTTAAGGAATGTTCACAGTAACAATTCATAGAGAGAAGAAAGGAATGAATGAGAAGTTTGATAGAGCTAGTTGTTAGGAGAATCTGAAAAGCCTAGATACTTTCAGAAATATATGTGAATAAAGAATGTTCAGTAGGAATCTACAAGTACATGAAAGTTTGATTTCCCAAACATTTCCAAATAATTTAGTGTCAGGGTGTCAAAATCATGTTGTATTAGAGAAACCCGTGGTTATATTTCTTAAAACTCAACCCAAAATGTGCTTTAACTTTGAGGTTGTTTCAAATATGAAATAATTTCTTTTAAAAAATAGGAGAAACTGTAGAGATTGCAACACCTTACAAGAGGACTGCTAGAATGAAGTATATTAAAGATAGTGAATGTACTATTCCTCATCTTCACACACTGACCTTGTTTCTGTGTTCAGAAACCATATATAGAATTGTTGAGTTGGTCAATAAACTAATCCAGGCATCAATAAAGCACACCTTCTTGTTTATTAATATGTGATTAAAAATGTATATGATAAAAAGATATTGACTGAGCAGAGTTTGGGTGACAAGAACAATTATAGCTTCAAGCCTAATCACTACATGAGCTGTTTAACCCAGTGAAAGTCAATAGCCTATTTCTGAACAATTACACTTTTTGTTTTTAATAAAGTGTTTGGATTTTGCTAGTGCTCTCATCTTCCCTTAGAT
>JAOWBP010001760.1:16045001-16060708 GCA_028571105.1 Tragopan temminckii
GGAGAAGCGGTGCCGGGCAGCGTTCGGAGCGCCCGTGGAGTTCACGCGCTGTGGGTTGCGCGTGGGAGGCGGCTGCGATGGGGGAGGCGGTGGGAAGGAGCCGAGTGCGAGTGAAGGTGAATGGCACAGGGCAGGCGGCCCGGCTCCCCGCTCCTCTCTGTTGCTCGGGGTGACCCCGAGCCTCAAAGTACCGTTGTGGCCGCGGGATGGAGCTGGGGGAGGTGAAAACCCGAACGCCCTTTGCCCGAAAGCGCCGAAGTTTTAAGCATGTAGCAGCAGCCCTGTCTGAGATACAGAGTGTAAAACTTATCTGATACATGTTTTCCCCTGCTCTCGAGCACAGAATGTTCCCGTGCCGCACACGTTGCATGCGGCCGCGGTGAGGACGGGAGCACTTTGCGGTATAACCTACATTAGCTTATAGACGGTGCGCTGAGCGTGTGCCAGGGCTGAGCGTGGACAAGTGCCCCGTAGGGCCGTGTCCCCGCTGCTGGGGGGCACCGAGGTGACCCTGGGGCCGGGGGGCTCTGCAGGCTGCCCGTGCTCCTCTCCAGGACCTTCCAGTTCAGATGTGCTGGGGGCAGGAGAAAGCAAACATGGCATTCAGTGTGCTCATTATCAAAATAAGGCAAACAAATCGATTGCATTAATGGCATCCCAGTCATCCCATACCGTTTTTTTTTTTTTTTTAATTGTTATTATTTCCCCCAGAAATTAAAAGGTTACTGCTGGAGTGCCGTGTTCCTATCTCAAACCCAGCACCACTTATTACTGCAAAGGTATTTCAATATTAAGTGATCTTGGAGATGATTTCATCTTTCATTTTGAATCCTGAATTTGAATCAGCATTAGAATGTCAGGGCTGCGAGATAAGGTGGGACGAACTAAGTAGACAGCTGAAGGGCTGCGCTGAAGGTGCTGCGGGAAGGAGATCTGGGGCCGTTCACGGTAACCTTGTTTACAGGGACGATTCAATTGCAACCTGAATTTCAGCGTGAGGCTGCCTGGACTAATGCCTGTGTGCTTGAAGCTGATCACGAGTGTCTTTTGCACTCTAAACCTTTGCTCTCCCCACGATATGTACTCGCAAAAACTTTTCTGGAAGGTTATTATGATTTTCCAAGATGAAAATTAAGATGCTTTCCTAAAAAGGATCACCGCTCTTTTAGCTGCTGTGCATTAGCAACAAAGTATTCATGAGGTCTGTTTGTGTTTTTTTTTTTTTTTAATTTATTTTTTTTTCCTCACTGTCATGTCAGGATCAGTAGTTACACTGCACCTTTTAACTTTACGTCTATGGCTTTGATTAATTATATTTAAGTCTCGGAGGTTTTGAGTGTATTTTACAGCCCGTGAAGCCAGTTCGAGTCAGACTGTGAAAAGATGCACGTTGTACCGAGGAACAGCCCCGTAGTGGTCTGCTCCGTTTTTGTTTTCTTTTCTTAAAGCTGTTCCAGGAAAATCACGTGCATGGAGAGAGTGGGTGCTAAATGCCAGCAGCCGCATTAATGAAGAAAAAATGCTGTTGAAATACTTTGGAATAATAAATAGGATATGTAATGGTCAACCACAAGATAAAAATTTTACACAGTGTTTTTATGGCTCTAAATTGGCTGCGTTGTAAACCAAGCTTACTACTCTATTAAGTCATCATACTTTTCAATTATTTAAGATTTCTAGCCGAGCTATCTAATATCGTCTTCATTGTGCGTATCAGAAAATTATTTATACGGCTGTAATTCCTTGTTAGTCTGTGAAGGCTGTGTTGCAGATGGGGGTTTAATTTTGGCTTATCAGGACAAATATTACAAAGCACGCACATGGCAAAATGATATGGAAATAGTCCCAGTCCTGCGGAATGGGGATAGTTACAGCACTGAAATGTACCTAATACAATTTGAGATCCACTCACTAAGAAACCTTGACAGTATCTGCCTTCCAGGTACTGTGCATTTGGAAATACTATATCTCCATTTAAATGCAGATCTTCGGTTTTCTCCAGGGGGCAGTTGGCGAATCTTTCGATTGAACCACCAGTACTAGAAAAACTAACTGCAGATTTACTCATGAACAGGAGACCCTTTCAAGTCTGCCTGTTTGAAATAATGCTTTTAAAATTTCCTAATATTGCAGTTTTAGATTGATTTTTGAATGCCTTTTCGGAAGTCGCACAAAAGGAATGTTGTCTTCACTCCAAGTAGTTCAGTGTTTGCACACTTATTTAGGAATCTCGAGATAGCGTTACAAGTCAGTTCTTTGTTTTTGCATTGGTATTGTATGCTTGTGAGTTTTGTCAAATGGACAGAGCAGTCTTGCTTTGATTTTGACCTAGATTCCTCTGGATTCTTCCTATACGGCCAGTACCTGCTTATTTCCTGCTGTGAAAATAGGAGAACAACTGTTGATGCTATCTAGCTGGGGCTGTTTGGGCACATGTACTAAACTCCCCTCCTCCTTGAAGACCTCATTACTAATGGGTATGGTAGTGCTGTATTTAAGGGGGTGCATGCGAGTATTTTCTCTCATGAGTTTTCAATCCCTGAGGGTTTGATTCAAAGAAAGACAGAAAAAATGGGTGTAGTGAGTGAATTTATTTCTCTTTCCATATTGGGCACGTGCAGTTTGCACTCTTGTACTGATGATCAGAGCCATGCTCTATTTGAAACAAGTCTCGAATCCATCTTATCCCATATTTGCTCTAAACTGGGTGCCAGTAGGAGTCAGCCCTGCTTGGAGGGGTATGTCCCTCCCAGCCTGGCTCCCAAGCTGTTTGCAGTGCAACCTAGCCCTGGGATGTAGGGAATGGGAGCTGTCTCTTGGGATGAAGGCAGCGCAAGGACCTGGTGCAGGAAAGCAAAAGGTCCTGACATTTTCTGAGTCAGGCACTCCTGCCTGCTCAGATGGGGAAACCATCCCATCACAGGGAAGATGCTGCCTTCACCCCCCTGTGCTGGGCTGTGGAGTTGAAACCCTTATTGTACGTTCCTGTTGATGGCACACAGCCCATTCTCTCCAATACTCAGGGTAAATGCTCTCTTCAACCTTTTCATGGAGTTCAGGCAGGTCTGGAGAGTCAAATCTTACGTGCACCAGCAGTGACAGCAGAGGTGCTATTCAGCTTTGTTGATGTTGCTAGCAGCACTTGCAGATTTGTGTTCCTAGTGGAAGCTTCAGTGGGATGGACTTCTTAAAGGAATGTTCTGCATGTTGGTGTTGAAGGGAAAGCCAAGCCTGGCACTTTAGCTTACTGCCTGTTTCATTCTGTTGAAATCAACTGGATTTCTTCATGCAAGTGCTTCACACGTGTGTGCCTGTGTCGGCGTGCTGATCGGTGGGGATATTCCTTTGCTGAAAACCTTGTCCTGAGTCAAGTCTGGGCATGCATGCTGCTGTATGTGCATATACAGGCTGAGCAGGGCCCACCCTTCGTAACAAGATTTCTGCTTTTAATATTTGAATAAGATCTCTTATGGTAACTCAGCCATTAGGGGAAAGGGAAATGGAACTTTTCTCAAACAGCTTTTCTGTTGGGGAATCTAGTGGCAGTTGCTTTGAAGCATGTGTAATTGATTATCATACATTTATTTTAAAAAGGAGACATAACAAGGAATCTAACATGATGTTTTGGAATATATCTTCTCCCCACAATGTTCTTGAGGGAAATGTAAGGTTGCAGGCATCATTTCATGCCCTGTATGTTTTTGAACATAAATCAAAGAAATTGTTGGAGAGTTATAGATGTTCATAGCAACTGTAGCTATAATAAACACATGCAGTATATATTTTCCAAGCTATTTTGTATGGGTGAAAGGCTGAAGCTGGCGTTTTGTACGAACAATTCAACTTAATCACTGAAAATTTATTTCCTAGTTAGCGTGGATTACCAGCCTAGCATGAAGTTGTACACCTTGGCTTAAGCGCATCTGTGACGGAAGCCTTGGTTAAAATTGGGAAAGGATTTAAATTGTGATCTAGACACCTTGAATGAATTATTCCGAATGTCACATTTATTGTGATGCCTCCGTGCCAATATTTACATCTATGTTATTGTTTATATTGGCTTCAAAATATGCTGATTACTTTAGGGAGCAAATAAAAGGCAAGAATGTTATGGAAAACAAATGGATAAAGAATAACTTTAATTGTACACATAGTCATATTTTGTACTATAGTAAATAGAACAGGAAGGAGAATTCTGACTGATCAGGTGCTGCAGAGCTGCGAGAGCAACACTAAGCTTAAGCATACAAGTTTCTTGGCAACTGCGTTTGGTTTAGTTTGAAATTCTTCATAGATGAAAAGGGGCAAAACGCTATGATGGAAGAATTTCCATGACAAGAGTGAATAGACTTGATGAGTGAGGATGAGAAAGGTTTCCCTTATGCTGATAAGGATCCAAATGCATTAAAATGTTAAAAAGAAAATACAGTAGTCATAGTTAATGTCTATATGGACTGACTAGGGATGCATGCAGAAATTAGGCAGGTCTGGAGGAACTGAGTTTCTTCTATTCAAGGAAAATTCTGAATGGAAAAAAAAAAAAAAAAAGAGGAAGATTTCTGACTTTCAAAGTTGTCATCATGTTTCTGCTGGAATTCTGTTTCGCTGTGGTTACTTTCAGTAATTCCTTCATTACAATACCCAGGCATCCCTTTTTAAAAGAGCAAGCTGATAACTAATAACTTGACTTCTGGAAAGGAGGCTTTAAAATATGCAGCAAGCATCCCAAAAGTCCTACTAAAACTGAGATTTCACACCATTTTTAGTTGTTTGTAGTGTTAGTCTTAAATGACTGGATGTTGATGATGTCTTCGAATTGTAAGATCCGCATGAATTAAATGAGGGCTATGTAAATTGTTACAGCTGATGGACAAAGGGACGGCATGGCATGGCCCGGCCCTCCTTTGGCACCAGCACTGGTTTGGGTGTCAGAGGCAGTGAGGTTAGTTTCCCAGAGCCTGGACATAGGTGGAGGAGGGATGGAGTCATACAACTTCTGATGCTGTGTAGGCTCATGACTAGCTTCCCTTCATTTCTCTCCTAACTCTTTTTCCTGTGCCCTGAAAACTCAATGAGAAAATCAGGAAGGGGCAAATAAGAGAAGGCAGAATGTGCCAGGTTGAGGGATAGTTGGCAAGGTTGAGAGAAGGGTTTTGCTTTTGCGTGTCCTGTGTTAGGATCAGTGTATCCTTGTACAAAAAAGAGTTGAAGGAGAAGTGCCCCAGATACAGAGTTAAATGACTGAGCAATATGACATAATCGTGTAGGAGATGGAAAGAGAAATGGAGTCTGTTTTCCTGAGTGGGTATTCTCCAGCCCTGACCAAGTACTAGGGTGAGCAGGGGGTGGAACTGCTGAGTATGATGGGGTTATTCTTCTCCTGCAGAATTTGGAAGATTCAGACCATCTGTGTAGATGTGGACTCTTGGTGAGGATGCTTCATTCACTGACATTCCTGTTTCCACTGGAGTGAATGTCTTGGTTTCATCAGCCAAAGAGCTTGTTTTACTTTGTGCTGAATTTCTAACAGGAAAAAGAAAAGTGACACCAAACATTTCTTGCTGAATTAAGGACAAATGAGACCAGGTGGACAAAGGTTGGGAGCAAAGTATGCGGAGCCTGGGCAGCAGGTTGGGTACTGGAGCACAGAGAGCAGGTTGTCCAAGGTCACTGCTGCTCTTATGGCGCAGCTCGGAGCTGCATTCCGAAACTCATGTTTTAGTCCATTACCTCCCCAACATGCAGTCCTTGTCTCACAGCTTGAGCAATGAAGGCAGAGAAACCTTGCTTTTGTAACATGCATTACGTTTTATGGTGCTGGTTTCAGCACAGAAAAGTGAGGTGGTGTGTTCTCGTTACACAGCCAAGCAGTAGTAGAAGCTAGAAAGAGTCCGACTCCACCATGAGGATGGCATTTCCTTTGCTTGCCTCATCTCTCCAGGGAGAAGATTTATGTTTCTTCTTGGTGCTTTTTAATTCAAAGGGTGTGAACCGTGAGTACCTCTGAAAATTGGGCCACCAACACTCACGCTTGTTTGTGCTTGCGAGTGTGCACACGTGTGCAACGTGCATGCTCAGACGTTGTGCATGCACAGGATCTCAATTATTTTCCTGTTTGAAACACTGAGCATGCTGTCTTGATGTACTGTCAGTTTTGCTTTCTGCCCTTTGGAATAAAGTTCAAAATGTTAAAGAAATAACACACAATATATTAGGAGCTAGGATAGTCATAGTGCCCAAGGGGAAAGGAATGTGGTGAATAATCTGTTTTATGAATGCCTAAAATAAAACCTTAGCTACTCCTAACCCAACTCTGTAGAGATGTACTTGCAAAAAGTGCTCTTCTAAACGTTGTTTTGGAGTTTGGTTGTTATCCAGCAGAGAGTGGTAGCCACCCCCAGAAAGCAGCATGCGGGATCTTGGTCACGCTCTGGACATGGGTCATGATTGTTCTGGGCGTTGCTTTGGGCTAAGTGCTGAGGCAACTAAATTGAAATTAATCCTTAGTAATTCTTTAAAATTAAATGTTGCTGCCAAGATTAGGGGTCGAAACAGCTCTAGCATGTTTATATATCGCTTTTCCAGTTTCATCAATTCATGTGGACAGCAGTAAGAGGTGCAGGAGTGGGGCTGGGTCCTGCCTGTCTCCCATGGTGCTGGGGCCAAGCTTCAAGCTGGGGCGGTACTGGTGTGTGGTTGGAGTCACAGCACAGGCTTTGTCAAATTGGGGACGCGGGGCTCCACAGATCTGATCCAGTACTAGGGGGTCTAACTTGGCTATTAAATGAAAGAACCAGCCTCCCCCCACTCCCCAAGTCTGTTGGTTTGTACTTCGTATCAGAGGAAAACAGCTGGGGTGTGTGCAGCTGATGCAGGGCAGGTTCAGGTTATATTTAGGATAAGCAGGATGCCCACTGTACTCACTGAACAATTCTGAGGCATAAAATGCTTTTGGGTGCAGCTCTCAGATTCTCATCTGCAAATACCGTGATCAAGATAAAGAAAAATATCTCATGGTGAATTCTGCAGTTTGTAGTCCTGACAGACTAAAACCTCCTTTTTACAGTGACCGAGACTCCTGCTTGTATTGTGACAAGCAGGGGTTTCAGATAGTGTTAATGGCAGTAATACGGTGAATGTGGGTTTCTGAAGTCCTGCAGGACATGCAGCAAGCCCCAGTGATTCAGACTGGGTGAAGTTGTCAAAGGTTGCTCTGCTCTCCAGAGCCTGGCAATAGCTCCACTGAAATGTGATGCCATTGGTTTTCAGCAAAGGTTTCTTTCTGCAGGGCTGCAAACAGAGATCAGCTGCTACTGTGTATACACAACTAGGGAGCAAATCAACCAGCACATTTAAGGAGCCTTTTTAACCCTGAGACTTTCCAAGATTTCTTCTTCACACTGGAAGTTTTCTTTATATTGTCAGATTTAGCACTTTGCTCATGTAATGAGATCAGAGCTAGGATCACTGCTGCACAGTAGAAAGACTTCCTTAAGACATTTGTCCTTGAAACTGCACCAAACTCTTGGAAGAACCCAGAACCTGTAAGTATGTATGCTATAGGCAACAATAGCACAGAGCAACACTGCAATCAACCATTATACAATATCCGATTAGCAGTGCAGGAGGGGTTGTTTTCAGTTGTTATGTTACGTTCATTTTCAGTTTGTTCTAAGGAAACAAATCAATTCGGGCTTCTGATACAGTGACTTTGCAGTAGATGAGCTAGTAATGTGTTTGATTTAACTATTCGTTGCTCTCGTGGGACAATGATTGTAGCCATCATCCTGTACAGAACTTCTCTAATGTTTTGAGGCATTTTAAATGATTTTTGGTAGCCATTGTGCAGATAAGTTTTTCCTTTGCTTTTTGATTTTGGCAACCCCACCCTACGACAAACTATAAATAACAGGGCAAAGGGAATTAGCGCACGTTGTTCTTAGGTAGCCATAAAATATATTTGTTTTTGTGGCTTAATTTACTTGTTAGTAGCATTCCAGCGTTTGGGGGTATTTTTTGTCTTAATTGAATTCTACTCAGAGCTGTCTGTTCTGTGTTTTACGGTCTTGTATGTGTCTGTTTAAGTTACTTTGCTGGGACTGCAGTCTGGTTAAACCTGTATTTAAGCACTATTTATATTCTGAGCACATTTCTGGTAAAATAAGTGTTTGAGATTTTTTTTTAAAGCCTCTAAACAGTATAGTTTTATTAGCAGTGAGCACCAGAGGAGGCACAACATGGACGAATGTTAGATGTAGACCACAGAACCAAGTCCTCCGTGCACTAAGTCAGAGCCGAACCTGTCCGCTTTTGTGACTACAACTAATAAAAGCCCAGAGCTCCCTTTTGATAAATTTTTAATATGCAACAATCCTTATGTTTATATGATTAATTTCTCCCAGGTTAGCCTGATTGATGGCTGGATTGTGGTTTCTTAAGAGCTTTCTCCACGAAACCCCCCAGAAGAGCTGCATTCCATTTAACTAGTGAATGTAAAAACTGGTAACCATGGATTCAGCCACCACTAACTGTCGAGAGCAATGACTTGTTGTAAACAATACAAATGAGCCAGGATAGCAGAAGCAACCAGACATGAAATGATTTTAATAGAAATTACGGTAAAGGTCATGTGATACTGTATCGGCTTGAATTCAGTGTTAAAGGGAAAGTATTTCAGATTTGCAGGTTTGATTTAAATCGAACATCTCTGGGAGCTTCACATTTGCGTGAGACCCACAGAAGGGAAAATGAAGCAGTGTTTGGAAATGCCTCTGCTTAATTGCACGTTATGGCTTATACCCTGATCCCAAAAATGTATGAGTAACTCTAATCAGTGAGATTATTCACGTACTTAAAATTAGGTAGTTGTATAAGTGTTTGTGGGATCAAGGCCTTTCTAGGTAAGTTAGTAAAGGGAAAAAAATTTAAATTGTAAGGAAATAATAACCTGTCAGTAATGATAAATCATGGAAATGCGAGTTTTAGTACTGGTGTGCGGTTTGGTTGGAAATTGTTTGCTTGTTTGGATAACAGGAAAACAAGTTATATTTATCCTTTCATTTTTAAATGTTATGACTTTCATTTCTCATATCCACCATTCCTCAAATCCTTTCCTAATTTATAGCCTCTCTCCTTTGGATAACTGGTACACCGGGGTGTCAGCTATTATAATACAGCATGATGATAGGCACATGCAGATCGCATGAGCAGTCGTGTGTCCTATCTCAAGAATTTCCATCCCTACAAAATCTTTGCTGACTCCCAGCTGTCACATGGCTGTCACTCACAAATTCTAACCATAACCAAATCCGTTTCCGTGTGCGTGCTCTAACCAAACCTTGTTACGTCTCTGTGTGCACAGGCACAAATGGCCCTCCTTTAAGCGATTTCTCTGTGTAAATTGGGCTCTCCCCCAAGCCTGCTGCATTCCACTAATGTTTCTCCATTAATTTGTTCTTGGGCGCTGCTTCCCTGTCATGCCTCTGCTAACCACACGTCCTTTGTAAGAAGGAACCTGGAATAATAATAGCAGTTGGTCAGAAATGCAAACAAAAATATCTTTGTGCTTTATGTAATACAACAGCTCAAATCACTACCAATCTAAATTCACAACTTCCACCCTAAGTGTCTCAAAAATTTTAACTCTTAGTGTTCTGTAGGCGAAACTGTCACCTTGAAGCATACCAACTTGACTCGTTTGAGTACCGAATTTTCTTAACACTTACATCTTTTGGAAAAGCCAGGAGTAGTTCCAGTCTAGGTCTAGATTATTTCTATTTTCAATTATTTCTGTCTTTCTAGAGTTCCTTATGTAGGTGTTTTACCAGTGCTTTACCAGTAATTATGGCTTATATGTTTTTCAATCAGAAATATTTTAAAGAATTTCTCATTGGTCTTTTACAGATGATCAATCTCTGTCAAACACAGGTTGCAACTGAAGATGTGTAGGTAGATACAGGACAAGTCTTGCTTTCCCTGTTCTTCTGAGATGACTTGTCAACCTGGGTGGTTTTGCTTGTGTGAGTCAGGAAGGTAAGGTTTAGCTTATACATAGATTAACAGCAAGTCACTCACATAATACAGACAAAAATAGACTGTCTTCTACTGGAAAAAAAAATCCACCACCGAAAAAACAACAAGCAACCAACTTTTTAATAAGGAGGCAAAGGAAGATTTGGAAAAAAAAAAAAAAAAAAAAAAGCCAAATAGAAAAACATTTTCTGTCGGGGCTGGTCATAGAGAGGATATTCCTGTAAATCAAACCTACAGATTTACCAAAAAGGAGGAGGACACAGAGGGAACTCACTCAGTCTTATGAGCATTTCCAAATATGCTTCTTCCCATGGGTTTATGGGAATTGTTGAGTCATGGCCTGAACCACTGATTGATCACCTGAGGTGAGGACTGGGTCAGCCATGGGAGCACAGGTGAAGGCAATTCAGCTGTGTGTCCGGAAGGGGTGGAGTCTGGCTGCACCTCTCCTAGACCCCATGTAAGGGCTGACTGCCAGTGGGGAAGGATCTCTTTCTGGAGATTCCTCCTTTTGGAGGTTTCTACTGTGAGCCTAAAATACGGGTGAGCATTTCATTTTTGATTGTCTCTTTCCATTATGATCATCTTTCTAACTATAAACCTGCAAAATACTATCCTAACTGCGCCACTCTTCTAACTGTACATTTGTTAATTGTACACATGGGTTATCAAAGATCCATGGCTCACGGGCTATAAATTTCTCTACATTAGCAAATCTGTTGTGGGGTCAACAGACAGGACTGTGGTCAGAATTGGCTGGATTAACTTTCCATTAACTTTCTGTGACTAGAAGGTCTTTCGTTATTCTGTATTATTCCTTTGTATAAAAAAAGGTCATTCTCTGTATGTTTTAGTTTTACTAGAACCAGACTGCTGCTGACCATTAGCTTTTGCATGCACAGACTCTCTTCTTTCTGGCAAAGCTTTAGGCTCAGATCCACAAAAGGATTAGGTGCCTTAAATGGGACTTAAGTGGGATTTAGGCATTGAAAGCCCAAATCGAGATCCTCAATATTCCCACTGAACTGCCATTTAACCTTAGAAGTTGTCTAACCTATGTGAATGCCTATATTTTCAATATCCAGCTTTCCCAGATGGCCAAAGATGTGCTTTGGATGTTCTCAAGCATTTCCATCCTGACAAGGTTGAGCCTCTGTGCTCCCATCTTTTCCCCCATGTCCTTGCAGACTTCAGAAAAAACAAGCTCCTCTTGCAGGACTATGACTCTCTGTGTGTGATGTATCTCACCTTCTTCAGTTGTGTCCTTAAAGGAAAGGACTTTTCGTGAAGTTTCTGTCAGGAGCAATCTGGGAACCTTGAAAAAAATGTCAGAACTTAGGAACTTGATCATTACTGTGTAGGGCCAAAGGTCCTAGAGAAGAAATGAGATTAAAGATGTGGCACAGCCTTCATTGTCACCTCCTGGCAGTCTTGGACTGTTTGCTGCTGGGCAATGATCTCTCATGAATTATCAGCATAAAACACAGGAGTAGTTACCAGGGCTGAGGGTTCCATTACATTATCAAAACATCTAACATTTGGCATGTGAAATTATCACACCTTGTTGAATCCAGGCTTGCTGTTTTGTAATAGAAGTTGTATAGAGAAGAACTTTTAAAAACTTTTTTCTGCAAGGAATCATATAGAATCCCACCTGTCGCTGTGACACGTGGCAAATGTTCCATTTTCTGAAAGCCAGACTTCTTGGGATGTCCCATGTGCACACCCAGAAGTAATAATCACTTTTTTAATTCCTTGAGCTGTGAGTGGAGTGATGGCTGCCTTACTTTGTGGAGGTGAAAGCAAATAATGTTGTGTTAGCAGCTGAGTAAGTGGTCCTGTGCCATCACTTATTTCTCAGCTGTACTCGTGACATTTTTGTGTTCTTAGCCATGTCTGCTGTTTGTTTAAATCCTGCTCAGTTCCTTGATGTATCAGTTTTCTGTAGACTTTTGTTCGAGTAGTCCCAAATGCGATCCTATTTCAAACAGATGAAACCTTATCAGCAAATAGTCTTTAATCAATAACCTTAACTCTTTCCCTTAACTCTGTATAGGCTCGTTTTGACCTTTTATTTTTAAAAAATTTGGTTTTTTTTTTTTTTTTTTTTTTTTTTTTTTCCAGAATTTCTACTGAATCATCCCTTCTTTTTTTAGTCAGAAGTTGTGCAAATGCACACTTTTCTGCACGTTAATGGGTAAATCTTTTTTCCCCACTGAAAACCCAGAATTTTTCTCAGGGAAGTTCCTAGTTTTCTAATTTGTCAAAGATGATTGGACTGCGTGCAACCTTAATGCTGTTTATTACTGCTTTTAATTTATGTATGTATGCAATCCTATAAACAACAGTGTGGAGCCAAAAACCTTTTTATAAAGGTATAGCCTAGAAACTATACAAGCACTCAGACGTACTCTGAAAATTAGGAAACTGTGAACAGAAGAAACCAATATATAGTGAACAAATTAACATCTAATAATGATTATGTGTATTGTACAAAACCAAGTTGTGCTTATGTTTGGGTAGATAACATTTCTAGGACTGTCTAATATAATGACATCTTAATAGCTAAGACTGTTATCTATGTGTTTTTAAAATTGATACAGAGAGATCTGTTATTTTAATGGAGAGTATATGTGTTATAAACTATTGTGCACCTTTCAGTCCACTAACATTGTATTTTCAGCATAGCATGCTTGAATCGTGACATATTTATCTGAGTATTTTAATACATTAGCTCCTGGGCACGTCTTTCATAATTTCAGTTGTACTTTTGAATTATTTGTCATACAATCACACTGTGGCATTTCAAGGACAGATTGATCAAGTTTGTCAGGGGCAGTCCTGTGAGTGTTCTTGTTTTGCTGTTTTACCTCTTCTACTGCAGAAGATCCGTTCCTGGACTTCTCTGAAGATACCAACTTGCTACACAAAGTGACAAATCAGATATAGCACAGTAAGGTGACAGAAAGAAACATACTGCTGGTTGCAGGAAGGAGATAGCATTGTGAGTGTTAAATCGTAGTATGTAATGAATGTGTGGCTATTGTATGTGACCAATTTTAGGTATAGGAAGTTCAGCAAATATTGTGTCTTCATGGTTGTCAGATCACTTGCATGCTTGCTAAATCCTATATGCAGCACTTCCGTCTGCTGGGTTACTCATTGAGCTTTTAATAGTCAGCTTAATATTAGTTAAGGTTCAGTTTAGTAGCTCTTGCAATTAGTGGAAAATATTGACTGTGTTCATTTTGTAAACCATATTACATATGATATACATATGCAAAGTACATGCAGAGGTGAAAGATAACGGATCGATTCTCATGGATCCCATACTCACTGGCTTTTAAGGATAAATTACAGGACATTTTAATTATTGGAGGTAATCTGGCAGAAAATTGAATCTTGGGTTTGTGTGTGAGAGGAATTTTGGTCTCCCTTGCCCACCATAACTCCTTAATCCTAAAAGCAGCTTCTAGGATCCTCGATGACCTGTCAGCTGGTGTGTTTCATGTTGGTGTAGGAGAAATGCTGTGTCTGAGGTGGGCTTAGATCCATTATGAAAGCAAGTAGTCTTATTTTTCAAGGCAAGCAGGAAGCCTTATTTTCAAAACAAGGTTCTCAGCCTTGTAATGCTTATTTGCTTTGTCTCTCTGGAGGCAGCCGAAGTGTAGGAGGTAAGTCTGTTGCTCGTCTCTTTTCAGAGATTTTTTGTGTGTTTTTTTTTTCTTTATGGGTATAGGCAAAGAATTTGGGGTACAGGTGAATTTTTTTTTTGCCATAATATAAAACATACACAGTACGTTAGACTTCAGCCATCCAGAGAACACTTTGAGAAGTACTAGGGACAATATCCGTAACTAAGAATTTGTTTGAAAATAAAGGCAGAGGTACAATGTGGCGACAACCAAATGCATCAAAGGGATAGATATTTTATTTATTTTTTTTTCTTTTCTTTCTTTTTCTTTCTTTTTTTCTTTTTTTTTTCCAAGTGAATAGGTTGAAACATAGCTAGCTGAAGTTGCTGGAAAATGAGGGCCTGTATCTTCCCAGAGAATGGATACTACAAGGATGATAAGAGTGATGTCTTTGTGTGGTCATGGCTGAACTAGGATTTCTCAGATTCACAGATGCTCCAAATGCAGTTCTCTCTGACAAAATAATCAGGAATTGCATAATAGAGTACACACAATGCACTTTTTATCAACATTTTAGCTCTTGCTCAGAAGTAAGTACCAGTTACTTCTGTATGAATTGAGATTCAGGAGTGCATGTCTCTCAGTGCAGCAAGCCCAGGATCTACTCCATTGGGCTCTGCTCCATTGCAGTGCAAATCAATGTCTTGAGACTGTCCTGTGGGCACAAAGTCCTGCTCTAGTTAGAAATACACAAATGTAATTAAAAGTAATAGTATTTTTTTCCATAGGTACATACTGTGAAGAAAGTAAGGCTGGCAATAGGCTCCTGTCAAGTTGCATGAAGAACAGGAAGCTGAGAGCTCTGATTTGTAGGAGGATGTAGTTAAGTGAGGATCTTTACCTATGAAATAATTCTTCAGCTGTATAGAAAAGCGTGCAGGATAAAATCTTCTCTTCACTGAGATCAATGGGAATCTGCTTTGATATCTTTGGATATTCTGTTGTATACTCCTTTGGTGCTCTTCTTGCTGGTGATTGAAACCCCAGTACAGACTTCAGCAGAATCCTCACCGTAACATTAGGTTTGATCTTTACAGGAAGGGTATTGATGCTAGTAATACAACAATAAAAAAAAATACTGCCAAAGACAGGAGTTTTAAAACTCTCTATTTTATATTTTGACACTGTTATTCTGAGTGATACCAGCACAGAAACTGAAATGTTTGTGGGGCTTCTTGCCAAGCAGGGTAAAAATGATTGTGTGTTTTTTTTCTTTTTTTCTTTTATCTCAGTGATAGGATACTGAGAATCAAGGCCATGGGCACTAATTGAAAGGGACACCTCAAAAGAGGAAAAAATAACAGTGCTATACAGAACTGTTTATAAAATATTTGAACTTCTTAATAGAAAGGAGCTGTAAGAAATTTCAGGCAGTTATTCCTCTTTAACAGAAATCTGTACTTGGGCTTCTGGTAGTCTCTCCTTTATTTATAAAAAAACCCTTGAATATCATTCCAAGTTGTTCAGCTATCATAAGTGATGTGATAATGAGGACAGAGTATAGGTCACGAATCTGCAAGTACGTGTGAGGAGATTGGTGAGCTTAACCTACCAGGTGAAAGAAAGGTTAGTATAGCAACTGCACGAACACTTCAAAGCATGCAGCTAGTTTGCTGCACTAACTTAATTATCCCTGCTATAGATATGTTTGACAAACATATCTATAGCCCAGATACTATTACTTTGCTGTGGGAAATAGCAGAAGGCTTCTGCTTGGTTGCCAGTTGACGGAAGCCTTCCTTCTCCTTCCTTGAATTACTGTTTTCAAGGACTTTCCCTCCCTCTTTGCCCATTTGATGAATAGAAACCTTTCTTCTTAGCGGTAGAAAATATCATAAGATTGAGAATGGTGCGGCCCAATGGGATAGGTGCAAAATGATGAAGTAAGTCTGGTGAGGACTTCATCCTATTTTAATCAAATACTGCCTGAGCAGACCAAAAATAAAATTTTATCACTCATGCTGAATCACCCATATTATG
>JAOWBP010001760.1:16060718-16093800 GCA_028571105.1 Tragopan temminckii
ATTACGGTGTCAGCGTCATGTCTCAGCACACAGCTTGCATTCCCTGTGTAATACTACAGGGTGTTTTTGAGCATCCCAACATTGCTGACTTTTTCCACAAACAGTGTGATCTATTCCAGGATTACCAGTGCTACCCCGTCATGTGGAAACGCAAGATGATGCCCTGTTCTTTGACACTAAAATGTGGCCTCCTGTCAGCAAACTGTGGACTTTAATAGGCAAAGATGGTGGGGGACTTCTCAGTTTTTTAGTCTTTTTGCTTCTGGAAAGACCGTTACACAGTGAGGTACAGTTCTAAAACATGGTCATTTTTAATACCCCTCCCTTGAGCCTTGCTGACAGATTGGGAGTGCGGAGGACGGGAGGAGGCAAAACAGACGAGCTGAAAACAGGATGTATACAATACGTTAAAGTAGAGCAAAACAAAAATAAACAAACTCATGTGAACACAGAAGGGGTCTGTTTTAGGGCCATTCTTAACTCCTGCTTTAGATGGCCTGTGGTGAAAATCACTAGCTAAAATAGATGCTATTTGTGTCTTCTTTGAACTGAATTTACACAAATGAACTCATTAGCCAGCAGCTCTAGCTGGTAAGAACACACAATACATTTCGATAGATTTTTTTCCTTTTTTCTCTGAACAATACCATTACGATTGCAAACCTTAAAAAAAATATAACCAGAGAGCTTTGGCATGCATTCTCTTTCATACACAGTTTATTTCTGTTAGTTTTCTTCTTTGGAAGCCCATGGGCACTGATGTATGCTGAATATCTTTTGCTCAACAATGCTTTAAAAATCAGAAATGTAGTCCTGAGTCTGATGCTTTATATGTATAAATCTGGAATTTATCTGTTCTCTTTGAGGAGTTATTGCACATTTCCTCTTTTGGAGTGTGGGTTGAAACTTATTTGACTGAGAAGTTTTCTGATTTGAGAATGTAGATGAATGTTATTATGTTTTATTGGCTTGGGCTGCACTTGGTACTGACCTTTGACAGCTCATAGTGGAAGTAAAACTTAGCTTTCCATATATATATATATTTGTGTTCCATTTTGTTCATTTGAATTTTGTGAGGAAACTCTGCTTCTGTGATGATTTCTGCAAGCTTGTCTCTTTTTGGGGAAAGAGTACTGCTGACTTTTGCCTGTCTCTAACACGCTCTTCATAGTTTCCTGTTCACTCAGTATAAGATAACATAGTCACTTTCATTTTGTGTTGATGATTGGCAAATCTATTTATTCCTTTATAAGCGGAAGAGAATAAAAGCTCTGAGAAGAGGCAGTTTGATTATTGTCCATTTTCTTACTGCAGCAGAAAGGAGGATCGCATCTTATAAGAAGTATTATCTGTAGGAATAAGTAGAGAAACATAGGTGCATTGTGAGCTATTATTTTTGAAGAAAGTTATTAAAACAAGGCTTTAAAAGCAGTAAGTGCAGAGAAAATTAAGGGAAAACTATTCTTTTGATGCATGTCTGCATCTTTCTGTGGCAACTATAGGAAAAGTCTGCGTGTACCTGAAGGTAGAGATGTAGTCAAATGGAAAGAGCAAGTGCTTGAGAGTCAGGAGCAGTGGGCTGTGTTCTGGCTCTTACCCTGTCTGCACGCCTCTGTAAAATGTTTTGATACTTCTGGCTTAAAAGCATTACAAAAGAGCTAAGTGTTACTTAAGCCTGCTTAGTTAGACAGTGGGCTTTAGTCTGCCTTATTTTTTTGGTTTATGTGTTACATGAATAGAGTGCAAAGCAGCTAGGAGAGCCTTTTGTTCTTGCACACTGGCTCTTTCCTTTGGCCTCGGCTTTTCTGACTTAATCACGTGTTCTTGAGTGGTAAGGCATGCAGCAGCTATTTATGCCACGAGGAGGTGCTTAAATAGCAAGGATATTGAGCCATGAACAAACGAGCTTATGGGCACCTCTAGAAGAATACTGACCCTCTCAGTGTGAAAGCGTGGGGAGAGAATGGGTACATGCTGCCTCATGGCTGTTCATGGAACTGGTACTTCTTCAGTGTCCCATGACATGCTTCTGGTCCCTTCTGCTGAAAGACTACTTTTGTCCTCTCCAGGCAATGATAGGAGACGATTAGAATAGCAGCTTCAGAGCTCCATCCATGGCAGACCAGAACCTATTGCTTTATTAGTCTATGTGCTGCTTGAAACTATAACCCTTAGGGCAGGATTTCCAAGCTATCGCCGTCATAGAAGGATCTCTGGTAGTGCAATGTAATGACTGCATCAGACCCCTCTTCTGTGTTGGCTGTCTGTAGAAGACACATTTAACAGTTCAGGCAGCACATGCTGTCCAGGTGCTTGGTTTACCCTCTCCTCTTGGCTCAAGAAGGAAGCCTGGGTTTCTCTGTACTGGTACAAAGTGGCTTGCTTAGTGCGTGGTGTAGCTGGGGACCCTGTGCTCTTAAAAAAAAAAAGTCATCTGTAACTGCAAGTGAAGAGTTCTAAAAACAGATAGCTACTCTGGAAAAATTGTGTGTTTTGTGCAGGAGGAAGTCTCTGAGCCACAAATAGATGGAAGCTGGGAAGAGTGGTGTGGAGAATTGTCACTATATGTCTGCTCCATGATCTTCACTGAGTGTCTGCTGTTTGCTGCTATCCCAAACTTAAATGGACCTTCAGTGGTCCAGCAGCATACAGATGACCCTGAGTATTTAGGTGTGTGTGTGTGCTTGTGTTCAGCTGAGCAGACTTTGAAATCTTTATGGAATGTACAATAGTGGGACACTGACTACGCATCTTCATAATCTCTTTTCTGACAGCTTCTGTAGAAGTAGTGTTTTGTAACTGTGTATGAAAATGCTGTTGATTGCTCCATGGTTGAGATTCAAGAAAATTCAGCATGCTTATTTATCTTTTGTTGCTTTTTGTCTGTCTTCTGTTGGGAGAACTTAAACCAAATTAGAAACAGGGTAGAATTACAAGACTTCGTGTTTGCCCATATGCCATTTTTTCTAATATCATTATTACTTTGTTTGATTCACTTGTTGACCCGTCCACAGATGTAAGAGTAAGACTAACCCTGATGCTAGATAGATAGTCTCCTGTAGCACCAAAAATTGAGACTGTATGCTTGCACTGCTTAAGTGTCACAGAATGGATGTGACACTTAAGTGTAGAACATGAACGTGCCCCCTTAGAGAATGGAAGGATATGATGTTATCCTTCAACAGAGTGAATTCACCTACTCATTTTAAGGAATGGTTCTACCTCTGAATCCTAGGAGCTTCTCCAAAATGCTATTTAGTTACTTTGTAAACAGAATTGTCTCCAAAATATCTTTGTCTAGAGTTTCCACAATGTCTATAAATGCTTGATGCATGATGGTTATTTTTTATCAAGCACCTGCTTTCTTTGCCTAGCTCAGTTATGCAGCAAGGTTGTTTTTACAGTACTAAGAAGTGAGCAGTATGTTCCATATGCCACCAAGCTTTGTAAAGAATCCTGCTGATGACAATTTCACAGCTGCTGAGAAATAGGCCAAATCTTCCACATAAAAAGACAGTAAGGAGAAGAATATCTGTTCCATTGAGATTGGCCATGAGGCCTCCCCAGCTTCTTCCCTCTTGAAGGAAAATTCTCACACTTCGAAAGTATTTATCAACAGATGGTGGCAGAAACCAATTTCCGTTGCAAACCCATTTGGTCAGGAAGTATCAAAAAATGTTTTGGAATTGTGAAAAATAAATTTTTGGCTACTGAGGAATCGGTGAGAATGAGACACAAAGCACTGCTGAATAAACTGAAGAGCCTGTTTGGGCCTGAAAGTAATGGCTATGATCAAACATTCTAGAAATTAAAACCTTAACATATGTAGAGGCTAGACTAGACTTTAGAAGAGCTACAAGTATTATGCTGGTTATAAAAACCAAACTCTTAATTTCTGGACACTGATTGCTTGACCAAGAACCAAGAAAGCAGCCTTCAAAATATGCAGAATGACCTCCAGCTGAGACAAAGCTTAATATAGCTCCTACTGGCTTAGTCAGGTGGAACCTTCCCTTTTGGCTCAGACGATTTGCTGCCCACAGACCGTGAAACTCCCAGGGCTCTGGTAATACACAGGGACACAAAATTACCGTGGACACAACCCAGGCTACTCTAGGGATTGGTTACAGCTAGTGAGCTGTGTGTGTCTGTAAGTTACTGGACACAGCAGGTTCCTTTCTCTGGCGATGTCTGTGGCTGACCAAATGTGTCCTTTTGGAGAGGGTTCTGAAAATATAATGTGCTTCCTTTTAGATGTGTACCATAGATGAATCCGTCTGTGCCATAACTCTTCAAAACAAACAGCAACATGTTTTTCCCTCCAGCATTTCCATTGCAAGTCTTAGCTGCTCATATAGCTCCATATGTTGAAAATGGTTTGATAGAACTTCCCATAGATGTGGGACATAAACTGTACTCACTGAGCTATCTTGTTTTATGTATTCTGTTAGAAATGTATACCAAATTATACGGTAATGTCATGTCACCAGAAACACAGAGCAGATGGAAGTATCTTTCCACATATTGACTCATGTTACTCTGGTGAAAGGAGTTTGTTTCTCCCCTTCTGTCAAGCCTGCTAGCCTCTGGCAAAGGATACAACCCTCAGTGAGAAGAACTTTACCAATAAAGTTCAAGTGACCATCTGATTTAAATATATTAACATTGGCCACAGTAGTTTAGAGGAGACGATCCTATCTGTAGAGTTTGTGTAACAGGGCTAAAAGCAAGTAGTGCTGTTGCAGGCTGAGGAGACTGCAGGGAATTAACCCCTAAGGAAGTAAGTACTCGGCTTTTGTAAGGAAACCACACCAGCTTCCAGACCACAATATCTGTTTATTTAGGAAAGCTGATCTCTTGGGCCCTTTGGAAGCTAATTGGGAAAAAAAAAGAAAGAAAAAGCAAGTGCCAGGTATCTATATTTTCTATGTCTTTTATATCAAAAAGTGCCACTCAATAACATGGGTTATAAGTTCCATATTTTAGCTACCAAAACCACAGTTTGCATACTGATAGTGAAATCCTGACTAATGCAATAAGTATAGATTTGCCGTGAGCAACTAAAAAGCAGCTTTCCTCTGCATTTCTGTTTGTTGTGTGTGGCATTTGCCTTGATGAGAGTGCAGTTCTCTGATTGAAAGCATGTGAAACGGAACTCAAAAGGGAGCCAGGGTAATCAGTAACTGACTCACCTTCTGGATGTGACAAGTAACGAACCAGTCTAAACTTGCCTGGAGCTTTCTTTGGGACAATACCCACAGGGGAAACCCTCATACGCTCAAGTGAAGCATTATCAAATGGGCCCTCTATTTTCCCCAAATGCGAGCTCTTTTTCTGCCTTGTCTCTAACCACCTGAGGACATGTAACTGCTGATCTCAGCATCTTAGCCAACATTTGCATCTTGGGGCTTGAGTACAAGATACTCAAATCCCCAACACAGCCTTTTTTACGAAAATTACATATGCTTTTTGTTTGTTTCTTTTTCCTACTTGCCTGCTCCCACAACCCGGGAAACATTTCATCTGCCCTCGCTGGGATTTTCACGTTTGCAAACCTCTTTAACCAGCATTTGGCTCTTTCCACTTTCTTACTTTGATTTGGATGAGTGCCTGAAGCACCTGCTAATGGCCTGAAGCATTCAAGCCGAAATTTGCAGTTCGTGTACCACACACACTCAGACTGTTAGCACCTGCCTTCTCGAGCACCTGCTATGCTATGTGTGCATGAGTTTGTGCTTCACAAAAACACCTCTTTTTGGTTCTGTCCTGCTGTCACTCGTTCTCTGTCCATGCCATACCCTGGTCTTCAGCTTTTCCTTCGAGATAGTGTCAATATTGGCTCAGTTGTAGTGCTTCAATGAAGAGCATCTAGGTTTCTTTGAGTACAAAGGAACCAGGCATGATACAAAGGTAGAACAGTTATTGTAGTGAACATAAGCATTTCATCGTGCCATTCCTGAATGGACTTTAAAAAAACAAAAACAAACAAACAAAAAAAAACAACAAGGTTTTACTGTTTACTGGGAAATGTTGAACTTCAGATGCTGGTTGAAATGACACAGTGACGGTCAGAAGCAAAGTTCGAGTGGAAATTCAGTATTCAGGATATGTGGGAAACAGCCTTTGCATTTTATAGAGGACCAAAAGAAGCCTGAGAGGTCTGGGAACGTTTTGTCCTTTCTCCTGCTCCTGCTGCACTTTGAGGGTGTTTTACACACTTTTTCATATAGATACATCTGATACATCCTTCCCTATATTTATGTTAGAATTAGCTCTATACACTGCATTTCTTGAGAAAGTCTCTTCCCTGGCAGGGGTAAAGCCTTATGGAAGATCAAAGTACTGGGTATTAGAAACAATGTCTTCTGAATGGCCTTTTATTTTGATTTTGCCTTCAGAAGAATTAGCTTTTCCTAGAGTTTTGGTTGTCCATGCTGAAGCTAAGATTTGGATTGACCTTCTTTTTCCAAAAAGATGATTGTTTTCTCCATTAGAATCACACTACTAACAGTTGTAAAGGAAGTTTAAGTAGTGGCTGGGTATATGCTCCTAGATTACCTGCAGTTTCTTTTCAAGATGGATCATCCTTCCCTCCACCACGCTGTGTGCTTGATCCTGTCCTCCATCTCCTTTCCACACTAGCACCAAGTACGGTTTCCCACTGGAGGCTGCTAACATTTTCCCTATGTCCTTGTGCTTCTCTCCAGCAATGGCATCTGCTCTTGCAGAACTGGGCGGGGAAAGGACTGATCTTTCCTCCTGGCTTTCATTGGGTTGCCTCAAAATAACTCTAATTAATTTTGTGGAAAGGAGATTTTACTTTGCTCCCATGATGGGATTGCTCTTTGTGCAGATCTCTTGCATGCTATATTTAGGTATGTTTTTGGAACGCCATGTGACCTGAATCAGATAACTTCTGAACTACTAATCATGTCTTTGACACTGACTCCCTCCATGGCTTTGGGGCATTTTATGGTTTTCTTATATCCACAACGAAAACAGAAGTGCTCACCTACCTTGTAAAAGTAGTTGCCAGTGATAACAGATATCTAAGACATTGTTTTAAATTAATTATTTTATTACTTCTATTATAATTGTACCATTATTGTTTCTTAAATGTTTAATTTCAGAAAATTTTCTGCTATTGTAGTTTTTCTTAATGAATCTGTTTCGCTATTCCAAAACAAACAAAGAATTCTTATGCTTGTAGACGGAGATAGGGCAGAAAGAGAAAAAAAATTATTTCTTATTTCCTGTTCAACACATTTTTTCTTCCTTTGTTTTTCAGTTGGCTGATGCAAGTAGATAAAAAGCTCAGACCTACGACCTGAAATGTTTCCCGTTCTGTTAGCTGTGTCCCTTTTCCAAAGAGGGGAAGTTAGTTATCTGCTTTTTTTTTTCCCTGATACTTTGAGTTATACAGCCAGACTTGTAACCTGTCATCATCCCTTGTTCAAGGCCACTCAAGGCTACTTGAGTGGGGGCAGCATTGACTCCGCATCCAGTGTGGCGCGGGTCTGGAGCCTGTCACGCACTGTAGGACATTGTCTCTTTGTTGCTCATGTCCAAAGTTGCCACTTCCTGTCTTGGCTACTTCTGCAGGGAGCTTAGTGCTGGCATTTCTTATGTTTCACCTTTTTTTTGTCCTGAATTCCTTAAAGCCTTCTGATAAGCAATTGGATCAGAAGGTCTTTTTAGTCTTCAGTAGGTGTGCGGGAGTTTGGTTTGACCGTTTGGTCAGTCAGATAAAGAATGGGAGAAATTGTGGGGTTACTTCTCATCCTTTAGGAAGCAGAGGACAAAGAAGAATAGAATCCTTCATTATTGCAAAGCAAATTTATGAAGTTTAATCATGAATAGTAGCATTTCTTTTTTCTTTTTTCTTTTTTCCAAAGAAACTCTTTCCAAATGAAATCCTTTGTCCAAGTGCTTATTCTTTCCCTCCTACTAGTAATAAAAAGTAAAATAATACATACAATAAAAATCAGATTTGAGGAAAAAAGCAGATAATGAAATATCTGCCAAAGACTCTGCGATATGTGTCTGTCAGAGAAAAAACATTCTTATATTTGAATCTCTGAAATGTAACTGCACCAGGCTAGTTGGGGAAAATTTGTTTGAAGATGTATTACGTTCCACGATCAAATGGAAAAAATGGCACCTGTCATCATATTTAGAAAACAGCTGGGTAACATGGCGAAGTGCCACAGTCTCTTTTCACACGGCCTTTATGCTGAAACCATCCAAGCTCCACTCTCAGCAACTGGAGAAACCCTGTGCCTTTAAATGGTTACAGAAACATCTACTTAGGGGCCAGCTCTTATTGCAGCAAAGCCTGCTTCTGATGCTTCTAATTAGCAGTTAATGGATTATACTTTACTTTTATAACCCACCCAGCAGGCACTCTTCTATAGTATTTTTCAGCTATTTTTGGTAGAAGACGCATGCATTTGTGCTGCTCTTCATGCTGTCATTTTAGGCACACAGAAAATATTAGGAATAAATCTCTATCTGAGACTGTTTTAGCACTCAAATGCTTAATTTAAGTCCAGTTAAGCATTTCCTAAGTGTTTTTCTTTTATGTAATGTCTTAGGAAAAAAAAAAAAAGCAACAAAAAATCTGTAATGTTCTAATTGCTGTATCTGATCTAGACTTGGATGCTGACTCTAAATAGACACATATTATTAATTACAATATGCATATACCATGTGAGAAACCTAGGTTTTTAAAATTTGCAAACACAGTTCCAATATCTATTCATTTGGGAAAAAAAAAATTTCATCCACAGTATGCTTTGTGAGTTAGTTGGGCTTGTGGGAAAGAATGATTTTTATACTTAATTTGAATTAAAATAGCAACGCCATTGCTAGTATTGAAGATTTGCTATAGTGCATGCATGTGTGCATACACATATGCATATACAAAAAATATACTATATATGTGTTAGTATGCAAACAAATCTGTGTATGTCCACATATAACTGTGCTTAATATGAAAGATTCTCGTATTTCACCCTCAGGGAATTAATTCTGGTGCCAATTTTGAGCAGGACACCAAAATCACTGATGTACCTGTGACCCTGATTTTCCTGACTGAGGGACATCTGGCAGAGCAAGGCCTACCACGGTTTAGGCTGGGACAGGAGGGGGAGCTCTCACTGCACCAGCCAGGGAAGGGGAGGACAAGTCATCCAAGGCAAGAAAAAGGAGAGAGACCACCAGCTGCTCTCAGGAGCAGGGGTGATGCGCCCTCACCCTGTGGCACCTGCTCTGGTCTCTTCACCGAAATGGAGAACTTGCCTTCTTCGTTCCTTATGCCAATAACAAACAAAAAACCAAGCGTACGTGGAGAGGGGGAGGTGTTACAAATGGTAATTAATTCTGGGTTATATCCATGGCTTAAAGCAAGAGAAGTGCAGATTGCAAAGCTCCCCATGCTTGTATTTTCATCCTGGTGCAGCATTGCACTTGCTAACTGTAAGCCTGGCACCAACCAGTAAGGTCATGTTGAAGGCAAACAAACCTTCAGTTTGAAGTTGAGATGTGAAACACTCTCCAGAAAAAATGTGGGAACCAGAATTATTTTTTACAAAGGGAATCTTGAAAAGAAATTGAAAGGAGGAAAAAGGAGGAGTTGGACTGTGGTATTCTATGAAATAGCTCTTTCAGTGAAGTGGGATGGGATGATGGCAGCTCACTCTCTGTACTGGCTTTAGAGAAGGATTTTCTTGAACTCTTTGAGAGGGAGGTCAGAGACAGGTCTGTGGGGCAGTCCTGCCTCACTGCTGGGACAGGTCCTCACTGCTGGATTCTGTTCAAGCTTGAAGTGAGGTTGTAGTTAAGCTTCTCTGAAATTATTTTATTTTTACTCCTATGATCAAGCAAAGCTGTACTGACATCCTCCAATGTGCTGTTGTTTTTCCCTTAAGAAATACGGGAGCATGAAGAGATTGCAATATTAACTTTTTTTTTTGTTTTCTCCCAAAGCTTCTGCAGAGGTAAAGTCCATCTATTCACCTGGTCAACCTCATCATAGTGTGTTACAAGCTTAATCTGGGGTGTAAAACGACTGCACAGTTAGCCTTTTTCTGACCTCTCCCTGAAGTGTTGGTCAAAGTATGTGGCTGCCTAAAGCTGCATTTCTGACCTTTGCACCAGAAAGGAGGAAGCAAGGCTGAGACACCACCAGTTCAGTGCCAGCATCCTGAGATCAGGCAGACCTCTAGACCTCCGATGCCTTTTGCTCTCCCTGGTTTCACCCCTTGGCAGGCTATGCCAAGGAGGTGTAAGCCAAGCTTTGCAGTAAGTGAGGTTATCAGGGAGAACTTCATCCGGACAACTGTGGCTCCTTCAAGCAGAGTTGCCTGCTTGGAGTTATCCGAAAGTCAGCGTGGGAAGTTCCCCAGAAAAGCTGAACTTTGATGTTGGCAGTCAAGACATATTCCAAATTCTTGAGAACAGGTTGTTGTTTGTTTTTTTTTTTAATTATATGAAGTGCAGGAGACCTGTGAATAGGGTATTTTCAGATCGCACAATCAAATATTCATTATCATGATATCACAGCAATTAAAATTTGAATTCTTAGAATTTTTTTGAAGAAGTGTACAGTAACAGCAGGAAGTTTGATGAAGAGCAGCGTGCCTCTCTGCACAGAAATTCTTCTCTTGCAACTAAACTGAACATCACTCGTTGCTCTCAGTTGGATGAACCCTTTTTGGAAGTTCTTTTTTTAAGGCTAGCGGATTGGACTTCTAATTTTAACTCTTGTGGTTTATAATTAGAAACATTTCCAAACTTGTTTACAAACACCTGCACTTGACAGTGTGTGTCTGCAATTTTAGAAGGACTCATTTGTCACTTCCAGTGGGGGTTGAGAGGGCATCTGAGTTCTTTGGGTTTGTACAGTTACTTTCAGGACACTGGAACAAAAATGCATTGGTGTTTTTTTTTATTGTTTTTTTTTTTTTTTTTTTAAATAAGATCACAAGTATATGATGTTTCGAGAGGGAGTTGCAAGTATCTGATCAGAAAGTAGGTCGTCATGACTAGTTGCTGATTATTTCAAAGTCAAGAGGATTGTTGGTTAGTGGTCATTTGGAACAAAACTTGTATGAAACTGTCATGCAAAGGAGAAATTCCAGTAACTAATTTTAGTAGTTTGGTCTCTATACTGAAGAAGGTTTTCTGCATTTCTCTCTTTAAGGATGTTTCTTTCTTTCCAGCTGTCCTTCAGAATTTGTTCTGAAAGAGCTCAATGTAACTTCAGAATTCATCACTGAGTTGTTTTCTTTTTTTATTATTTGTTGGTTGCTTTTTTAATATAAAATTAGAAATAAAATGCTATACATACAATGAAACAATAGAGCATGCTTCCCATTGAGCTTGAATAGGGTCTACAAGTCTGTAGTCATCTTCTTTGCAATGGGGTGAATTCTCTGTTATTCCATGACCATATATGCAATTAGCCTTAAATCCAACAGGTTGTCAAAACGTTTTGTTAAAAAATTCTGTGGCTCCTTGTTATGCTATTTACGCCTAACTTTAGCTGCATCATGTAGGTTAACTATGTTGATTATCAGTTTTGAGAATAATAGGAAAGCTTGTCCTAGCTACAGCTTCATGTAGCATGGGAGTGTGGCAGGAAGAATGCTGCAAAAGTGCTTCAAGGGTATGGCTGTGCCAGTGGTAGGCCAAGCAGACTTTGAGCAGAAGTGGCATAAGGTGTCCTATTGATTGCTTTCTGCTCTTTGTTGTTACTAATTAGTAGGAAAAACTCCAGTTAATTAGACCAACTTGTTTGGTGATTTTGTCCTCTACTGGGGACCATGGTCAACCTTTAGAGAAACTCCAAAGGAGACTACAAAGCAAAATGGTTTTCCTGGTTTCTGCTCCTTTGTTTTCCTGAAAGCACAGATCTGGATTCTGATGAGGAATCCGTATTAATGTCAAAATACCATGCCTTTAAAGGTGCTTATTCTCTACGCATTTTTTTGAGAGCTGATATAAGTGGAATTAGGCACTAAAATACCATTGAGTAGGCATGGTCTTGGAAATTAAACCTGAGGCCTGCAGCAAGATTTTATACTTGACACCTCTGCAGAGCACACAGCTCAACGTGGGTTTGTTCCAAATTGCTTACAAGTAAATAAAGAGACAATTAAAGTGAGATTTTGAGTACAAACAGCATTGCTTTTTAATGAGGAATGCGATCGGTAAATCGCTGTGGTCATGTTAGATGTATCCATATTTGAAAATTGCCCAAAATAGGATTTAGAAGACCCAATGCTGTATGAGTCCCAGCAGATGAGAGTTAGGAACACCTGACACTTGAGAAATTGCTAATGATTCAAATATGATCATAGAAATGGAAATAAATTAGAATTTAACACCACTCCTCACCTAACTAGAGACTTATACTTTATTGTGAATTCTATCTGGAGATAGCACTTTCCAAATTGATGTGCTGAGGGCAATGTCACTTCGTGCCAGTGTTATCAGTTTTCCTCTATTTTTGTTTGTTTGTGTCAGCTCTGTGCCCACTTCCCTAAGTGTTAATATGTAGAAATGCTTCCAAAAGGTTAGGGGAGGCTCAAAAGCAAGAACCATGCAAGTGTGGATAGATCCAACTATCCAGCAAAGCCTTGAAAATATGCAAAAACTTCTTTGATGCTGAAGTCTCGTCTGACTGCGAAGTTACTGACAAGCATTCTTGAATTGACGTGATAAGAAAGGCAGACCTCTGCAGAGTGCTTGTGCAGCTATCTGATCTCTGCAAGCCTGGCCGAGTCATTGGTGTGAGCCTTCGGGTGAATTGGAGCATATAGTGTCTGTGTGAAAGATCAGTTCTCAGGATAACCTTCCTGGCTCCTGTAGGGAACCAGACCAGAATCAGCTCTCTTTTGGTGTAAGTGGGGCATTTCTTCTATAGAAAGTGGTGATTGAGATAAATGGAGTCATAGAAAGAAAGAAAAAGGGCTTATAGTTCAGTTTTGGTTTTTCTCACAGAAACTCTAATTTCAGGCAAAGCTGATTCTCTGCACGAAGAACCACGTGGTGTAAATGAATAGCTTGAGTCGCGGTACGCATGATGTAGCAGCATGATGTGAGGACCTGGACCCATACCAGGTACCTGTGGATAGGAAGGTAGATATTTACCACCACGTGCTCTAAGGAGGAGAAGCTCCAGAAGGCAATATCTGGTTGAGGTTAGAGATCAGTCATGGATGCTTGTGTAGTGCCAAAAGAAGTCAGTGTAGTTCCTCAGTTCATGATATCACAGCTGCATCCACAACACTGGAGCACACTGCAGATCCAGGAGATGGGGATCCTTTATCCACTTTTCCCACAGTACATAGTTGTAAACCAGTTTTTAACAGTCCATAAATAGATGTGAAATATGCATTTCTCCGTAGAAGTAGAAGGTTAAAATGATTGTTACTATGACCTACTGAAAATAATCAGTAGCTTAACTTTTGTAGCATCTTATTATTGGTGAATAAGATGCTACGAAGTTGTTTGATACTTCTGTAGTAATACCATGACATAAAAATGTGTTTTTCACTCTTAAAGGGAGTGTTACATGCCAGGTGTGTTTGGGGTAAAGAGATGTAAGGCAAATGTGTGTGAAGTTAAACTGCTTCAGGATAACCTGCCTCGGGTTAGGGATAGTTAATGATAAATTTATTTTTGTGACTTGTCTGTGAAGTATTTGTATACTAATTAGAACTTATTTTGAGGGTAGAGCATGTGAACTTGTAACAAACCCCTTTAAGAGGATGGAAAGGATAACGAGTTTTTGTCCTGGCGAGTACAAAACACATCTTCTTTACGTAGCAGCGTATAAATATGTGTATTATTTCTGCATAGCTTATAAACATCTCAGCTCACATGGAGACGTTTATTAAACTGGCTCACAAGGGTACTTGTAGCTAGCTAGGATGCTTAAGAACAGGGAGCCTGGTGAGAAACTGAACTGACTCAAAGCATAGTCAGAGTTTTTAACTTTATATAATGTCTTTTGCAATTTAGTAGAAAACTTACTGTATGACAAGTGACAAGACCTGTTGTGTAAGTAATCCAGCCGCAGTGCTGTTTGGTATCTTGCTTTTCTCTTGAACATGTCTGCAATTTAAGGCTTGAAGGAGCGAGCGCCTGGTGCAGCTTCTGCCTGTCTCCTCGGTAAGTCATTTGAGTCTGTCTTTCTGCACAGCCACTTTCCAAACTGCTGAGCAAAAAGAAGGAAATGTTTCAGAGTTCTTTTAAAGAGAACTGCTAATCAATTTTTCTTATTATTTTATGCCCTGTGATTTTTACACCACCCCCACCAGCTGGTTAATCATGCAAAAGCTGAACACTTCATTAGCCAGAACATGTTTGCCCATGGGCATTTCTGTAGTAAATTAGTTCTTTCTATTTATACAGGTAAGTCATGGCCAAAAGTCTTTAAGGTGCAAAAGGTAAGGCTTGGAATTAATTCTTTTTCTGAATTTTCAAGAGAACTAGATTCAACTTTGAATGCTGTTGATCTGAAATTACTTTTGCATTAAAGATAGCATGGATTAAAAAAAAACAAAAAACAACAAAACCAACATTCTCAGACTGATAAAAATACGTTGTGTCTCTCTGGATCTCTAATGTGGTCTTTATTGTACAGCTTCCCTTAAAAAAAACAAATCAGCAAAAACACATGGGCACGTCCATCTATGCATATACACAGTATATACATCCGTATGCACAGACTTTGCTTGTTTGAGGGGCACTTGGCTTACTGACCACTGTTTTTCCTTTCTTACTCTGTGCCTTTTAAACTATTAATTGAAAATATGTGGTTTGTAGATGCTTTTTTCCCTCAAATCAAATGGTACCCTCTGAAAGCCTAGTTTAGCTCGACAATGAATTTAGCTTTCAGGCTTTGGCCATTGCAATATTGTTTGAATGCCACCATTTCCTGCAATCAATGTAATTTTATATCTACTTGGAATAGAAAGTCAAGATGGTGATTGCCTTAATTTAACTCAGTGTTGGATTCATTAAGGAGCAGATCCTGAATTCCTTTCAGATCAAAGTCTGTCTTGATTTCAGTGGAGCCTTTTGGTGCACAAGGTGTGCAGTATCCTTCTAAAATGTTGTCATTGTGACTAGTGAATAAAAACTAAATGTGCTGCTAAATTTAGGCTGTTGCTCATGTCAGCTTCCTTTTCTAAATGACGGTAAGTGCATTCCATAAATAGTATGCCTCTTATGTTGTCATATCTCTTTGGCTTGCTTTGCAGTATTTTACAGGATATTTGCAAATGAATTTTGTGTTCAGTAGGCAGAGGATGAAAATAACACTACTCATTGGGACTCCATTAACCCACAGCTAATGAGGAACCATTTCAAGGTCTGGATGAGTGTAATTTAGATTAGTCTGTGTGCCAGGGTGCTCTGCTCCCGCTCGGAACCGTGCTGTGCCTTGCTCTCGCGTGGTCGGGTAAGACAGAGCCCAGCGCAGCTGCTGGCACAACGCGGCGGCATAAACTGGTGTCACCTGAATTTTCTGAACTCCAATTTCCCTTTTGGAAGGTAGGAGAGAAGAGGGGAGAGTTGGGGGGAGAGGGGGGGCTGTGTTTGCGCATAGGTAGGTGACGATGTTCTTGACCTCCATAGCAAAGTGCTTTGAGATGTAATGAAATACTCCACAAACTTGTGCTTGCTGGTTGATAGCATTGTTACTTGTAGAAAAGGGTACTATGTGATGACAGTAAAGGTGGTCCAGACTGGTTCTTAATTAATTTTATTTTCAAAATCTATATTAGTAACTGCCATGAGGGCACCTGGGCACTTTACATCAATAAAATAATCAATTCAAAAATGTGTAGACCAGAACTGTGTTCACTAACAAAACTCCTGTTCTTTGTGATGACTAAAGGTCAGTCCAAGGCTGGCCAAGCAAGCAGGATTCGTGTTTCTGTGCCTCAAAGCTTGCCAGGTACCAACCCTGGATGCACACTACCAGAAGCAGCTTCCAGGTGTCCACAGCCTTTCTGGAGAATATCCTGCTGCTGGCCAATCACTTACAAGCCCCCTAGAAGCCTCTGATTGGTTTCAGGGCCAATGGAGAGAGTAGAGAAAGCCTTGTTCAGAGACTGGTCCCAATTAAACATGTGACTTTAGCAGTGGGCAAGAAACCGACTGAAATGAAGGTGATGGAAACTCAGGAGGGCTGTGCTGCTGGTGCTGAGGGAGAGAGAGCTGCTTCTGAGGAGCAGGCTAGAGGTCTCTTAACTGAAAAAAACCTTGAAGCTAAGCGGTACATTATGCAAGCCTAGCAAATTCTCTAGGAATATAATGCTTTCCAGTGTTTTCTTAAACCCGTTTTAATATTTCATGATACCTGTGCATTAAGGGCAAGTTCCTATGGTTTTTAAGTCAGTTTGGAATGCTGAAAGTGGCTTTATGGACTTTTAAAAAAACAATGCTGGTAACTACAGGTTAAATTTCCGGTACTGTTTAGCATGCTGATAATATAAAATCAACTTTTTTTTTTTTTTTTTTCATGCATCAAATGTGTGCATGTAATCAAATTAAATGTTGCAAAGCTTCATTTTATTTGTATTAGTAAATTTGGAGAAATAATCCCACTTTAACGTATACGTAACTGTGCAAGCAATGTTAAAACTAGGAGATCTTGGACAACAATTTTGTTTTTATCTGTGAAATAATAATATATTTTGATGTCTCAAAATCCAATTGAACTCAAGCTGAGCTTGAAAATCCAAGATCTGATTCAGGAGAATTCATTCCCATCTGGCCGGTGGGTAGCAGGTGTGCGGTGTGCATGTTGTGGAGGGTGGGAAGGGGAGGCTGCAGGGAGTGAAATATTTCTTTTCCTCTAAAGCTTTAATTCCGGTTTAACATTGTGGTCTGAGGACTCTCTGTGTTTTAAGTTCTTTCATAATCATCAGCATCTCTTGTTGGTCTCCATTTCTAGACAGTGCAATGGTGATGGTGAATGGTGGAAGCATGTAAGTCTACAACGTTATGAAGAAATATGTTTTCTAATTCTTTACATTTTTGTTTCCAGTTACACCCAAAGCTCTTTGGGAGGGTGCATTTTTACAAACTGAAACATACTTGTTTCTTTAAGACTGAATGCGAAAGATTTCATTGTGGCTTGGGGCTTCAGGGTCTTTTTGAGAGTTGTTCTGTTTTCTAACAGCAACACAATGAAAGTTTCATCTTTTTGTTTTAATGAAACTCAGTAAATATATATTGTTTCTATTTTTTTTCTAATTGCTATTTTCAATACATAGTATTCTACATTTTTGTCTTACCGCATTTTTTTAGTCTTTAGAATTATTTGAACAAGTTATTGAATACCTCAAACAACTTTCCACTCCTACTTTATTCTATATAACTTTCAGAAACTTATTTCAACCACTCTCATTTTTCTCTTTCTGTTTTACTTTCTTCTTCTTTTTATCAGATACTGTCAGTTACCTCTCTACCTGTGAGTTTTTAAGAACCTGTTCTTCCTTGACTTTTGGCATTAGCTATCAAGTCAGCTTCCTTTTACACTCCTATCCACTTTCCCTTATCAGAGTTTTAAATATTTCCTGTTCCTTTTATTTCTCTTCACTGCTGTGAGACTTCACACTGGAAAATCTTTTGGCACATGTGCGTTTTATGGGAGTCAGCATGTAAAGCACTAAAGAAAATAAGTAAGCAAGTCATCACTCTTCTGTTGGTATTTTTTTCTTTTTAATTAATGCTACTTCAGTAGGTGACACGTTTCTACCATATTTCATGGTTTCAGTTTTTATGGTGAACTTACTTAACTCCTAACATAAAGTGAGTTGTGTTGCTGTGGGAAGTCCACTGGTTTGGGCAGGCAAAATGATGATTGTTTCTTTGGCCACCAATGTAAAGATCTCCTTTGTATTTTTTTTTTTTTTTAATGGAGTTAAATGGAAGAGGTCATCCCCTTTGACAGAGATTTTTTTTTTTTTTTTTTACTAGCAACCAGGATTTGCATGAAAACATTTTTTACTAAGCAAGTCATCCATACTGCACCGTAGGCTGTTTGAGTGTAACAGTATGTTACAGTCTGCAAAGTTAATGCAGTTAATATTCAACTGAACTTTTGGGGGGTTGTTAATCCCTAAGGCAGGCTTAGTAGAAAGGGCAAACATATTTATAGCACTTTGAATCAGACTGCAGTGAACAAGTAAGAGTATGTGTTATACCATGCAAATGTTATACAATTTCAGGAAAGCTCAGTGCATAGTCATCTTTTAATAGTACTTAGGTTGGTGATGTACCTTGTGTGTAAGCAAGAGTTTTTTTGTTCAGTGGACTACAGGTCTGTTGAAATGAGTCTCTGTGAGAGGTCTTAAGATTCCTGTTCTGGTGATAAATTCTGCTAGTTCTGAACAGATTTATGGGCTGCTTAATTAGGAGCTAACTGTATTCTTTAAGCTCTGTCATTTGTATTAGTCCTTCATGAGATTTCATTGGACTCTCTCACATATCTGACTATGATCAAGTGCGGGCAGCATTGTCAATAGCCTCTTCTACATAGATCACTGCATCTTACTATCTTTGTAAAAATAAGGAAATCACTTCTGCGTGATCTTTCCTCTGAAGCTTTCGGTTGAAGCTATAGCTGCGTTGGGCAGAAGAGAAGAGGTTAGGGCACAAGCTGCAGGAAGTCCACAGGGAGGCTAAAGGGCTCAAACTGAGAATATCCAAAAAGGAGGGTCATGTTTCTAAGAGGCAGAACTCAACATATTTATGTCAGGGACACAACTTGTGATGAGTGCAAGGTTTTATGGGAAAGCACAAGGAGACCTGTAAAGCTAAAAATCTGTCAGGATTCAGAGAAAAATAATCTGGATTTTCAACAGAGTTTGATTGTGTGCTATATTTGTTCTAATAAATAAGAGGCTCATCAACTAGGAGTCAAGAAAAGTTATTCATATATTTTCTTTTCTTTAGAAAGAGATGAAATAATAGATCTGCAGACTGTATGAGAAATGTTTAAGGTGGACTTTTGTTGCCATGCAAACATAGAATACAGGTCTAGTTATGTGACCATCTTATTCTAAGAAAAATTGTGTATATACTTTACATTTTGGCCATTTCCTCAGTTTTTTTTTTTTTTTCCTAGATATTATTATATATTGGAATTATTCCAACATAGAGCTTGATCTCAGAGGGAGTTCAGATGCCTGGAATTTATACTGATACTCAAATTGTTGATTTGCCAACTTACTTGCACCCTCTCCCTTTCCCTTTTGATCTGTGTAAACCACACTGGTCCTTTAGGGGAAAATAAAAATCCTACAAAATTATTTACATGTCAGAATTGTTATGAAAAATGGAAATATGTAGATTTTCAAATTCATTTATTGTATTTTCAGTTAAAAGTAAAATGACTGAATACTGGAGTAACTTAACATTATCTTTTGGAGTAGTTAATATCTGAAGAAACAAAAAATAACCGGTTTATTACATGCAAAATTTCAAATTACAGAATATATTAAAATATTAGCACAAAGGTCAAAAGCTTCTCCCAGAGAAGGACGGAAATTAAAAGGGAATCTGGGCTAAGCATGTTAAGACACAGTGGGTCTGTAACCAGTGCATACAGGTGTGGCTGACACCAATGTGGGGTTCCTTTGATTCCTCATTGCAAATGGCCCCAGTTCATGATTAGATCATGTAAATCTTAACCAAAATTCACCCTTATGCCTCTACATCTGTAATGAGACTCCATAATATTTCTGTCATTTTATTATATATTAAATACAGACATGCATAGTAAACCCCAGAAATTATGCTGATGAAGGTACCTTGGATCTTACATGCATATCTTGCAGCCATCTTGGAGCTTAGAAATACACAAAACCAACTGCAGTTTTATTGGGAACAGAGAGAGTTAACGCTCCAGCGACGTTAACTGTGATAAAAGGTATGTGTGTGTGTTACTGTGCTGTACCATATACATTTATGAGCTCTTTTTATAGCAGCATTCCCAGGAGCGGTCCAGGTCCAATCAGGACTGGTATGTTGTTGTGCTAGGTGTTGTTCTAATTCATGTGTAAATGTGGAGTGGTTGCTGCCTGGAGGATATCACAGTGAAATTACAAACAATATCAAAAATAAAAAGGAGGTGTTGGGGAGAAGGAGGGCAGCTGCAGTGAGATGCGCTTGCCTCATCAGAATTGCCATATGTACAGCCTGATTCCAAGTGATGGACATGTCACTTATGCCTGCTCCCTTCAGAAAAATTAGCTTCCTTTCTTTAGTTTGTGTCTTAGTTATTTAAACAGAAATGTAGGAAGTGTGAAACAAATCATTCCTCTGATCCCTCTGTCTCTAGTCATGAGCAGTCCTAGATGCCTCAAGGAAAGTTGTAAGAGCCTCACAATGGGAAGACATAGGATAATCTTCTCTCTACATGGTCTCATCCTAATCTTTCATTATTTGGGATTAATTTAATCTTTGAAGCATGAGGTTTAAAAATATTTGTTGTTCTTCCTTCTCTTCTATCCACCTTGTTTAAAGTATAAAATATCCTCCCAAACTATTGAGTTCAGCTGTTTTCAGCGTAATCTTACCTATTCCTTGGTGTGCTGGCAAAATCTAAAGCTTGAGAACTACTGTGATGGCACTGCTTCCTCTTATGCTGGAAGACACTGGCAGGCCCACCTCTGTAGGGAGGGCACATTGAGCACTTATGACCTTTGCATTTCCACGCTGCTATATGTCAGATCTGTGGCTGGATTTCTCCCGTATCTTTGAATTTTTTTAAAGGTAAAATTTACAGTAAAGCACAATAGGAAATATCCATAAATAAATCTGGGAGTCTTTGTATTAATTTCTTCGGCTAGCTGTGTACATATGAGCAGCTTGCTATTTGCATATGAAAATCTTATGGTAACAGTGTCAGGAAGTGATTTGTTAATAATCAAGTTCTCAGAACAGCTCTAAATCCGTAATTGATGTAGGTCTGGATAAAGCAAGCCTTCCGCCTGCCTATTTTGTGGAGCATTTTTGGCAAGTTTCAAGCTAGCGTGAAAACTAGCCATCAGAATAAAATTTAGGACAGCTGGGATGCTTTGCAGTGAAGACTTTTGGCTCCACAGTTCAAATAATCACAATAGCAGCTCAATTTAGCCTTTGGCTGGATAGGTTTGGCAGGGCACAATGAAAAATAATTATTTCATGGCCTGCTTATTTGTCCCTTAACAAATAAACTCTCTGACCTATGCAGGCTTATGTAAATATGCTGCCGTATGTGGGGTTGTAGAACACTGTAATGTCCCCATTTGGAAATATGTTTTATTTCTCCTTCATGTTAGAAACTTTTTTTAGAGTTCTGTTTGGGAAGCAAAGAAAGGGATTGGAGGAATGAGAGCCTGTAGCCCAGACAGCCAAGTACAGAGTCTAAAAAGCCATCACACAGCCTACTTTCTGAAAACGCATCCATTAGTATGCAGTGTTTTCACTGTTGTAATAATAAGAGCAATCATGATACGAACAAGTCCGTCTCTTCACAGCCTTCCCACACGGGATGGAGAATGACAGGTCCTAAGCATTTGGATATTTGCCTGCATGTATGCTGCTTAGCTAACCACGTTTAGGCTTTCTGTCCATCTTACAGCTTCCTGGATATCCTTTTCAATTGTTTTAGTGACAGCTTAAAATGTGAGGCTTGGAGAGCGGAGATAAAAGCCAAGCAAAATGCTCTTTGTGCATGTATGTAAGGAGAAGTTTAATTGTATGATGGACAGACTTGCCACACTTTTTGTCACTGTGATTTTAATATTTGCAATTTCTGTTGAACTGGCAGCAGTCGATCCATAGCATGTTTCTATTTCTCTCTCTTGAGGGGGGCAAAAAGATACAGAAGAACACAGATTGATGTTTCCGTCTTCTGATACCACCATTTTGGTTGTCAGACAGTAAAAGGAAACCTTTTTTCCAATGATGCAAAAGATCTCCTGAGAAGAGCTACTTTTACACACTCATGCACTTACACACACACGCATATGCACATACACACAGACTCTGGCTGAGGTGGTTATGATCTGTTTTTAATAGTGGCACTTCTTCTCAAAGCGTCATTTAAAAGAAAATCAGCAGTCATGTCATGCATTGGGATGAATTTCTAAATGTAAATGAGATTCTCTCAGTAATTTATTTACATTTGTTTTCAGCACAACAAATGAGACATCACGTAGCTTCATAATTTCCCATGACCGAGTCACCAGCATGAGGTGTGTAATTTACCCTGATTTAAGATGCTTATCTAGGGGTTCTTGCAACAATACCTGGTGAGGGGTTTTTATTCTACTTTTTGCAGGCTTTTAACCCAACTACTTCACCTCCTTCTCTGTTTTTCAATTGAAAAAGAAGTAAAAATGTGTCTGCTTCTTGTGGTGTTGTTCCAGTAGAGCTTTATCGCCTTGTTCTGTATATTTTTTTCCCTTCTATTTTCTTTTCATTCTCATGAAAAAGCATAGGAAGCTTCCAGCAGCCATGGTAAACATATCTTGTTCTGCAATCTGATCATGCTGGAGGGAAATGCTGATTGGGGATATTTCTGATGGGAAGAAATGGTCATCCTGACACAGATGACATGAAAAGCATCCTGAGGTTGTTGGTTCTCCTCTTTTTTTCAGCTGCAGAATGCTAATCTCAGACCTTTTCTTGGCTCCACCGCTAACTTGGACTGTCTCTGGTCTGCCTGTGGCTGAAGTGCTGCAGGGGCTGTGAACACAAATTTTCAAGTAATGCGGACACAGTCATGTGCCACAAATCTCATTTGTTTTAAGCCTGCAGTAGGAACATTTACTTACTTGAGTATTTCAGGTAGGTAGATGATTAAAGGTGCAATGTACCATGCATACAATTTTGTACCTCTTATCTTGCAGTCTCAGTTAAGGCTTGACTAAAAATCAGGGCAATAGTATTTGCTCTTTTACAAGGAGAAAAAAAAAGGAGAACCGTGAGAATTTGGTGAAACTTACTGATAGTTCAGTAATAGTAAAAATGCAACCTTACATAATTGTGCTGTAGCAGTAGTCAGGGATATTGTTGTACAAAAATATTGCACATCTTTATTGAAGTCTGTAGGTGTAACATATGCGAGTGCTCTTTTTCTCAGTGAAAAGCAACATGAAATTCCTTTGTGTTCCTTTCTAACGCAAAACTCAGTGTTTTCCTCTAGACTGAATGAGCAGATTCCAAAAAGAATATATTTAGGCTGTTTTTAATGTTTTAATTTAATGCTTTTTAATGCATGTACTAGGGTTCAGTACAGATTTACTTTGTGACCTGCTGGCCATTTCCTTAATGTTACATGGGTCTAGCCCCAAATTATGCTGATGGCCTGTCTATCACCAAATTATTTACAGAACTGCAGTTAAATTATAGAAATCTTCTAGACAGGCAGTGCTCTGGGCAAATTACTTCATCAAAGTTATTTTCCATGGAGTACATAAGCAAAAGCTTACAGGAACAACATGAATCTTTTTTGGTATGCAATTATGCATATCTGGTAACAGTCCCCTTTTTAGAAACAGCTAGCTTTCTACCTGGGAAAGCAGAAGAAATCATGCTGTAGAAATGACTGGTATGTGTTGCCCTCAGTTTGAAGCAAAAGAGTTACATCAGAAGTGCAGGAATGGGGCCAGCAGCAGGACATCCATGTCTGCACACTATCATCTTGTTCAAAGTCTTGGGACACTTTTTTTTTTCCATAGGCTTACAGCTGCACACTTCTGTGTACTTAAAGTCAGGTGCTGCACAGTTCTGCATGACTGCAAGCACACCTGACAACTCTGCTGTTTCTCTTTCACACTGACCGCTGTTATGAGGGGCATGCTGGACAAACATCTGTGTATATGAAAGCAGTATAGTCTTTTCCTACTTCATTCCAATCTAGCAAGATTTCAGCTGTTCTATCAAAAATATAAATCCCAAAACAGCCCCAGTTCCTTACTATAATTGGCATTCTTTCAAGAGTTGTTCCAGAACTTAGAAACGTAGTGCAGAACATCTATATTTGGGTTTCTTTGTAATGGCCATACCTACAGGTACACTTAGGAGAGTGTTGAAATGGACTCTGGGTGCTGTGTTTCTGTTTATATCAATGATTTTTATCACTGCTTTTTTTCCAATTTCATTTCAGTGTGTTTGCACTGCAGAACAAGAATGCCTTTCTAGCTTCTACATAATTATGTGACTTTGGTTTAATGAATTAAAAAAAAAAAAACAAACAGGTTTTAAACTGACTCCCATGAATAAATTCTACTGGAAAAAAGAAATGCTTTAAAATCTCTGTTTTCTAGACCTCTACATTGGATAGACCCTCTATATTGGATAAAATTATCCAACTGCTGATGGGAGACTCACATAGGTTGTCTGCAGTCACAGCTCTGGCACTGGCAACCTTATATGTGAAGAAGAACAACAAGGAAAAAAACACATGGGAGCTTAAGGTCTTTTCAAATTGAACAGCCATTTTAACTTCATTTTTGTCCAGCACTGGCAGTGTTTGTTGTTAAGTGAAGGCTGGACAGTGTTGGGGCCAGACATAGGGAACGCACCGAGAAGCTTATCTGAATGGATTCAGTTCACGTGGGACTTTGAAAATACATGCATGGGAAAGGCATATGGCTTGGAGCTTTTCCATCACTGCACTCATTGTACCTTAGTAAGTGAGCTTATCAGAGCTTGTTCTAGTGCAATATGAAGACTTCTGCAATATCTGGAGTAGAAAGAATTCCTCTTCCTCTCTTTTTGGAAATTGCTGTGGTTCATTCTGTTAGTTGAGGACTTTTTAGATTGGCAGAATGTAAGTGAAAGTTTGTTCTCCTTTCCTTATGCTTCTTAGGAGAATCAAGTCTGTTCAAAAGCCTCCTTGATTTACAAATGCTCTTAAATGCAGGAAAATACTTAAAATTGGCTTTGTCAACAAAATGGAGGATCCATTCAATAGCAGTTGTACTGAGATGGCTGCTACTGCACAAATACTGAAAATTCAGCATCTAAAAAACAAAGAAGTTCCAAACTGTATATCTCACCAGTTCTTTACTCCCCCAGTTTCTAATCCATGTCTCTCTTATTGCTAGAGTCAACAGTCTAATAGTAACAAAAAATAAAACCTTTCATCATCTATTGATTTTCAGTCTTTAAAAACTGACAATAAGCTATTTTTTTGTCCAATTTCTCAATAAATAGGAACATTTATTGGTTTTTCAGTTTTATTGTATTGCATTAGAATATATTTTACTGCATATAGTGGGTGATATAGTGTCAGGAGATATGTTCAAGTTCAGCAAGTAGCTTTTGAAACTGCGTAACTCCACTGAAATATGTAAACAAATTTGTATTAGCTTAATTTAGATTACAATGGAGAATAATTGGGCTAGACTTTATTTTTCCACTTATTCTACTGTGATCCTCTAAATAATAGAGGAGGTTGACCATAAAAAGTAATTACAGTAGTACAACAGTAAAGGTGAATATCTACTTTCTCTTCTATCTGAGGGAGAGGGAGGAATTTTGTGGTTAAGGAAGCACCACAACATCTGGATTTATTTTCTAGAGATCCACCACACTCTTTACAGCTTAGATAAGTTATGAATTCTGCCTGTGTAATGCCGTGTGTCAAATGATTTGGCATGGATATCTTCTTTCTCAGTGACCTCTGTTCCTTTCTCTTTCCTCTTAAACAAGGAGACAGACTGGAATCTGATTTAGCTGTGGTAGACCTTGGGGTGTGGAGTCCTGAGCTGCATTCCAGCTGCTGCCTGCCTTCACAGTAAGAATCACCTGGTGGGTTTTTGCTTTCCAGAACCCGCTGCCAGAAGGCTCTTACAATTAACAGTTGCATCTTGTTCACTCTTTGAGAAGAAAAATGGAAATTTGATATCTTTATCCATTCTGTAGAATGAATTGAGTGTTTGGTTTGCTTTGCTTTTATAATAGCTAAGAAACAGTTAACTTTTCTTCTGGTGACACTGGCCCCACAGCCGAAGTAATGTCTCAGATATTTTCATCTCATCATCAGAAAACTTGAAGTGGGACTGTACAAAAGAAAATCTCTGCTGTAAGGTGGTTGGACCGCTGCTACCTCCAACCCTGACTTTTGCAGAGTCAATTCGTTGTTCTTCTCTATCTATCAAGGCCATCAAGATGATCATCCTGTCAGGCTTCTCAGATTTAAATTTCACCTGGGTGCTGAAACATTTTCCTGTACATGGTAAACATAGAGGCAGTTCTGGTTTATGGATCTTAACTGTTGAGTGGTAAGGGTTTAGTGATGATAGGGTGAAGAGAGAAATATTTGGGCAAAAGGTTTCATTTTCTGTGAATTGGACGGGATGCTGCTCTTAAGAGCATAGGCTCTTTCTCTTAAGTTGCTGTGGATCTTGCTGTCATCTCAGTGCTTCACTGAGATTTGATTCACAAGGTGTTAATAGATATTCAGTGACCAAAGCCATTTATATTTATTTTTATATATAGACGTGAAGTGGAGCATGTAATATTGGAAAGCAGAACTAAACTTGAAATTCTCTAACTTTATGAATTGTGTGTGTGTTGTCTTCCCGTGATCTTTAATTGCATTCTGTTCTGGGGGGAGAGGGGGATGCTAATCTCGTGCACCAACTGAGGGAAAAACAAACTGTTTTACAGCAGGAGCCTAGATGACAGCACACAGCAAATGCAAAATTTGACATTCATATGAAAGGGAGCTAAGCAAGACCAAGAGATGAGAGCCAAAATGACTGCAGCAAGAGGAATACAAGTGATTTAAGGAAACATTTCTCTATTTATTGAAATACCACTCTCGACCTTTAAGGTGGTCGTGACTCAATGTAAGTTTTGTAGAACAGCAGCTCTAGAGATGGCAGTTACAAAGGAAATGTGTGATTGGATTCAGGTTCATGAGAAGCCAGGTTTAGAAAAGGATTGCCCTCCCCTCTTTGAACACAGAATATTGTGGGGTTGGTTTCATTCCACTGAATGGAATGATGCTATTTTCAGGACTGCTGTTTGCTGTGCTTGTTTAATGAATTTCCAAGTGGTGTTTTAGTCTGGGTATTTACTGTAGAGATGCTTGCAGTCAGCTGGAAGAGGTGCTACTGAATGTGAAGCTTAGCTCTGTGTACATACAATGCTGCTCTCTGTGATTCTGCCTGGAGTTGTATATCCAATATCATTCTGCAATGGTAAATAATTTGTAAGAGACCAACTGTGAATTAAGCATCTTCTATAAACAGCACCTAGGGTAAAAAGTCATGTGACACCATCTTTCTTCACTTATCAGATAAGATACTCTTATATTATTCCTACTTCTAGTCAAAGTAAATACTTTCATCAAGTTGAACTTCAGCTTGTGATTAAGTAAGTCTTGCTTGCAACTTTGAAACTTCTGGTATTTTCTGGTGTATTTCTGTTAACAAGACTGTTGTTTTGAGTACTGATCTGAATGATGTGGAAGGCATTGCAGTGTTGTGTCTGAAAGGCAACAGAGAGTCTGGCCCAGAGGTATCCTGAATAAATAAAGCCTTAGGCACAGGTCCTACCTTGACTCTCTACTTATTTGTTTATTCGTGTTTATTAATGTATGATTCAAATATCAGTGGCAAGTTTTACTATGGTTTATAATATGTTCCAGAGGACCTAAGTTGTTCTTTAGAAAGAGAACCGGAATAACTATGATATGTGCCAGTCAACACCTTGGAGTGGCGTATCAGGGCATCTTTTCTGGTCCCCAGTGGCACTAAATGTACAAACTGAGTAAATGTGGAGCCAGCAGGGCAGTATGTCTTATACCTCTCCTCCCCAGTTGTGACTGGTGTGGATCCCTGAGGTGATACCAGGAATGAAATGAACTCCTGTGTGCTCTATATCGTCTATATTATGACCAGATCATCGCTCAACACCCATGTTGTTATCACATTCTAGGCAGTTTATCTTTATACTCAGGGATGAGTGTTATGGTGAACTTTAATATGGATTGCAGTTTTGAAACTAACTTTTATGTGAACCCTGAGGAGAAAAAAAAAACCCAAGGTAATATGTGCCTTGAAAAAGAGAATAAGTGAAAGATGAAATGGAAGACTGTAGAATAACCAGGATGTCTTTTTTACTTTAGTAGAAGTGAAGAAAGAGAAAGGAACATATCATGTATCTGTTCATTGCTCTTTGATCCAGCTCATTACACACATGGTCACAGTGCCTGTCTCTTCCTACCAGCCCCATCTCTCTGAGGCCAAGTTTGGCTCCCATCCCCTCTGGCACTGCTCTGACCTGAGGCATTCCCTCAGGGTTCCCTGCACTTGCTGTTTCTTGCTGTTCACACTGTGCTTGCACTTCAGTGCCTAGCTACACACTTAAGCCATACAAAGACTACTTGGGATCATTTCTCATTATCCTTCTAAAGTAGTTGCTCAAAAGGTATACCGACCTTCCAAGCTGTTTGAGCTCTTTTGGAAAACTTGGAGCCCTAGTCTATCAGTGGCCTGTAACTGTACTGCCAAAACATTCCACAAGCAAAAAATAACTAATTGCACAACTTAGAGTACTGTTTTCTCTGCACTCAATCATCATCCCCCTCATCCGCACTTATGGTCAACATCTAGCTTTAACAAAAGCTATACTTGTCACACTGAGACATTTTTTCTATTGTGGAAATGCCTTTTGTGTATTCCTTTGTTACTTAGGGGTTGTGTCAGCTCATGCAGTAAACTTGGAGGTAGTGTCAGAACAGCCTTGTGGTTAACATCATTTTTCAAACTCTGAATGAATGTGCAGTGGAGTGCTACTTTGGGATACAAATGCAGCGATACCTGGAGATCACTAAGAGACCCTATCTTTTCTGAAGAATGTCAAAGTAAGGTGTTTGCTACTATTGAAAATCTGAAGCAAAAAGTACAGAATAGCTTTTCTTCACAGTGGGTAGTTCAAGGTGATCGGTGCTGTTAACCTGACACAGGATAGATAGCCAGTCCATTCTGATCATCTACACTCAAATCAAGCAAAATAACATGTTGGTAGTGCAGGGAAAAGCACAAGCGTGGTCCTGGAGCTATGAGAAAATTCATTGGTAGCCTCACAGCCAGATCAAGGCTGAAATTTCTGTGTCTGAAGGTGATGTAGGTGTATTTGTTGCCCATGTACAAGCAGCCGCTTCTAGAACTGGGCAGGGAGTGTGTTGGGCTGGAGTGCAAGGAGGTCTGCAGCAACATAATTCTTCTTGGGAAAAGAAAATGATGTAAGTTTCTACTTCTGGAATCTTTCCCCACAACTATATAAATTTAAGGAAATGAAACGCAAACAGAAAATTGATTTTTGAATGACGGTGAATTATTGTCATTAGAGGATATGTAGTTTTGTGTCAAGGGAGGAAAAAAAAAAAACCCGCTGTGTGCTATGTGCTACTTTCTGAAGCATTACTTAATGTACCAGTCATTGTTGGGAACATGGAGTCCTTTTAATGCTAGTCAGGTAATATGTCATTCTCTCTGTAGAAGCTCTGTGCAGCAAAGACATGAGTTATATACTGATGTAGTTATCAGAAGATCATGTGGTAGCACTAATGTGAGTCACTACAGTGGAGTTTGCCCCATTTGAAATTTTTACATAATTAAATATAAGTGAGTCATTGTCCAAATTCTGCCAAAGTGCAGATGTCTTTAATTTAACATATGCAATTCAGCACGCATATGCCTTCCATAGAGCAAGCATCTTTTCCTTTGTACACAAGTTGCAGTTTGCTCCAGCCTAGGAGCCGCTTCCTGTCACCATTCAGCAAGCTGCGTTCCCACTGCAATCCCTGGCAGCTTTGGTAAAAATAGCTGGAACACTGAGACCTTAAATAGACCTCTCTGCTTCATTTTACGTTCTGCTGGTAATTCTTTAAATGCAGAGAGTTAGATCAAAACAAGCTCATTTTTTGTTTCTGTGCTAACAAAGGATACGGCCTACATTTTGTGATGAAATCCATTCAGGTGCCTTCCACGGCATCTTGTCTCTGTATTGAGGCAAAGAGCCTCAGAGGGAGGATAGAAAGGTAAGCGAGCTTCTTTAAGGGAAAGTGAGCTAGAGATGCTTACATGAATGTTTTGGGATTTTTTTTTAATGATAAACCTCAAGATGGTGCATGGTTGGTTACAACAGATTGTTTTATCTGAGTTTAAAACCACCCTCGTTGTAGTTAGCTAGATCATCTACATTTCTGAAGATTTCACAAATCATTTAGTTTCTGAGGTCTGAAGATGATGATATGCCATTCCCTCTCTGAGTCATTTGGCTGAAGAGGCGGCAGCTTTTCTTCTGTCTTTTTTTTCTTCCCCCCCCCATTTCTCAGCTGCAAATCTAATTGTTCGTCATCTTGTGCTGAAATGTAACAAAAATGTGATTAACCATCACATTTGGAAGCAGCTAGTAGTCTTGACGCACAGAAGGCACGAACAAGCACAGATGAAAACATTGGAGTCACTGAGCAGATGCTATTTTTCTCTTATTTGTTAATGTCTCCCTTAATGGGGATATTAAATAATGTTTACTACTGTAAATTCTTTCCCAGGAAGAGAAGAGTTTGATTAAAATCCATCTCAGCTTCACCCACAGGTCAGTCTGGATGTTGTATCTAACGTGTGATGAACTTGGACTGGTTTTTAGACCCATTGCCCATCTTACTGACAAGCAAGTTTTGTATGTGCTACTGATTCATTTTGAATGTTTAGTGCAATCTGTAATGGGGATGACTAGTGCATTGCTTGCAGAGTTTTAGCTTCTCTACAAGCTCTACACTTGTAATAACATTCTTAACCTTTGCAGGAAATTTTGTAGGATCCTGTTCTTGAAAGGTAACCTGCCAGTCTTATGTCTGCGTTTTTCCTTTTGGCCTGCAAAATGGTGTTCTACCTTTGTTTGGAGTTTGGAGTGGAAGGCTGTGCTAAGGAGAAACCCATATATTTTACTAAAAGTGTCAGTTCTTCTCCTATAGGACAACTGTAACTTTACACAGGATGACAGTGAGTTTGCCAGCCCATCCACAGAGTAGCCAGCCAAGAGATGGTTATGTTTCAAATACGTTCTGAGAGTCCCAAGAGCTGGCTAAGTAATTTATTGATGACAGCACTGAGAAATAGATTTCTACCATAGTCTCTCTCCACGCACTGCTGAGTGAATGCTGCTAGCAAAAGAAGGAAAGAGAAGTTCCCTCACCTTCATCTGCTGTAGAGAAGGGATGAGGTAGGCAAGCTCTCCTGCTTGCCCACTGGCCATTTGATCAAACTCAGGAGCGTGTGATGTTTGACACCATCTGTGCCTACTGCTTATTCCTGCTATATTGTGTTCAGCCCTGTTAGTGATCTCTGAGCTCGTTCTTGTTAAATGTCTTTTTTTCTCCCTAGTACAATCTTTGCTGCAAAAAATAAAGCTGCATGGATCTGCCTGAATAGCAAAGCACAGTGCCCTAAATGATGTAACTCAGGTTTTGGGAGCAGGATAATTGCAGTACCGTGAAGCTTCTTTTAGAATAATTAGTCTTGCTGAGAACCGGGGTATAAAAGCCTGCGCAGAGCACAGCAATAATGCAGTTGCACCATTTCCAGTATTTGCCTGCCCCTGCACAGCACTGCGGATCAGAGCAGGCATATCCATGATGGTCAAGCAGTGACTTCATCTCTTCAGGCCTGTGCCAACACTGTGATACAAAATACGTGGGACTCATGCTAAAGAAACCAGTGATACTCGTCTCCCATACTAAATCAGGAGGTCTTTGAGATCATTAAGAATTGCTTTTACAAAGCTGATGTTTCTGTTAATGGAGCTGAAGCCTGTTCTCCTGCCCTGCTCCTTCCTGGCACTTGCCCATTTGGGCTTCAACTGCACGCACTTGCAGATGCTGGGATTTCCATTTCAAAGTACAAACAATTCTAATATTAAACAGGCTATTTCCCCAGTGGGAATGTGGGTTGCATGAGCTTCTTGACTTCTTTTTCATCTTTTGATCATATGTGTTAACACCTTTAGATCTCTCTATCACTTTTTTTTGTCAGCATCACAGTGGACAAAATGTCACGTGAAGTTTAAATGGAAAGCTTCCTTAGGGAGATAAAGGTTGTCTTCCAGGGCCTGTTATATGGATGAGTCTGCTGCTCTTTTCTGTTGGGGTTTAGTCTGCTAGAACACTTTCTTAACTTAAATTTGCTTATCTGTTATAAAAACAAGGGATAGCTTTGGCTACTAAATGAATGCACTGATTGAAGGAAAAGGGATTTTTGAGAGTCCCTGTGTGCTTTTTAGAGACTTGGAATCCAAAAACATCTGATAATCTAACATTTAGCTATTTTGTCTGTAATGATTTTTATCAATGAGCCCTAAAAGCATTGATATTTTCAGGTTTTATGGCTGAACAGAAATGCAATGTCCTTGAACTATCCACTAGCCAAGAGAGTGGTATATCCAGCAACTTGCCTGTAAACTCACCTGTACGGTCACAACTGCTGCTTTGTCCTTTCTCCCTGGGATGTCCAGCTAGTACAGAACCTTGGCTGATACAAACAGTAGGCTGGTACCACACTCAGGTGCTGCCTGGAGTTCATGTTGCCCTCAAAATGTCTGCTCATATATTGAATTGTGAGGATAATCCTTTGTTTAATTTTCTTTTTTAACATTTTGAAAGAAGGTAGGGGTCTCATGCAGGTCTTTCCATCTTCGCATGATCGTACAGTTGAACAACGTGTACATGTGTTAATTAAACACCCATTCTTATCACTGTTTTGGTAAGTGTCCTGTAAATTTAATCACTACGACACCTCTGTACACACTGCAATCCTTTTAAAGATCTAGAGAAAAATCCTGGTGGATTATTCAAAGCACTAAATCATACAGAATTACAGTAGTTATTAGAGGCATTAAAACCTGTGATAAGAAGCTTTATCATGCATTTTTGGGAAGGCTTAGTCTTTATCACAGATGACTGTAAATAGAAGTAGAAAACCTTGATAACAGTTTATTTTACAATACTCTGATAATCAGGTACTGTAATTACAGTATAATTACATTATAA
>JAOWBP010001760.1:16093900-16144092 GCA_028571105.1 Tragopan temminckii
TAGAAAACCTTGATAACAGTTTATTTTACAATACTCTGATAATCAGGTACTGTAATTACAGTATAATTACATTATAATTATTGCATAGTAGGTAACTACAGCATATAAGTGCTTTCTTGTTTTTTTTTCTATTACCAAAATTACCTAAGCAAGTCAGGCGCCTTATTCTACTCTCATTTACCATGGGCTCACACACACGTATTGATGTTATATATGTATTTTAACTGACTTTGGAGGAGTTGAACATGTTTACATGGAGGAGAAACTGACAATATGACATGGTTAAGTATATATGATATATTCCACATAGACATTTATCTAGACTCGGGACAGTAAAAGAAGGGAATCAGATTTTAACAGTAGTTATGTTCAGCTATCTAATTATTTTTTTTCCTTTTTTTTTTTGTTTGATGCTAGAAAATCTGTGGTATTCTTAATCACTTAGATAAACCTCTCAGTTACAGACCCACTCAGGGTCTGTAGGGTGTTTATATTGTATTTGTAGATTATTTATCTCTGTACATCCACATCTGAATACAAATTATATTAAGTCTCTGATAATTGTACTCAGGCTGTGTGTGTATGCCTATGTTTACATATTTCCGGTAGTAATCCTAAAGTGTTCTGTCATTTTTGGGTGTAGGCTGATGAAGATACCCAATTAAGTATGACTTCTTCTAATTTAATGCTGTTTACAGTGTTAAAGCTTCCAGTTAATTAAGAATAGTTGTGAAGCCTACAGAACAAATGTTGTGCACTTTGAAATTAAGAACATTTATTGATAGCAAGGGCTGAACATGTAAAATAAAAATAGCCTGTGAGGAGTATGAAGCAATGTTCTCCTGAGGATCTTCTCAACTCTGTTTGGAGTTCACCTGTGAGTATGCACAGGTTTGGGCGGTGCACCCCAAAGGAGATACAGAGAATTAGGAGAAAGTACGAAGGAAAAGCAATGAAAATGATAAGAGGGAATGTGATCTGTCAGGAAGTATTAATGGAAATGACAATGCTCAGCCTGGGAAAAAGAGAAGTTGGGGAGAGATGATGGGCGGTAAAAGAACAAAAGAATGGTGGAAGAGAAAGTAAAAAGTTTATTATCTGTGTGAGGGTATGAGAAGTAGTTTGTTAAATTGAACCAAACAAAATTCAGATTAGGAATAAACTTCAAAGGTGGATAAAATGAAACATCAGTGCAAGCCAACTGAGTTTGTTGTGGCATCTCTGGGAGACTTTTCAGAACAGATGAGACAAATATCTGTGAGGAATGGGAAAGGTGTGTAGATGGTCCTGTGTGGTGGCACAGGGGAGTACAGCAGACATCTTACCAACACTCCTGAAACCATTTTCTGTGCCTTGGTGTGTAACAATCTGTTTAAGAATCATGGCTGTGAGAAGGTGATGACTTCCCAATTTGCTTACCAGTGAGTCAAGAGAAAAACAGATGGTTTGCTCATCTGAAATAATTCTGTCTACTAAAAGGTTTTGGAAAGAGTCAGCATCCAGACAGGTCTGGTAAACTGCTGACACTCCTTGTTTCTATCAAGGTTTGAGGGCAGATGCTGCATTAACTGAAATTGGTGGCAAAACTTCCACTGGCATGGAACTGGCATTAGCCTATAAATGCAAATCCCTGTTTTGCTTGTTTTGTGAACCAGTATTTGTTCATGCCAGGCATACTTTATATTGTTTAATGTTAAAGTATACAATGAGTACAATGAGGATAATTGCATTTTCAAGCATCATGAGCCTACTGTTAACTTCAGTGTTCTGTTATCTAGAGTCTAGTAGCAAGTGTGAATGCACAGTTGGCATGTTCTGGTTTACCTTTCTCATCCTTTTAACTGAGTTAAATGTTGGGTAATATATTTACTAGCTGATATGCGTTGATTTTTGAGAGAAATACTCAGTATTTATTTCTCTTTTTTCTCTGAAGCTAAATCTCATTGAGATACCAATATAATAACTTCTATAATGCTTCCTAATTTCTCTAAGAAAAAAAAGTATTATTTTATTTCTTAGTAGCTGATGTTTTCAGTAAGCACTGAGAGGAAATGATTCAGGTGGATAACTTTTTCTTTGATAAACCATAAATCCTTCCTGTGAAAGCTGATGATAGTTTTTTGGGTTTTTACTGGCTGATTTGTATGATTAAGTAGAGAGGTAGTTTTCCATTCCTTGTTTGTGAGCATATGACTGATGTATAAGTACTTTATGTCGAATTTTCTAGCCATACTACAAAATGACCATGCTCTCAGGCATATGGGAAGTGTGTGTGTTGCATTAAGTAATACTCCTAAAAATGCATATCTTTTCCTCTGGGAAATGCTTCAAATATAAGTTTATGAAATGAAAACTGCTTCTTAGGTTGGGGTGGCACTTATGGACCCTCTTCCATGTAGCCAGCTATCAACTGGTGTGGCAAATATCAGATTGCTGAGTAATGAGGAAGCACTGCACTTTCAGGACAAAGGTTCCAATCTTAACGACTCATTTGGATGTTGTTCATTCCTCTGTAAGTATTTAGCAGGAAACATGAACAGAAAGATGCTGAGGTTGCTGTTTATGGCTGAGGCCGCTTTCATGCAGTCCGCTGAGTGTATTTACAGTGCTCATTATACTGGAGTGGGGTTTGGTCTCTGCTTCAGAAGGGGATCTCCTGTGAGTATCTGAACACAATGCAAGAAGGACTTTCTGAAGTACTTTTCTGTGTGACAGTATTTTTAGTGCTAGGGTTTTTAAGGATATGATTTTTCTCAAAATCGGTTTTATTTTAGAAAACATTCTTTTATGAAGGCACATTAGAGAGGAAAGGTTAGGATTATTTAAGGGAGGGGAATTAATTGTGTCACTTCTATGGGCATTAGGCAAATTGCTTCACTTGAAGTTAAGAGGCAGCATGGGAGCATTTAAGTTTAGGGTGCCTGCAATGCACTTTATTATAGTCTTAGCTTACGACCTTATATCATTTTATTTCTCTATTAAATCAAGACATTCCACAACGAGACTGGGATCGTGCACAACACAGTAGTTAGCACCTAGTGTTGTTCTAAGGGCTATGTGATGAACTGTGATAAAGCAGCAAAGGAAAGGTAGAATAATCGAGAAGTTTGCATTACAGTCCGACATAAAAGATGATATCTGATATGTGTTAGAATTAAATATATGAAAATGAGGTGGAAAAGCGTGCAGTCCAGTATTAAGTTGTGTTTTACTCGCAAACTTATTTTACACTGTGCAGCAGATGTCAGAATGAAGAGAATGGCTTCAAAACTAATTATGGGCCAGGTCCCTGGCTTCAGAGGTAGTAAAGACCTTACAGGTCAGCCCAACGATGCTTAGCATTTATGTGCTAATTTGGCATTGTACGGAGGAGCACTCAAGTATCTAGAAACAAACACAGAAGGAGCTGACTCAGAGCACCCTCCTGCCATGTGGAGAGGAGTGCAGCTGATAAAACATGCTGTTTGAGTTTTATTATACATGAAGCAGGTTCTCATAGGCGGAACAAGGCAATGATTTTGGATTCTAGCAGTACTGAGTTGCTTTCTGTGCCAGAGCAAATTCTGACCATGCTGATGTGTGTTGCTTTTAGGCTGGCACCATGAATGCTGCTAGGGACATAGGCAGAAGTAGCTCGTGGCTCCTATATAGATTTTGTCCCATGTTATACATTGCTTGGACAATTCTTTGCAGAGACACAATTTGAACTGTGTGTAGAAATGCAGCTGTGAGGTGCTGGTGTATGTTCAGTCCCCAGACTGAAAAACACATGGAGTTCATGCGTTTTCAGGTCTGGGGAGCAGCTGGATTCTCAAGATTACTGTTTATAGCAGGTGCATAAATTCTTTTGAAGCCCAAATTTGGGGTATATAGTTTCTTCCTTTGACTCCATATAGATCCTACATTTTGCAGGATGGATATTTCAAGTACAGGTGCTTTTGAATGAGAACAAAGTAGTCATCGGTATTTTATTGCAAACCAAGCATGTACTCGTCAACAGACAGCAGCTTTGTAGAGCCAGCTGTTTTTCACTGTAAAGATGTGCTATGTTCATGCAGCAGCCAGGAATAGGAACATGGAATAGTACACCAGCACTTTCTCATCAAGAGTTCTCTTTCTCAGGAATTAAGGGTTTCACTTAAGTGATGTAACCTGAGGTCCCAAATGTCAAAGAGGACTAAATCACTGAGGCTACTTGATGCAGTAAAATTCACCGATCTAAGATGCAATTTTGGAAAGATGTTACTGCCCCACTTCATCTAAATGGATGCTGATTTACCTACTCAGTGATAAGCCTTTAATTGTCAAAGTTGCTAATAAGCTGTGTGATCAAAGGTATGTATAAGAGGAGAGGAAGGAGGGTGAAAAGCTCTTTATGAAAAGCTGCAAAGTCCAAAGCGAGTAACTGCCAATGCTTTACAACAAAGAGGAATGAGCTGGGTGGTGTCGGTGCATGTTCATTAAATCAATAAAAGGCAAAAGCCAGGGAGCCTCCAAAGGGAGAACTAGTCTCCCCAAGGCCAAAGGCAAGCAAGACACAGCCAGGCCAGAGCTCTGAGGTATGTGTGTTCCATATGGCAGCTAAGGTGAGAGATGAGAGTGAGTGATTCTAAAGCATTTGTGCACTTTTGGGCTGCTAGTGATACCTAATGTTTATCTTTGGGGGAAGGTCACAAAGAGAACTACGACCTTTTTGGTTAATTCATCTCTAATGGACTCTGTTCAAGATGTTGGTACATGAGGTGTTGGTTAGCATTATGAGGAAGAATCTAGAAACAGAATTTCTGCATCTAGTATTTGGCTGCTAATGTACGTAATGTTTTACTCTGTATAAGTTTGGTGTTTCTGTGATTGGCCATTGCCTTGGTAATGAGCATTTGTCACAGTGGGACTCTGAGCTCCTCCACTTGAGGAAGTGTTCTGATCAATGGGGCTGCACTCTACATGCAGCAGTGCTAACTTCTGTATTTAATATTTTCCCTGATTCTAAATAAACAAAAACACTGAAGGATTTCCCAAAAGATTTGGAAAGATAATTTTATTGCAGAAGAATCACCGGAAAAACAGTATTAATTTCTACTGAAATTACATTTCCTTTCTTCTTTTTATAGAACTTATTTTTAAGTTCTTGCCTTCTACTTTATTCACGTGTGATTTTAGGATTCTCACAACTGCATGGGAGATCGTACCCATCTGGTGAGTTATTTCACATCCCGTGTTTCATTTCCCCGGCTGTAAGGCAGAAGTAATGGTACCAGCTCCTGGTGTGCAGTGCTTTGAGTCTGCTACTAAGCCCACTACTAAGCACTGATGAAAACTTAAATGCTGTAATGTTTGCAGTCCGTAAGTCTTGCTCACAAATACTGAAATAATACTTGTGGATTTGAGGTGGTTTTTTTTTTATACTTTTTTATGTTCCATGTGAGTAGTGGAAAATAGACAGAGCCCTTTGGTTCAAATGGGGCACAATTATCATAGAAGGTAATAATTTTAGTTATCACCTCTGGAACCATATTCAAACCGTTGACTGAGGAGAAAGTGATACTTTGTACCTAATATCAAATCTTAAAGCATCAGGCAAACTTTCTAAATTGTTCCTGCCACACTCTGTATGCTAAGCCTGTACGCTATATGCAGCTGTAGCAGCAATGCAGGTGCAGGGGATGGGATTTCCCAGAGGAGCCTCCGCTGCATGGGACAGCCTATGTGTAACCCTCCATGCCCACAGCTTGGCACAGACACAGACCTGGTGTCAGGGCTGTCCCTGGAGCTGTGTGGGTGGCTGTGCAGAGCAGTGCCTGCCGTGACCTGTGTCTGTTCTGTGGCTCCAAATTGCAGGCGCATGTTTCGTCGGTGCAAATTGCAGCTGGAAAGGCAGAAGTTAGGGTCTGAGGACAGCCTGCAATGTGTGCAGATAAAGGGCAAAACGCAATGTGTATTGGCATTGCTGAAATGTCCCTATGCGTGATTAAAAATGTGTACCTTCATTTGTTTTTTCTTGTGCAACCAAAGCATAGTAAAAGAAACATACCTGTTCAGGCATCTGGAGTTTTTGCCAGGAAGGCAGCTTCCCAGAATGAGATGGAAAATAAATTAGGTAGGAATGATGACTAAGAAATAAATGAACTTTATAACAAGAAGTCTACAGTGAGATCTCTATGAGTCAAATCTTCTTATAGCACGAAATGCAAGGAGCAGAAGGAGAGCACCGTGTAAATACAGATTGATTAAAATGGATTGCATTTTCTTCCAGCAGTAGCTGCGGTGTGGTTTTTGTTGTTATGACTCCTAGTGGGAATTATTTACTAAAGAACACATTATTCCCCTCTTGCTGATGTAGTCCATGGTGTAGAGGTGCCTGCCCATTAGGCTATGTCCAAGGTAGTTCTCCTTCAAACTTCCTGTCAGATGGAGGAGAGGGATCAGCTGGAGGAGTGCGGGGCAGTGCAGTTGGCTGAGTGTGACTGCTGTCAGCTCAGAGTGTGCACAGAAGGAGACGTCAGGGAGGGATGATGCTGGGGAAGAATGGAAGCACAGAAGGAGTGAGACCATATGCAGAACATGAGAAGCTCTTTCTTGTAAGGGTTACAAACACTCTTTGTTAAAGAAGTACTGCAAGGAAAGAAAAAAAATTGTTAAAAAGTTACTTCTTACAGAAGCAATACAAAAGGAATTTCTCATAGAAGTAAAGGAATGCTAGCAGAAATGTTTCCATGTTGTAAAAGCATTGCACTGCTGTGCTTACAGCCTGTCTGGAAGGAGAGAAAGTGAAACTAACTGAGAGAAGCTTGAGTAGTTTCACTGTCAAGGCCAGGAGAAATGAGAGATACAAAATCTAATTCAGTTAGTCAATGGTACTTTAGATAACTATAGAGTTATTTACTTCAAAATGGAAAACATTTACTCTTTTGTGCATGGAGTCATCCTTTTCCACTTTTCTTTGGAGTTAATCTGCCTCACTTCCAGCAGCAGAGCATGATCTCCTCTCAGCTGAGCCCTGTTTGCTCCCCACATAGCTGGAGTTTCTGGCAGCTGCGGGCACGCAGCCAGCTCAGCAGAACCTGTACTGTACTTCTGCATTTCCATTCTAACTGTTAATTATTTGCTGAATCTGAGCAAAGGTTCTGTATTCATTCTCATGCCAAACGTGGGTAGCGTTAAGCCGGTACCATACATTAAGTGTTTAGGCTAGGAGGTGCAGATTTGTTACCTAAATGTTTTAGCTCTCTGTCAACTGCTTTGTTCTGGCTGTCTACTCCACAACTGTTATCCCAGTGATCCAAATAACCTTTTTCTTTCCAGCAGCTTTTAAGTGCCTGTGCTTCCATTAGGAAATGAGAATTCATTGTCTCCCATAGGCAGGTAAGGGCAAAGAGTGTGAGGAGCGGGATGTTATCTGGGGCAGTGTAGTGGAGAAGAAAAATGCTTCTTGCATAAGAGAAGAGGAGAAGGCCTGACTCAGTGCTGAGCACAACCCACGCGCTGTTTTCTGGGAGATGATGGAGTGAGGTAGGAAGTGCCCAGTGGCACAAGGCACAGGAGCACTATCTCCAGCACGCTTCTGTCTGCTGTTGTAGTTGATGGGAAGAAGACTTCTCCAGCAGTTTCTCACTAGCTCACCTTTTCACAACTGCCATGGTTTACCAGAAGAGCAGGTACTGATCAAATGGTCCTGAGTTTCCATTTGTGCAGTTATGGCTCGGTTGACTGTAGCAGATGTGCTTTTGATGTGGTGTCGGAAGTGGAGGTGTATGGGAGCCAACATATAAAATGGTATAAGTTGGCTCACATTTGGGTCTCTTGTATTGTCTCAGAGCCCAGGGACTTCTTAGGTCACAGCACCCATTAGAAACATGGGAAGATACGTGTGCAGTTCTTACCTGTGAGGAAAATACTTTCCTTAGTGTCCATGTGCCAGCTGCATTGACTCAGAACACTGTGAGGAGCTCCATTAAGTTCTATTGGGTCCATAATCTGCACATTAAGAAAAATTTACATGATAGATGGAGCTGTTAAAGTCTAATTGGGTAATCAAAAATTAGTTAATGTGCCAAAATATGTATTTAGCTGATAAACTATAATGGTTCCAAAGGGTTCTAGTATTAATAGAAGGCACGGTTGCACATTATGGAGTTGAGAGTAAGATATTGCTCTTCTAACACTCGTTTCAAGCAAGGATCCCAAAGCACTTGACAGATATTAAATCACTTATTGATTTGATATTTCCAAAATATGTCCATCCAAGGCTCTGGGGGAATATACGTTAACAATAATGTCAAATTTGCACATAAATAAAAAATTATAATTTTCCTCATCTTCCAAATTCTATCAAGTGCAATAAACACTCTTGCCCTCAGTCTAGGTTGGATCTTCTTTAAACTATATTATGTTCCCATGATATACTTAAGTGGTAAATAAGCTGAACAGTAGTGAAATTAACCATTTTGGAAAGATCTAAAGTTGGTGACAGTCAGTAAAAGAATGTGGTATTGCTGGTTTTTTGTCCATTTCAGAATCTGAATGATGTTTGGGTATTCTGGAAATAGTTTCCTAACCTATTTGTTCAAATTTAATTCTTTTTTAAATGGAGGAAATGAATAAGAATTTTTAAATACTTCTTCCCTTTAATAGTTTCAAAATGGCCTAAGTTATTATTAATAGTATGCCACTCCCACATTATAATAGCACGTGGTTCTGTGTTTGTACAGCATCTTTTGTAGTGGGGACCTTGTCCCAGAGGCTTCTACAGTACAAACAGATAATGGTCACTTTATTTGAGGGTGAAAAAATGCTTTTTTTCTAATGGAGAAAATGGAGTCACAAAGGTAAAGCCTATAGCAGATCTAGTGCTAAATACCAGGCTCAGTTGTGGCTTTGTTACTCTGACTGTTGAGCACAGCGCAGAAGCATTCCTAAACTGTGCCTTTTAAAAACAATTTATGCTTTGGTGTATATGTAATATGCCTTTATTTCTTTATAACTATCTTGAGTGCATTGCACTAATTATGCCCTAAAAAAGGCCTCTAGATGTCTAAAAGTGCCAGACAAATAACCAAAGTCCCTTCTGCTTGACTAGGCACAATTTTGAGGTGGAAAGGAGAATATCTCCAGGAAAACTCATACAGCAGGTAGCTTCATCGCATTTTCATACCATGTAAATATTTAAAGACAAAATGCAACAGCCACGTTGCATTTCTTACTTTGGATGAATGTCATATTTTTAATGATAGTTGAATAGTTTTGTATTTTATTTATGTGGTGTCATTTTTTGCTAGGGAATATGAATTGAATACTTCCCTTGCCTCAGAATTCAAAAATGTATTTTCCAGATATCATTAGTTGAAGGATGTTAGACAACTGCATGTTTTTTCTTCCACATAAATAAATAAATAAGCTGAGTGTCATGATTGTTTGCTGTCTAATATACATAGATCCAAATGTATATTGAAATGCTGTTTGAAACAAATGAGTCACTGCTAGACTTTTTGACATTTCCCTAGAAAGAGAGAAAAAAGATATTCCTTTTTTTTATTTAAAAAAAAAAAAAAAAAGTGGAGAGGGAAAACCAAAAACTGCCACTTGGCTTTTGAGGAAAGCTCTGACCTGAGAAAGGAAAAAGAAAAAACAAAAAAAAAAAAAAAAAAAAAGGCAGAATAAAAAAAGCTGGAGAATAATGAATTCATCAAGCTGAAAATGCACAGGCCAATGGAGCGCTTAGAGTTCAATAGGAGGCAAATGGAAAGAGAGCCCCATTACTGTTGAGATACAGCGACACGGCTCCACTAATCGCTTGGTCATGCTTGGTAGACACTAAGTCATCACAGGCTGTGACATGGTGAAAACAGGTGCTGGGGTTTGCTGTAAGAAAAAATTGTTTATTTAACATCCACAACCCACATTGCCCCCTCCTTTAGCTTGCATCCCATCTTCGCGAAGTAACAGTACACCAGGCAGCACATAGCATGGTTTTGGTAGGCTGTGATGGAGGTGGTGACACACAAACCTGTCCCATAAATGCAATTAGCATGGACTGGTAATGTGGGATAGTGCTGTTGTGGCCTCAGTGGCATCAGCTGATGGGTTTAGTTGTGTCTGTATGGTGGGGGATTGGAACTAGATGGCTTTTAAGGCCCCTACCAACTCAAACCATTCTGTGAAGGCAGGAAGGCCAACTAGCTGGGCTGAGGTCTGCATAAATATGAAAATGAGAAGGTTGTTATTTCAGGACCAGAACTGAAATAACTGGCTGGATGCGCATCTTTGGCATTCAGCTGTTGTGGGACTGCGTATTATGGATCCCTTCAAAGCTTCCAGTCCTTTCCTAAAGTTAGGTGGTACCCGCTAAGCAGGGAGCTGTATGGTACAGGCACTAATAAAAAAACCCATCGTTAATATACCTCAGGATTTACATTGGACGGGTCTTGAAATTCTGTATCACCTGGAAGATGTAAAGACTGAGTTATCTAAGGTGGTCCTAGGGTATCTGGGTCATAAGTTCATTTTTCTAAATAAGGGATTCAAGCAACATTTTTTTAGATTTTGAATAGTCCATCTCACTGATTTATTTATTTTTTCTGCTTTGAACTTTTTTTTTAAACTAAAATCTTTTAGACTTTCTCTTCCAAAACTGACTGTTTCAGTTTGAACAAAAGAAAAGGCACTGAATCAAGTGATGCTGTCTGGGAAAATAATGGTATCTGGAAACTTGCAATTATAATGTTGAGGAAGATCTCTTCAGACCCCAGTCTTTCCAAATAGCTAAGTTTTGTTAGCTCTGTGCTTCTTGATTTAGGCAGTGGATAAGTGCTTGGAAGAACTGGACACTATTCTTGGCTCTGCCACAGACTTCCTATGTGCTGACGAACAAGTCTTTTAGACCAAAGCTTTTTCGTTGTGAGAATTTCCTTGCATTTTAAATCTGTGGGGAATTAAATGGAACGGACATTTAGATTCACTTCCCCACCTCCTTTGGTAATAGATGAAATGGAGAGGATATAGGAACAGGTTTAGAAGATCAAATCAAGGCACTTGTTTTGTAACCAGGAACTAAAGGGAACAAGCTGTTTTTTTTTGTTTTTTTTTTTTTTATTAATACACCTGCTTTTTTACTCCAGCCTCCCTCTGAGATAAATCAAAGTCAGCCTTTGAAAGATTAATTGTGGAGTCCATATCTTACAACTATGTAGTGAGGACTAAAAAAACCCTATAATGTTGACTAATAAAACTATCTAGCTATACAAACCTTTAAAATCAAGAAATTGCCTGTCCACATCTTTTTTCTGCGACATATCTTAATTAGCTTCACAAATAACACAGCCTGTTTTCACTTTCCCATCTATTAATTAGCCTCATACTACTGTGAAGTGAGCAATGGGAAAATAGCCATTCTCTGTTCCTTGTGTTGTAATATGGGACATTATCTTCATTTTGATCTGAGGACAAAGGAATATTCTTTATGCCCTTTATGAGAGCATGGCTATCCAACATTCACTTATGGATTTTCTTTACCTCTTTTTAACAAAGTATTTAATGTTCTGAACATACATGCACACATACACATGTATAAATATGTATTAATCAGCACAAAATTACTACATCTAGAATACTGAACTGTGGTCTGCTCTAGTGTATTCTGCTATGACTAAACTAATATTAGGGAAAGAAAAAAAAAAAAAAGATTTAGACACCAGAAGCTAATTTAAAAAAAAAAATCTCTCGTTCTTAATTAAGGTAGAAATACAGAGCTGAATTTGTTTTTTCTCCTTTGGTCAAAAAAAAAAAAAAAAAAAAAGGAATAATAATGAAGATAGAAATATTACTTTGAGCACAGATCTCTATTTAAGGGCAACACCCAAATTTCCTTGAGTTAAATTTTAGTCTGAATAGCTAGCAGATTCACCCACACTACCATTGCCCCAGTAGTCTTACTGAGATGGGGTAAGTTCTTTTTCTGGTAAGGCATGCACACGAGTTTGCTAAATGAGTCCAGAGTTAGCAGATTTCTAGTATCTAGAGCCCCTAGTACCTTAAAATTATAACATCTTGAGGGTGCTGACCTATGAAATCAGACCTATGTTGTGAGAGGTAGTCTGTGTTCAGAACAAAACAGTTTGGAGAGACTGGAAGAGTAGGGATTTTGGGCACAACATCAAAGTGCAGGTAGCTAACTACTACAAGACCCATCCTCCAGAAAAATGTGATCCTCTGTAGTCCTGAGTTTCTACAAGTCTAACTTATTAAGATAACAGTTATTCAACATCTCTCCAGTAAGTAAAAGTTCAATTTGGGGAGCTGTCTATTGTTTCATCTTGATAAGGAAAAAATCATTGAGTTTTGCCCGGGCATAGTTGATTTATCTTAATGTAGATAAAGTCTGTATGCTCATCTTCATGTTTAGATCATGCTTCCTGTTGTAATATCTGAGAATCTTTAACTATCTATCTATGAGGAACTCTCAGTTCCTCATTGAACAAGGAATAATTAGAGGATTCAATATGTCAATTTTGTCTGATTAAAAAAAAAAGTGTCCTCTTCCCCTGTAGCTTGTCAAGTTTATTCTATGTATCCTCAAAGTTGGGTAAAAGGATAGGTCATTCAAAGAAGACTATGCAGCATAGTATGAAGGTTGTTCTTTCAGGTTCATAAAGCGATCTGATTTCATTTTGAGTTCTCAATTGATGTTTGTTTTTATTTAAAATGTCTGTAAGGGTAACTGTTCAGAATGTACTATCCAAGATAATAGCATTAACTGGCATGGCTGCAAAATCAATAATAGTAACAAAAATATACCTCTACTGATTAAGAGTGACATAAAATAAATTTGTTAACAAAAATGGATGTAGTCAACAGTTTAAACACGTGTCTTAAATACTGTAATGCAGTGCATAGGTCTTATTTTAACTTTTCGGTACTTGTTTAAAAGGAGCCTTTGAAAATGTTAGTTGTTTCTTAACTCAAAAGACAAGCAGAACTAACCTACGAAATGTTTTGCTCCCTTTCCTCACTAAAATAAACCTTATAACAAAACTGTAGTAGATTTCATCCAGAGAAAGGAATTGAAAATGCTAATTCAGAAGCTACAAACTAGCTTTGAAGGACAGGTCTTTTTCATCTGGCTTCATGAGAAACAGCAGAGCAGAAATAAAAATAGATCATTGACCAAAAATATCCTTTTCCAGCTGGGTCATTTAAAGAACTGTATCATTTTTAAATCATACATATAGCTGATTTGAAATCTGCCCCTCCAAACGGGATCTAATGCCAAGGTCAAGTACTCTGGAGGGGTTTTTTGTTATTGTTTGCCTGGTTTTGGGTTTTTTGAAAACAAGAGTCTTTATACAAGAATATAGATCAAGTCTCACACAGAGACAGATTCTTCACATATACACACTGTTTTTGCTCAAGCGAGGGCCACCTATTCACTCCAACTACTTATTCTGTTTTAGCTGATGTCTAAAATAAAAGTTTGGCTGAGCTTTGCTTGTATCCCCAGTTTCTTGTGGCATTTTATGGGTGAGGCATGTTTGGGAGACTACTAGAGACACACCAGACATTGCCTAAAATGTTTATTCATCCTTGCTCTTTACCTTAATAGATAGGCATGGGTTGAAGCAGAGATATAACATAAAACTGAATATTGACAAAGAGATGCAAAAATATGAAGATCCTAGTTCAAAACTTATCAGAGATAATGATACCTAAACACCTTAACCTCAAACTCATTAGTCTCACATATCTCAATCAATATGGATTCTCTCAGAAATCAATTTTCAGCAGCAAATATGATTGTTAAATAATTCAGAAGTTACAGGCCTTCGGGCAAGAAGAGGTTAGAGAAGCAGAAGGAAAGTGGTGATCTCGACCTGAGATGTGATTTCAATTAAAAGAGGAGAGCATCTGTAAAACACAGTTTTATGTTCAAGGTGTCAAGCTGTTTAAAGAAAAGAGGATTATAAATGTAAATTACAGACTTAAGCAGTATGGTATTTAAAACATTCTTATTTTTCATACGTTAGCAGAAAGAATTGATTCAATTGATCAACGAGGCATGTGGCATTAAAAAATCCCAACCGGTATGACTATTATCAAATCTAAGTGAAAGACAGAAGTGGTTAAAAAAACAATGTCATGGGATTTTCTGAAGTTCTTTAAATATTTCTGGCTAAAGGTGGATAGGATTTATGCCTGTGTTTTAAATTTTTCTCATACCTTGCTTTCATATGTATGTTTTCACATTCACTATAGGTGAATAACAGTTCTTAGCAGGAGCATTATTTTAGGGAGATAAAGGGCATGCTGGGAGAAGTCCTATTAGGCAATAAAGTACGAGGAGTCCAGTTGTTTTCTCAGGGCCTTATCATGCCTACTCCAGCACATGGAAAAATTTGTATTGATCTGCTGAATCTTGGATCTGGCCCTAATTGTGCTTGTGTAAATTTGGAATTACATCACTGGAATTAATGATATAATAACTGTATTAGATTAATGCAAATATTCATATTCAGACCCTGAATTCTTAGGATTTTAGTTTTGTTACAATGCCTGTAGATGCAAGTTGTAGTTTTAACACAATTTAAAAATCATAATTTAATTAAAAATATTTACTAACCTAATTATTTCTATACTAGGCATCTCTTTGAAGTAATTATAATGATACATTTTAATTTGATGTTATCTGTATTCTGCCAGGGATTTTTCAATGGGCATAATTTGGATAAATATCAAGCACTCCAAATGCATTTGAATTCAGCACAGGTCAATAATAGTATTACTGTCTGAAGGCCCTGGATGGGCTTAGTCAGATGAGCTGGGGAGTTTATTCCAGTTCTGATGGCACTTAGCTGTTCTGACGTCAGATACCAGCATAACAATTCATGCAGATGGAAGAATTGCACTGAAAAGGTGGCTCTGACAAGAAAAAAAATGAGCCTTTGTTCAATGATCTAACACTGCTAGGCTTTGGAGTGAGCTGACTCAAAGCTCGTTGGTTTGGGGTTCCTGTGAACATGGAAAAACTAGAACAATGTTCATGTTTTTAGTTTGTTTTCTTCCAAAACACTCTGTCCTTCATGGCTGGCTGGCAGTCTCACCTGCATAGTTTCAGTTACATCAAAATACGAAAAGAAACCCTACACAGAAAATCTTTCTCTCTCCATAATTTAGAAACACCTGATGACTTCACCATCTCTAAGATTGTTCAAAACATGAAATTATTTTAAGATGCTTCTACAATTTGTCTCTGTTCTTTAAAACTTTGTAAAACTTTCCTCTTTTAGGAGATGTATGAAAGGGGAAAGGAGCTCTGATTTTCTCAGCTGTGGGTCATTAAGTGACTCATAACCACATCTGAAAGGCAGCACCTAGTGGATGGTGAGAAGACGCTCAGTGGAGATGGTTTTCTTTTGGAGTGATAGGAGAAAGGATTTGATCTGTTTTGCTGTCTCAGCACGCTATGGAAAATAAATTTTTTGTTCATGAATAGCATTATGGTCTGAGTCCATGTCCCAGGATAGGAAATGAGGGGCAAGGGAGAGAGTTCACGCTTAATGCTGTAGAATTATAGCCTACCATATCAAAAGTGGTAATTTGAAGAATTCGGTCAAAAATGGGCTACAGTAAGCATAATAGGTATAACATATGCTTGTGCTACTCTACTTTTCCAAATCTGGTTTTGTGTTGAATGAACTTTGTTTTTAAACATATATTTTGAAATGTGAATCGTGGTGAACGTCAGTGAAATTTATTGTACTATTAAAATCCTATTGGGTCTTTGTTTATGAAATGTATTTTCCTGTATCTGAGGTTTAGGGAGGCTTGATAATGAGGCTGGGAAGATTCATAGCCCCTTTTCTGCAGCTTAATTTAGGCTCTATATCAAATATGTAAAATAACATTATATCTTTCTGCAGCCTGTGTGTGTGATACATTTTTGTATTATTTTCCTGCCAATGTTATTTCTTTCACAAATGTAGAGCTGGAAAATGGTGACATGCTGACAAGCTTCGCTTTCTATTATTTTTCTAGCTACAGAGAGTAAATCCAAATGATACTGTGGTCATTTTCTCATAAGTTTTATGAAGGTGAAATATGTTCATGGCCACATGTTCACAAAGATTGCATTATTCTTGATTTTAATTAACAGACAACTATCTGGGGAGATTTGTGAGGAACTATTTCAGAGGCATATCCTTACCATAGCTTAGGCCTTTTACCTTCCAGTTCAAGATACCTGAAGATAAGCGATCCCACTGGAAAGCACTGCAGTGCCCCCACCCATATGCTAGTGACCTGGCAATAAGCTTCTGTTTTAGATGTGATGGATCTCATAGGATGGTGATCACACTGGAAAGCGCTGTTTGGATTTTCATGGGCTTGGTCCAATCTCATTCTTTATATAGCAAGTCACCAAGCACTTGCTTGTGATGGGCTGTGTGATCCGTCAGATGTGGGTACGGTGGCATTGGTTCCTGGGCTATTTCAGTCTCCAGCTCAGTATCTCTCTTCCAAGGTTGTATTACAGTGTGTGACATAGGAAAATACCATATAGAGCTCTTGTCTGTAACTTAGGAATATTCTTTCAGTGCTGTCTTGTCTCGTTGAATGGATTATTTACATCTTGGTGTTCAAATCCTCCCTGAGATCCAGGTTCACAGAGAGCAGTACACAGGTGACTCTGTACAATTGCTCTCAATTCTTCAAATATCCTTTTATTAACTAGATTAAGTAGTTGTCTCTGGCCATACACAGAAGAGAGATTTTGAAAGGATGGAAGTGTCGAAAGAATAAGGTAAAATGTTCCCTTTTCCTGAAGGCACATTCTTAAGTACAAGACAAGGGCATTGCTCCACATTTATGTCGGTGTAATTGAAATTAGAATCCTGCCCTAGCAGTCTGTATGAAAACTGATAAAGATCAATTTTGTTACCTCAATGAAAACTGAAATATCAGCAAATTGATCTCCTCTTGCTTACACTGATAGAAACCAAGAGTAATCCCACTGAAGGCTTTAGAATGACATATGTAAAACTCGTGTTCTCTGATCAAGCCCCAAAGTCTTTGGAAGAAAAAGCTTTCATTTTCCAGTATGTTTTAGATTTGTAGGAGTGGGAAGGGAATGAAATGATCAGCTCTGTCTCTAAGATCTCTACTGACAGCATGTCTCTGGTTTGTATCTTCTTTGCAGCGGTGTCTTTGAGTCCTACTTCTGCCGTGTTCAAGACACTGTTTAGCCAGAGAAACAAATCTTTGGGGTGTCCTGGGATGGCAAAAGAACAAAGGTCTATTAATTGTTGCTTATTCAAGATGCATAGCGTGACATTATAATACTCAAACAATATTAATTAGGCAAAACAATTGCAATAATTATCTTATAAAAAGTCAGGCAGGGTAATTTCTTTTAAAATGAAAATAACCTCTAGAGGAGATTCTGCTGCAGTTTAGTTTTTGTTCTCTTAATTTTGAATGGATGTTTTTAAATTGAAATTACTGAGATATCAATGACCTCTGGGTTCAATTGAATTAAGGCATTTAAATGAAGTTTACAGAATTTTTTAGGCACTTTGGTAAGGCCCTTGAAATTTGGAAAATGATTACAAATAACTTCAGGATGTTCCATGTTTTGATTTATTTAGATATGACATGTTTGACTGTGTCTATGGGGACCAATACAGTGGGTGCAAAATAGAAATGGCATTCCTACTCTTCAGTTTTATTTTCCTGAACTATCATGAGTAAGACTCTATGTTTGGGCAATATTGCTCATGATGGGAATAGAAGGCAGCCATGCCAACAGCTAAACAACTCAAAAATCAAATAGACGTTTTTACCAGACACCATCATAAGTACTTGTCAAAAATTAGGACTACAACTAGCAAGCCAAGGTTCTTCTTCTTTGGATTCTGTGCTGTAGTTTATTGAAGATACCAGAGCTGCTGCAAGATTAATTCAATAATAGGATGTAGCTACACTGATCTTCCTGATGTCATTGTTTTAAATTATTATAAAATGTGACTAAAATTACAGGTCTAGAATACATATGAGCAAGTACAGGATCCATGAGTATTTCTTCTCATTCTAATAATGGATTAGTAGACCAAATCTTCTCTTTGAGAAAACCAAATGTATTTCAGTTTTCATAAGATTCTTTTTTAATTTTTTTTTTTTAAATTATTGTTTAACTTCGAATTGAGTGTTTGTAGCAAGAAGATTGATCATTGACAGAGAAGGCTAGAAGCTGATCTTCTACTCTCCTATTCAAATTCATGAATAATTTTCGCTTGTAAGAATTGACCACTGAAGTCCATAGCACTTCTTATGTAAGACAGATCACTCATGCAAATAAAGGCTTACAGGACCAGGATCTGCGATATGTTATTACAGAGTCATTTCCTGCTGCAGTCTTGGCTTGTTGGCTTCCTATTTGCTAATTTTATAGGTTCTATTTTTCTTCCAGAAAAGATTGTTACATCATTAATAATGGATCTTATTGTTGCTTTTAATTTTTGTGTTATCTCTAAAACAGCTTGAAGATGTATTCATTTCCTTAGAAGCATTTAAATTAAAAATGCTAGAGTTTTTCAGTTATGCCCTCTATAATTTTGAAATAATTTTGGCATTTTTTCCCTTCTGGCAACTTAAGTCTTTAACCTTATGGGACTCTGATTTACAGTGACACTACAATCTTTTCAAAGGCAACATTATTATGTCACTGATACTGAAATGGTACAGTCAGAAATAAGCAGAAAGTAATTAAGGGACAAAATTATTACAGTGGAGCAGACTTGACCCAGAAACTAAGGGCCACACTCTACTTGCTTTTCTTGAGCAAATAGTCCCATTGCATCTCATTCAGACATGCAGCACTGGCAAAAACCCAGAAAAAAACCTTCAAGGAAGTCACTAGTGTAACTGAGATTAGAACCTAGCTGAGACAGAATTGTGTATGTATAAAAGAAGGAGGAAGAGATTGTCCGAAATATTCATTTAATTTGAATATGTATAGGAAGAGAATGAAAGTGTTGGGCCAAATTCTGCTCCCACTTACATTATCACAGCCCCATGAAGTCTGTTGAGGGTAGAATTTGATCTGACATTAGCACAAACTAACTTTTACATTTGCCAGACTCTTATTTGCTCACAGCATGTGGCAAGCCAGAAATATAAATAAATCAAATCTGTTTCTAGGAAGAACCCAGCAACCCTTTGAAACTTTCCTTCTTTGCATTATGAGAAAGGAAGGGGTAGAAAAAGGGGAGAGGATGGAGGGTTACATAAATGAGAGCAGGTGCGGTCGTGCAGAAGTAACTATTCAGCATATGTAAGTGCAGTTGGAAAATCATTGTCTTGCAGAGAATACTTGAAATTGGTCCCTAATGGCCTTGGTTTTTGTCATATGGTCTTGATTATCAGGCTAAAATTGCATTGCCGATGCCTTTAGTGTGAGCGAGATAGATGAATAATTATTACGTGCGCGGAATACCTTTCTGCAGGGAGGAATCAGGACATCCCCTGGTCACTGCAGTTACCACTACGCTTTGCTGTCAAGAAAACTGCAAGTGGCCAATTCATCACTTTCTTATTGTTCTTAAAATATATGTTTATAATAGTAAATGCTCATACCTGCACTAAGAATGGCAATATGAAGCCTTGATATTGTGAGAAATAATTGCAGGACCCAGTTATTTATGGGATTAAGGAGATGCAAACCCTAAGTGTCTCATTTTATTTCTAAAGAACTTGCTTTGTTTTTGTGTTCATGCAACTCTGTGACTGTATCAAGGAGATAAATGAGCTTCTAGTAGCTAAAATATGCACATACAAGATACATCAAATTAGTTTAGAAATGATTTTTTTCCATCTTTTTCCTTTTTATCAGTTAAAAAAGGGCTTGCACTCTGCCTTACTTTCCTTTGCCTTTGTCTCTGTTACGCATTACTACTACAATAACAGAAATAGTGGTAATGAGGTTAACAAAATCTTATTGCTAGAGACTAAGGATAAGTCTCTGCGGTACTGAAAAGATCACTCTGTCCATGTCGGCCCCTGCACAGAAAGGGAAATGTGACTGCAAGGTTCACAACCACTCTAGGATCCATGACCATGACCACACTGCTCATTCATCACCTGTATATTTACATTAAATCATGGTTGGATGTGCTTGCCCTCTACATAGTCTTTTGCAGTACTGGCAATTAGTTACAGGATCCTCCGGTTCCTAAACAATGTTCATTGAATTTCCTTGTAGCTACAAACAGAACACGATGGACTTGCTTCCTTCTGACATACCTTCAGATGCATTGCATGTGCATGGGGTGCAAGCATTTCAGGACAAGATTTCCAGCATCTGCAGATTTTCTGATAAACTGCTTGATGCCACTTGCCATTAAAACCCTAATGAGGTGCCCCCCAACAGTTTTGATCAAATAATCAGACAACCACTCCAACTATTTGGGTCAACTAACTATCTTTTTCTAGCTGTTTTAGTGATGACTTCCTATTATGAACCTGAATAGATGTATGTGTTTAGCTTAAGTATGAGGAAAAGAAAGAAAAAGGTAATAAAAAAAAACACATTTCAAGGAATGTTTTTTTAACCATGTTTTAGTATCTCCCATTAAATTCTCTGAATGCTCTTCTTGCATGAGTAAATTAATCATTGTGAAACATTTCTCTTGAATTAATGTGTGCTTTTATACCTATTTTACAGATAGCTAAAGTCAAGCAGTGTATCTCTACACCAAATGCAAAACAAAATCTGTAGCTACGTTGGGTTAAATATAATCCTGTGATCTATGTGATGACTGACCAAACTGACAGCTGGAGTTAAACCTGAAGAGGAGCCTGAAATGAAGCACAAGCTGCTAGTCTCAGCTCTGCGATATTCACTGCTCTTTTCTCTTGTTAGCAGCTATCTTAGGTTGTCCAACTCAAAATAGGAAGACTTTCTTTTCCTCCTGGAGTACCAAAAGTACCTAAGGAAAGCCAAGTGACCTGCTTAAAGTAAGTGCCAGGGAAGGATGTGAGAATTTGGAATTCACTCCCATATCCTAGGTACCGCTAATTATACAGGAAAGTATTCAGACAGTCTACCACCCTTGCTTAGTTAAAGGCTTGCTGTACTTAAAAAGGAAGTGCCTGGCATCCAGCAGTAGTAAAAATAAATAAATAAAAAATCTGTGGAGAAAGAGAACACATGGGAAAGAGGACCTGACCCTTTGGGAAGGATGCTCCTTTAGACAGATGAGGAATGAGTCTGTTATACAGTCTTGCTGCAGTTATTTTTATTGAAGAATTTTTATTTTTTTTTTTAATGCAGAATGCAAAGGTTTTCTTTGAGCATGGCTGTGAACTCTGTGTCATGGACCCCAGATCTGACTTTGAGCAAGCTGTGCTCTCTGCAGAGCTTTCAGGAAGAGATGCTCTGAGTGTCCTCACACCCTCTGCCTCTATCCAGATATAGATATGAGCAGTTCATTCAAGTTAGGAAGGGTCCCAAAGAAACTCCAGAAATCCAAGCTCTAGTGTAATCTTTCATGGTTTAGTAACTACACTAAACCATGAGTAGGCTTGCAAGAGGAGTTGTGTAGCATCTCAGCCCCACTTGCCTTTTGAAATTTAATATGGTAGGCACTGCTTGAGTGCAACCAAATCATTGACAAGTGGACTGATCTGAGATTTTTCAGAGATGAGATCTATATATCTAAGTATGATCCAGGTGATTTGAACCTCACCTATTGTGTCTCATTTGTTCCTGCTGATCCTGATTTACATTGGAGCAATATCTCTGTTTTCTTGAAGTGCCCTTTTAAAAGGCTTGGTCTGTTCAAATAGAGAACATCAGTCTTAATCTGGGACTGACAGAATCTTTTGCTACAACTCACAAAGGTCCCAGACATCTTCTGCAACATTCTCTGTTGCCAAAAGTCATGTATTTTTTACCTATCTCTACTGCAGTCAGAGAGCTGCAGCTGGCTGTTGCCTAAGTCTGTAACTCTGAAGGTGTGTAGAGTTACCTATCCACGCATTTTCCTTCCTGATGAATGGTCTTTGATAAAATCTCACTTCCTGGTGAAAATTAATGGAGTTGTCTTGCTGTGGATAAACTTCTTACTGCGTACCACAGGGTTGATGTTATGTAAAAGGATACTATTGATACTAAGGAAAAAAAAATGGAGAGGGAGAGAAAATTTTGTAGTTTATTATGTCCTAGGGTTTTCTTTTAACTTTCTTTTCTAATTGAAAAAGCTGAATTGATCGAATCATTTGAGACCTGATTTAGCTTTTAAAAAAAGAAGCAAAAGCTAAAAATGGCTCAGCAAGCAACTGAAATGCTATCGCAAGCTAGTGAGATCGATAAGGTAGAAAAAAAAAGGAAGAAGAAAAGTTTTTGAGTGACAGTGTAAAAATGGGAAATTTAAATACATCTATATTGTTGCATTTTGCTCCATTGTGTATTGCATAAAATATACTTTGGCAGTATGTTTCCATGCAATCCAGAAGGTGATTTATTAGTAACGCTGAATTTGTGTTTATGTTCCAGACTGTGAGCTACACTTATAGCGATATTTCTGTATTAAGATATTAATACTAGAAGTGCTACCTAAGCTTAACTTTACCGATATAAGTCAAAATGTAGTTTATGGTGCTATAAATAGTAACACTGATATTGACACTTTCAGCAGCATCTAAGTCCCTGGAAAGCTGTTTCTGATACTAAATGAAAATGCAGGGAGCTGGCAATGTATTTATACATTCCAGGGAGCACAAATATTTCATCACTTTCAATACTGAGGTTCCCTTGTCCTTTGTGCTGAAGAGTATTTAAATATTTAGTGATATAGTCAAATATCTCAATTTAAAGAGCAGTGTCTACATGAATTATTACATGCAAGTTGTTTTTTATAATAATGCTTGCCTTATGCATAAAAATATTAAACAAGTGCAATGATCATTGTTGATCAGGACTGATCATTGATGATGGGCTTTGACTTTATTCCTTGCTTGGCTTTTTGGAGTCCTCTAGATTTTTACTGCTAACAGTGAGAATTTAAGGTATTCAAGACATAGCCTAGTATTATCTCTCTAAACATTATCTTTCAGGAGCTGGAAAAATACACATCTGTTGAATTATAAATCTTTTTTTCCTCATTTAATTTTTTCTAGAGGTCTTATCACATCTGTGAAACATCTGGGAATAGCAACCAGGACTCTTGACATTCCATTCCCTCTTTTAATTGAAGGGTCGGTGATATGGAGCGCTATCATGGTATTGTCTTTCCTCCTGCAAGACACGTGTCAGACTGTTTTATGTGTAACTTCCTGTATATTATTCAAAAGAAAAGATGTGGATGGTCCTATCACCAAAACCTGATATTGGCCATTCTGAAAGTGTTAGCAAAGTTGATTCAAATTTCCATATTTTCAGTTTGGAAGAACTTCTGAGAGCTTAGATCCTTTTAAAAAAAGTGTGATTGACCATGCCTCATTTTATGTAGTAGCTCGAAGTGTTCATTCAGTGTTCATTCATTTTGTGGTTTGGAGTCATAGGTTTTATTTTCTATATTTCTAGAGGATCACTGCTCAGGAATGGACAAATTTATGCCCCATCTTATTTCCCTCATGTCTAATTTGATTGCTTCCTTTACAGTAGCATTGTGTATTACTGCTTACTCTTGGTTTCTTGAGATGTCCCCAAAAGTATGAACTGTTTTATCTGAGTATGTCTGCTACATGTATATGAGATGCATGGGTACACAAGTCAAACCGACTGTATGATTTTCTCAAACAAGTTTTGGTCCTTAGTATATTTATTCACTGGAAATGAGCTAGAAGTGAAAGATCTGAATGTCCCATGTTGGGGTGAGAAGTGTTTGAGACTAAGAAGGGTTGGAGGATCCCCTCTCTGTAGCTTTTGGGCTTGACTTTTAACCTTCTGTCAGAAGTGTATTTATCTGAGGAACCATGGGGATAGTTCAAGAGAGTGAAGGTGGCCATGGGCACTGAGCTTAGGAACTAGCTGTGAAAGAAGGCCTGGAGCATATATGATTTTTTCAATACTGTGGTTATGCCCAAATTCCTGAAGTCCCACTGAATCATAACTGGTGCACTGTCCCATTCTCTTTTCCCAGAAAATTTAAAGCTTTCTTTTTAAGGAGTTTTAAAGGAGTGATAAATATGGATCAGTTTTATCAATCCTGATACCTTGCAAAATATCTTTTGGGAGTTTGACAGCTGACAAAGTAAGGAGAGACTAGAGTGAATGCTCTTTTTCTGAAGTCTGGGTGAAAACAACAGCAGAACAATCAGTTCTTGCTTTTTTTTCGTGGTTTCTAACTGTTGATTTATAAGACTCTACTTCACTCCTTTATATTCTTAAAAGAACTTCTCACTTTGATTCACTAGAGCCCATGTTTAATGTCTCTTGCCTAATGTAAGTTGTGGCTTTCTCAAGCTTTTCCCCAAAGAGATGACTATAGGGTAGTAGATAGTCTATTTTTGGACACCAGTCAGTATACTTTATGCTTTGTTGGAACAGTATGTAACAATGAATTGAAAGAGAACTTGTATTTTTGTAGCTCTGTGCCTTTATCCATCCAGGAAATAACAGATTATTATATTAAAACATGCTCTGAGGAAGCACTGGTTTTAGAACATTGCCATTCTATTTTACATTTCATTTAAAATTACTTTTAAAACTGTTTCATACTGTATTCATGAAAATTCAAGCAAATACTCTCATGACAAGGCAAAGATTTTCCAGAGAGGTTAGGAGTATGTTCTTGGGATTATATGAGATTTAGTTATTCTTTCTTTTTTTTTTTTTTTTCCCTTTTCTCTGTATCCCCCCATTTAATTAGATAACTTCTCCTCCTTTTTCTTTTAGAATTCTTTGCCTTAATTTCTGTAGGAGTTTATGAACTCTAGTTTTATTTACAGTTTAAAAATGCATGCATATGTAGATTCATGGCTGTGTGATTAGTGTAAGGGAGATAGCGAAGGAACATTAAGCTAAGAAAGCAAGAGAAAAAGATGTAGTTCCACCATATGCAACAAATGTGTCATTGCTCCATTATTTGTTTGTTGGAAAAATGGACAAATGGAAAAAACTCCCGTTGATTTTAGTGGGAACAGAAGTTAACTCAAAATGAGCAGCTTTCCTCTGTGTCAAATATTTGGAGGACTCAGGTGTTAATTTGCAAAGAAAGATCAACACAGATGGGAAAAGTTATCACATGTGGAAAAATAGCTGGTTGAAATGCCGATTCACACAGTAAGGGCCTAATCTGCTTGATGCCACATACTGACTTCAGTAAAAGTCAGGGCCTTTGCAAGAATCCAGGCTAAATGGTAGCAAAAAAATCTAGATAAAGGCAGAGTGAAGTGTCTCACTGGTGTGAAATCATATGTACGTAGGACCTTCCCCGTACAGATTTGTGCGTAAGTTTTCTTAGAGTAAAATATTCGTAAAAGAAAAACAGCATCCAGGAAGACAGAGCATCCAAGGCAACCCATCTGCAGTCTTGTCATATGATAGACTCGGACAAATCTAAAGCTGCCAATACAACTGCTCAAGAAGTATGCCAAGGGAGCAGATGCTACCTCTGCAAGGATATTTTCCAAAGTTTGGCACTCGGGATCTTGTGATTACCATCCAGAGACGGAGAGGTGAGGAAGAGAAGAGGAATGATGTTGTCTTTGCACCTTGCAGTGTCAGCTTCCCTTTCACATTCACCTGAATTATGTCTTTTCAATTCTTTTTTCTTCCTTTAAAAGAGTAATCTGGTGTGGGAGTTAAAAAATGAAGCAGATATGATGAAAATAGAATACTGTAAACTTGATACAACCTTTGAAATATTTATTCAAAGACAAATTCATGAACACATTTAGATTTATGATGCATAATCATGTTTTGGTTAGCAAAAGGCCACAGAGGTGCTGGACGAATCTGTGAGATCAGAAGGCGGAGGGTAGCTGTGAACTTACTGGAACGGAAGATTGTTATTATTTTTAGAGAGCAGACTGAAAGGGATGCCACTTACTGCCATTCCAGTAGCACTGCTTTGTTCTGAGGTCTGGGCTGTCCATCCAGGGCACTGCCAGGATCAGGCCATTGCAAGGAGCCATTCCTGCATGGGCGAAGGCTTGTGAGTGGTGCAGTGAGGACAGAGAGGAGAGGGGGCTGCCGTGAGGCTACAGCCAGCACCTGGCCTGGCAAGTTTGTGTTATTGCTCTGCCCCAAAAACAAATACAGATCAGTTTTTTTGTTTATTTGTTTGTTTCTGCTGCAAAGTGGTTTAAATACTTCTTCATTGTTTTCTTTCTCTCTGTGCTGCTGAGCATAAAAGGGGTAAGGTGGGACGTAGCATTCAGGTGCTCAGCTTGTCCCGTGTCATTCAGAATTCATAGACAACCTCTGCAAAACCTTCTATATTCTGTGCTCATCCTAGGAAATGCAAACATAGCCAGCCTGGAACAGGCTCTATTTCCAAAGGTTTATAGTTTCTTCCAGGCTCCTGCTGCTAAATAATATTCTGGTAATTTTGTTTAACATGAGAAAATGCTTTTCAAAGCTCTAACACCACATTGGAATTAGAGAGTTTTTCTTCCCGAATTTCCGATGACAAGGCCATGTTCATAGCCTTTCCTAAACCTATCCAGCTTCTGACCTGACTGTGCCTTTAGTCAAGACCTGCAAGCAGAACAACTAGGAAGCGGCATCTTTTATTTTGTTATGAGCCGTGTTTGGGCTGGAACTGGAGGGGAAGGAGGTGTGCTAAGACAGCATTTCTGACGCTGGTCCCTGCTGAGTGGTGACCGCCCCGCGCTCTCCTGTCCTGCTGAGAGCTCTGTCACCACATGCTGCTCACGCACGAGCCAGCCCCATGTAGTCACACAGCGGCACTGTGCCCTTCCCTGCTGCTGGACGTTGCAAAGGTCACCCAAAATGATCCAAGGGCATTGTTTTCCTGGCATGAGCAGTGTGAGAGGGGACCTTTGGTTGAACGCAGTACTTTTTTGTTCTGCCAAGGTTCCCCTCCCTATTGCAGCTGCTGCAGACTAGTGCTGTAATCTCAGTGCTTCCTTCTGTGCAGCAGCCTGAATGTGTCCTAATGTTTCCAGAACCTTCACCCAGACCCCTACGCTTTCTTTCTGTATTATGAAGCGTGGGTCCTGTGATGGAGCGTTTGGTTTCACCAAGTCCCTGCCTGATGGTATCAGCTCCCACTAGTTGTCTACCAAGGGGGAGTTTTGTACTGGTTTTGGCCCTGTCAGTTTGACTGAACTAGCCACTGTGGTAGCAAGATCTTAAGCAGAAATCCCCAGTAAGTGAATCTTATTTGCTCGGATGGAAATAGAGCAGCCAAGGCAGATCATCTTGTCATGTTGTTTTTATGTGTCCCTGAGTCGAAAGTCATTTTTAAAATGTGAGTGATGCAATTTCTTGCATCTTTCATTTAATATGCTGCTTAGTAAACAGTGTTTTAGATTAGTATATTTGTAATTTAAATGAAGACAATACATCAAGTCAAGTCAGAAGAGAAGGAAGAAGTTTAAGGAATGATTGATGCCTCTTTCAGCATTATGCCCTCTTTCAAAAAGAAAAAAAAAAGAAAAGAAAAGAAGAAAAAAAGCATAAGGAAAGGGAAGAGGTGAGTTTATTGAGGATCTACTGGGGTAAACGAGACAGAGAGAAACTATTGTTCATGGGCAGAAGCACGCTATTTTTAAAACCACAGTCAGCTCTGATAGCTGAATCTGTTTTCTTCAAGCGCACTAATAAATTCTGCCTAATTCATTTTTTATTCTCTCTTGGGGTCTGCTTGCAGATTTGCCTCAACAAAGGAAGCATCATGTTACTTCTTTTAAATAATTGATGGCTCTTGGTCCAAGCCAGCTTGAAGGAAATTCAAAAATAGGTACTGATTGAGTAAATACCCTGCCTCTCCCGGCCCCAGCTCTTATTTATTTTTGCCGTCTGGGTGACTGGCAGTTGATGATGATGTCATCGAAGCTTTGGGTACACCCTGCACTTAGAGCTCTGATTTCATTTATGTATTTATTTGTATTTAACATTGTTAATTGTAAAGTGTCTGATGCAGCTAAGAGCTCTTCATAAATCATCGCTGGTGTTTTGCTGTAACAGTGGCCTTCATGGGCTTCAGCAGCCAGTGGGAGAACTGGGACCACTGGAAGATGGCTCATGTGTGAAATTGTTACTACTCTGAGACTTTATTTGTAAGATCTGTGGACACTGTGTAATATTACTACACAATGTCATGTAGGTAAATGATTCTCAAATATAAGAGGAACTGAGCAACCTGATCTGTAGGTGTGCCTGTTCATTGCAGGGCAGCTGAACTAGATAAGGGTCTCTTCTAACTCAAACTATTCTACGTTTCTATTAGATGTGTAGAAAAAAAAAAAAGATACTTTTTTTGTTTTCCAAGCGGATAAAAGCTATAGTTTCTCTCAATTAAAAAAATGTAATGCCTAAAATCAGTACTCACCTAGTAAATAGCATAAGGTCTTTTTGACCTTGCAAAGTTATGTGGGCATGGATGCTATTCAGCTGAACTACTCTAGAGTCCAATGCTTTGGAGAAACTGTCAAGTATTTCCTCTAATGCCATGCCTTTGTTACCCACGCTCACATGGTGATCCTCACAGAGTCTGAGCAGTTTGAGTGCCTGCAGCCATAATGGGATCAGGTCAGAACTTCCCGGCTAGGAGAGGAAAGCATCACCAGAGCATGTCCACGTTGGTAGGTGTGGGTAGATGGAGTGGGCTGAGCGTGGTCTGCTTCTGGTCTGGGAGCTGCGCAGCTCTTCAGTGTGATGCTGCCGTCAAGCTGCAACTCCCGCTGTGTGTTATGAGTAGCGTGAGATCGAGAAGCACTGGATGAAGATGGATCTGTCAGGAGCGTGCCGTGCATTTTGCATATTTATCGTCCTCGTTCAGCTCTTGTAAAGTGAATGTTGTCTTCAGTAAAGTAAGCGCTGTAATGGCAGATAATCTGATTTTCAGAGAAAGCTTGCTTTGAAAAATGGAGGGATGGAACTAGGTCTGTGTATTTCCTTTTCTGCCATTCAGAAATCAGCTTCTGCAGTCTGTATTGAGAAAACTGTAGTGTTTAGGAGGGCAAGGTGGAGCAATTAGATTATTTTCTGAAGCCTTTCAGTCTAGACAGCGAGAGTGCAATGCAAGAATGAAACTTGAAACAAACTTTCAAAAAATGCCAGCCAACATGAGGCAAGGAAATGCATGTTTGGGGGTCTAGAAAGCATCCTGAACAAAGTAGTCCTCTGAGTAGCGTTGCAGATGTGTAAAAGGTTTATCAAGTGAACATGAATGCAAGATGCAGTTAGTTGCATGCCATGTGTAGGGGACAGTGAGCACAGAAGAATAACTGCATCTGCATTTTGGTGCATGTGACGGTGTTGTTTAGAAACTTCCCTTAGAGATTGTTCAAATTATCAGTCAAAAGCTCAGGTAAAAATTTAATTTGATGATGGAAGAAGTTTAAAAGCAGGACACTAGCTCACTTAGCGTTAATGCAGTCTTTTTCCATAGAGGGAAACCAAAGACTTGCTGAAGGCATAGCATGCTAAGGTATATCTATTAGTGTGTGCTTAACTCTGTTGCCTGGGAGCTTTTATTAAATGCAATGGCCAGGAAAATTGACCTCACTTTTTTCTTTGAGGGTTGGATCCTGACTCATATCACGTAGATGTATAAAGCTGGCAACTTACTTATTTATCAGTGAAAAAAGCACTTAGTTATTAAAAAAAAAAAGAGAGAGAGAGAGAGAGAGAAAAGCTTGCAGTAGCATCACTGGGGTTTGAAATATAAACCGCATCACAGGATACGTGTACGTTATTTGGTGTAACAGGGACCCTTTTGTCCATGGCTATAATGTCATATTACAAATTGCATGCCACAGAATACCCCTGGTTTTTCTGATGGCTGGGCTCTCTGGTTATAAAGTGCTACTGCAAGCATTCTGTTTAGAAAAGGAAGTAAAAGTCTCTCCAGGGTACATAGAAAATGCTGATCCTGAATGTAAAAATGGACACATTTTAATCCTTAAGTTATTAATTATTACTCATGATTAATTGTAATTATTTTATTACTACTCCAAACCCTTGGGTCAAATTACACACTAAAGTCAGTAAGAAATTTGCTGAAGAATCTCCTGATTTGGTGTGTTATCTCATTGTATTGGATATTGGATATTATCAGTTGCACTAAAGAGACCAACTGCTCTCATGCCATCAAATTACAGGATATATTTGGGTTGCAGGCAAAACTCCATTTCTTTCAGTGTCATCAGATATAACCATAAATTCAAAGCACAAAGGGAAGGGGAAATAATCCCTTCACCCACGAAGATGTAAATTAAAAGTTGCCCCACGCTAAAAAGCATAATCCTAAATGAACCTTGCATATGTTCAGCGTATACACTCTGCACACACGCGCTGTGAAAGGGAATGGAAGTGCTTTGGGATCAGACCATCTTACTGAGGGATTTTCAGTGGGAAATCTTGGATCCCCCTCGCAGCCCTACCTTCCGCCTCTCTCTCCTCGAGTAACCAGAAGAATCTCTTCCTTCTGAGCATACAGCTTGCAATATACATAAAAGCAGAGTTTGCTTTGATCCCGACAGCGAAACGTTTATTTTTAAACTGGGACTGGGCTTCTGTCCAGCAAGGCTCTCTCCTTCGCACCGCGCCCCGGCTCCGCACTCGGCGGCAGCGAGGAGCAGGGAAGGGCGGTCCCGGCGAGCTCCCTCCACCTCCCGCTCCCCTCATTCTCCCTTCTCCTCCGGTTTTGAAATTCAAATTGAATGCAATTTTCAGCTCATTTGAGCCAGAATATACTCTTGCTGAGCTTCAGTGGCTCTTAAATTCAAGCTAGCAGGAGAAAACAGATATCATCTGTCACTGAGGGTGGGAAAGAGTGTCCTCCCCACGTTTTATTCATGGGAGGCAGGGCTGGACAGACTAATCCAAGTCTTTCTGACTAATCGCTCGCTGGCAAACTAATCAGCTAATCGATGCGACTGGTTTCTTGTAGTTTGGTCTCTTTTGGCAGCTTTTTTTTTTTTTTTTTGTACTTCTCCACCCTATTTAGTATTTATATTTGATGTCCTAGAAGTGCCCTCGAGTCTCTGAATGCCTGTGTTCGGTTTCTGACTGTACCTTCTATTGTCTCCTCTAAAGACAATACGATGGAAAAAAACAAAAATCAGATAGTTGTCAGAGGAGAGGGGAGGGGAGAGAGATTTTCAAAGAAAGCTTAAAAAATAAAGAGGCAAAGGGAGAAAATTGTATTAAATGCATTGGTGGTTGTTACGTCAGCTGCTTTAGGACCTTGTACCTCTACGGGCTACATTCTATATAAAACCTGTTTTATATTAATACATACACAAATAACTCATGGGTCACCTCAAGGGAGGGTGAGGAGTGCAGCTCAAAAGTAAAGAAATTCAGCTCCCTATTTTTCCATACTGTTTTGTTGTTGTTGTTTTGTTTTGTTTACTTATCATGATTTTTGAAACAAAGAAGAATCTCACAAAGAGGACTGGATCCCACTTTCATTGAACTCATTTAGAAACTCCTTCGTTTGGTGAAAATTGCACTGATCTGGAGACTGGCAAACTACTTTCAAAGGGAAATGTTGCAAGAAACAGCAATTTGGTGAGTGCAAGGGCAAACCTAAAGTACGATCTGTGCTAGTAGAGAAAATAGGTTACTTAATCTAACAGCATGATAGCATTTTAATGCTGCTCTGAGCAACATCAGCTTGTTACTGGCAAAAATCCACAACCTGAATTTTTGTTGTAGCAAAATCTACACGCGGTGTAGGTTGTCAGAAATACATGGGCCATCTACAAATGGTGAGAACATGTTAAAAGTCAGACTGGCAGTAATATCAAACACCCTGCTGGTCCCTCAATTGTTTTATGTGTTTTAAAGCCTCAATACACTGCTAAACCTGGATTATAGATGGAAACCTGGCATTCTGCAGCTTCGTTGGTAACAGTTCTTTGTTCCTTGCACTGGACAAGGGTTTGTGCACAATTAGAGCCCAATCCTGTGAACAGTTTTGCATTTAAGCATGGTGATGTCAACCAGGGAAAGCATGCTGCAATTCCATCATTACTTTATCTGATGACTGAAGATTTTTTTCTGCTAGTATGTTCCCTCCTTCCTTCATCCATGCATGTAAGTAGCGTAGTTTGATGGCATAGCAGATTATTCAGCAAAATAAAAGTGCTTAATAATCTTCTGTGCTGCACAAATAAACTGATATGTTTTGCGACAGTATTTAGCTGTGGCTTCAGGCACCATAAGTTCTTCCATTTCAGAGTGTTATAATCCCTAAAAATTAGGTACTTTTTCAACATGAGATGATTCAAAGCAATAACTTTGGCCTGTGCAGTCGGTTGGCCAATTTGCAGTAGCTCAAGATAGATACCTTGCACAGAAGCCAGCATACTGCTATTGCATAAGTTGGATGCTTTATTGTTGCAGGCAAAATGCAGGTGTGGAAGATGAAGGGCATCATTTGTATGTACTAGGAGCAGCCTACGTTCTGGTGGAACTGGTGGAACTGGGCCCCTCCATGACATGGGCAGCATGTATGGACCCATGTCTGGATCATAGTGCAGAACAGGAAGGTGGCAGGCACACAGCTGCCTGGGAAACAGGAATTTATTCCAGTGGTCCTCATGGTCTTAAATGTTAGCATTGATGTATTTACAGTTTCTGAAGCAGGGGATTTTGGAATCCCAGTTTTAATTAGGCAATTAAATCCATTTTAAGCCCTGTTTCAGGTACCTCAGTACCTCTCTGAGTCATCCCCTTTGTCTCCAGCGGCTCGGTTAGACATTGACACTGACCTGCAAAGCTGGTACTACAAGTCCTTATAAAGAAATCTGATATTCCTATGGAAGTTATGATGATGTATGTAAATCAGCTGCCACATCCACACTGTCACCTCTTCAGCTGAAAAAGAAGGGCAAATCATTTCGTTGGTAGCTGCTGAAACCGTCAGCTGCACTGTCATTAATACTCTACCCTCTTTCCTGGAAACTCAATATGTCAACTACCTGATGTACCCTTCCTCTTCCAAGAATACATCTCTCCATTCCTTCAAATTCTTCTTGAGCCGGGACCTCCCATCTGTCAGTTTATTGTTCTTCCTCTGGCCCATTAGTTTTCTCTGCCATTCTTTTTTCATTGCCTCATTGTTTTTTTTAGAGTTTTATTATGTGCTAATGACTAGAGAATCTGAGCTCCTTCCAGGAGCATATTAAGTGATATGTCTGACCGCTGTTACACCTTTTATTTTCCCTCTTCTTTCCTATGGGCTGTGATATCTACACTTACAATGTTAAGACCATGGTTACTCTCGGCACTGCCCCATTTGGACTTTGGTTTTGGAGATGTTTCCCAGGGAACTTCCCAGATACTTTTTTTGTGATATCTGGGCAATGACTCTCTGTGCAGCATCATTTCCTCAAAACAGATCTTCCTGATCCTTCTCCCTAGATACCGTTCATGAACTTTCTTCTTCTTCACCCTCGACTCTGTCTAGTGGCTTGACCCTGATAGTCCCCGAGTTCTTCTGTCACTGGCCTATAATTTATACTTCAGGGGCCATGTGGCAGCTGGAACTCTTGAAAATAAACTTTATGATGGGATTTGTAGAATAAAAGGTACATGGGTAGCTCTGAAAGTAATGCCTCCTATTTATTTCCATGAAAACTGCAGCAGATACAAAAAGCACAATAACGCTATTTGATAGAGCAAATTCTCAGCTACAAAACAGTGCTTCTCAGCATAGTCACTGCCATTAGCTATGCATTTTCACCAGCGATGAACAAGAAGCTGCATGCCATGCTTGCAAAAATCTGTACCATCTACTGCTGAAACACACCACCCACCATCCACTGTTTGGTTTCCATAAACATTCAACAAGTGTCAATGAATGTCAATGGAAGCAATTTTTTTCTGCATGTAGAAATTCTATGACACACATTTGCTCCATATGCACTTCCATGTCAGATGCCGTTTTGTCAGACTGCTCTTCTGCTGCCATGTGTTGCATGGCAACAAAATGGAATGGAATATTGGCAGGAAGGTTCAACTTCTGCTACCATACCATCACCATCTGCATCTGATGTTGTGGGACAACATAATAAAATAGGACACATTATTTTCAGAACAGACCTTGTGTTTTGCTTTGCAGCAGCACTAGATCTATGTAAATCCAGGTGAAATTATGAGGGTCTGATTGTTTTGAGCATTTTTTGAAGCTGTTAGTCACAACGTTATTCATGGTTGTAATTCCCCTCTCCTGGAATGTGCCCTCCTTTAAGCCTATGTCCATCTTTCTTGGTCTTGTTCTTTGCAGAAAACATGCTTCTTTGCATTTCTTCACTCAAATTTCTATCATTTGAATGGCTGCACGGCCATTGTTTTTTTTCTTCCCTTACACATGAATTTGCACTCTTCTCTCATTGAGGTGAAGAAAAGGATTTTACTTAGCTTAGAAGTAGCTGGGGTAAAGAAATTGTTCATTTCCTGATTATTCTTAACAGTTCTCCCAAGTAGAGAAGGAAAATAGGCCAGTGTGACTTCTTTTCTCAAAAGAAGTCTGCTATGTCAATAAAAAGGATACCCTTTTGCTATGAGCGTACCAAGCACAATGAATTAGTAATACTTATTTTCTGTCTTTCATCACGTGTTATTAGGGAAGGGAGGCTCAAAAGAAATTCACTTTACAGTTATATTCATGTTCATGTTGATTATTATGAGTCTTTCTGTTTTGTTTTTCTTTCCTATTACTGCTGCAAATTCCACTGGCATGGTGAAATTTTTCACCAGTTTTCCATCTGCATGTATTGAGTCCCCGATGTAGCAAGGTACAAAGGTACAGGGATGGCATTGTATGACATAGTGACTGTATCCTAAGCATGGTACCCATTAAATGCTGTGGTATCTTTGGCCCTTCTCCTTCACCAGGCTTAGGTGTTTTGATCATATTCTGTATTCTGTTTCCTATGCATCCTTGTGAGAACACAACTGGCAATAAAGTCACTGTACTGCTATTCTAAATCAGTTGCTGAGATGGTTGCTAACTGCATGTCACTTGTCTTTTGCCTTAGTCTTCTACTCCAGTGCGTTCATTCCAGGCTTCTGATACTGATTCTGAGATTTTCAGCCAAGCAAAACTCTGGCTCATTTCAATGGACATTGGCATAAATGGGATTTTCACTTAAATTAGGTCCTGTGCAACTCACCTTTTTTGTTGCAGCACATATTCATGTATGAATGTCCATGTTATTAAAGAGTGGCAGTTGCACAGTTTTGTGTGTGAGCAGACTATTATGGACCTTTTAAAGACAGAGAATTCCAAGTGAGAAAGAAATGGCTTGACTGCAAGTCATGAAACTCCTAAAATTGTCACCTTAGAGTATAAAAAACATGTTGGCATGTCTATGTGTATTTTGCATACGTAGATGTGTATCCGTAGAGAAAGACACATAGTTCATGATATCTCCTAAATAGCAGATTACTTGTTGCTGTTCAGAGGTCACTGGGTGACCTGGAATTCCTGTTTGATTATAGCACACTCAGTAGAGATCACAGTTTCAAGTGAATAAATAACTGCCAACCAGACTGTGAGCGTTTGTCGTATTGAAAGTATAAACAGTTATTTTTGCAATTTAATTTCTTATCTACTTTAAATATTACATACGTTCGTCGTTCTGATTGGTTATTTGTTATCATTCTCTATGTATTTTTTTATTACTTTTTTTTTTTACAGTGCTAAGAGAAATTTAGTAGTGTAGGATCTGAACTATTCTCTTTGAAATTATCTTTCAAACTGCTATTACTGTAAAAGGATTAGTGGTCCTGTTAGAGAGCCTGAGAAAACGGTCTTACAGCACACGCAGCATCTGATTCCTAAACAACAATCCTCCCAAAGTCAGCCCTTTGCCTGAGTCAAATTTCTTTCCATCCTGGTACAAACCAGACTGAGACGACAAATTGTACCGACAAAGAAGCATGACATTAGCCTTGCCTATATTTTCAACAGCCTTTGTATTGCCATGGCAACAATAGTTTTAATTATGGAGAGCCAAAATGATAACTTGTATATCAGATGGGGCTCAGTTTTCCCTGTGGACAGAACTCTGATTAGGCATTGGAGAAAAGCTTTGTATCTTGGTTTTCCTCCCAGGCTGGATTTTATTATCTGCTTTAACAGACAGCTGTTTTGCTCACAGTGTGAACTCAGAGGGGCTGAGGCAGGCTGAAGGGCTGCTGGACCCTGGCCTTTCAGCAGATGAACTGAGCCTCCTGCTCTGGGGCAGACTGCTAGGGTGCTGGTTGGGATGTTTAAGACCCGTCGTCTCACTGAAGGACTGCTTTTGGCTTCCCTTTGAACTGATGGAGATCTGTGTATTTGGAAAAGCCTCGTGTGAAGTGATGTCTAATAATCAGCCTTGACAATGTTCAAGATTGTGCTTGAGGGACAAACAAGAAGTTTCACTTCAGTGGTAGACATGAAAAATTGCAGAGCAGCTCCACATCCAAATCCAGCTGTAAGGTGGGAAATAAATATGTCTGCATGTGTGTGTTGTAGGAGGCGCATAAACAGTGGCTGTCTTCACATCCAGAAAGGTATTGCAACAAAAAATGTGTGTGTTACTCAGGTAACTTGTTTTAAGAGAGAAAAAAAATTGTTTGATGTAAATCAGGATATTTTCTGTTATTCTTTTTTTTTTTTTTTTTTTTTTTTTCTGATAACTCACCTGGAATTTTAATGCACTCCTTTCCTATTTAGTTGAATAGTGACCCTTGTAGGCTATGAGGAGTCTGATTCTGGGTTATGAACTTCCTCACAGTGCTTTAAGAGATGTCAGCGAGGAGATGGGTTATCTCACAACTTCTGAATCTGCTCTGACACAATGACATTTTTAGAGTATGTTCTCCCAATTGCAGGTCTGAGGCAGCATCATCAGGAGATTATAGCCAGAGATCATGAAATCACTGAGAATAAGAGTTGCAAGATCACACCATTAACTAGAAATTCAATTATTCAAATGTGGCTCCAGAATGCAGGGGGCTCAGCAAGCATGTAGGCTAATGTTTAGACTTGCTGAATCTCTAATCCCACTCCTTACAGTGTTAGAACAGCTTCCTTCTTTTTAAACACGAAGCTCTTTGCAACCATTTCACTGCTAATTGTACATTTCACTTATACTTTTCTGAATTTAAGAAGTCCTGCTTTTATGACTGTGATTTTGGAATTTGAGATCATAAATTAAGCCATCTTATGAAAGAAAGTAAGAAGTTTGCTGTTGTTTTTAATAAGATTTTATGGTAAGTATGGCAATGTTAAGTCTGTCGGTCCTGGCTTTGCTGCACATGTGTAGCTCTGTGCTTTGAGACCCTTGAAATGTCTGTTTTTAGGACATCAGCAGGGGGCTAATGAAAAGGCTTTGTTGATTTTAACGAATTGCAAGCCACTGTAGCCAAAATAAATATAATCTGCTTTTTGGATTAGTTGTCACACATGATTTTACCTACTAACAGTGATTAAAGAACCCTGGTGGACCAGAAGCATAGCTGCTCTCTGGTGACTCTTGCTAAAATAGCAATAAACAGAAGTAAATAAAGACTTAGGGCATTAGTTATCTTTAATAAACAGTGTCACTGCACATAATGGTAGGGAGAGACTTCAGAAACCAATGTCGTGTGCAGCGGTGTCACTTCCCAGGGCAGAGAGGGCCATGTGAGAGGCCACCCAACTTCCCTGCAACCCGGTGTCTTGCCCAGACTTTCCTCTCAGTCATCCTCACCCAGCAGCGGACTGCAGGAATGAAGTAGAGTAAGTCTGAATCTAGAGGGATTCTACAGGAAAATGAAGGAAGTGTTTAATTGCTTATGTAATTATGCAACCTCTTAACCACTGTAATTCCATCCAGTTAGCAAATACAGGACCAGAGATGGTCCTGTGACTGTCCCCACTGGCACCTTTTATCCCTGGTATTTTGCCAGTAATAAGGGTAGATGTGTTTCCTCATCCCATTCACGTCTGTTGCGAGAGGCAATAATTACCGTTGATGGTGTTGTACTACTCCTTCATACTAACTGTTGCTTTTAATCAGTGGATAGAAGAAACAAAACAAATGAAAACCAGTTCTCTTCTCCTAGAGGGAATTACTTCTGTAGTACTGAATGTCAGCAACAATTTTAAGCAGTATTTTATGGGGCAAAACCCCTTCCTGAGAGAGGCAGAGAATGGAGGCGTCTCCTAGCAGGAGCATTGAAAGTCAGAGCTTTTGAAATAAAAAAATAAAAAAATGAGGGATTGCAAAACATGAGAAAGATTACTTTAGGAAAAAATCCTACCAAAAGAGGGAGAGGGGCTGAGCTTTCTAATGAGTCTTCAACTTTTATTCATCTGTCCCTAATTGTACACCCCTAGAAGGCACATGGCACTGCTCTATGAAGAGTTTATCTCTCATATGACAGCTAAAAACCTTCAAATTAATCGTGTAAACATCCTCAGGCGTTTTAGAATTTTATTACTCTTTTCTGATGTATGGAGTTAAATTCTCATTCAGTGTTTTCAGTGAAGTCATGCCATGGTTACAATATACTTCTGGTTTTACAATATATGGAAAAAAAGCTTTGATATCATGCTCAGGAAGGGAGCAAGACCCACCAAGGCACCATCCTTCTCTTGGCTGGAAGTCATTAGGAGTTTGGAGAATTGCCCAATGGTGTAATTCAAGTCTTGACTGCATATCTTATTGGTTAAAAATAGGAGCCAACTTCAGCTCATCAGTTTTGCTAAGAAACTATTGATTGTGATTAGCAAGCTTAAAAATAATTACCTGGTGTGTTCATTGCTATCTTTGGACATACTCTCATATTCCTACTCTGATAGAAAGTATTGAGCAGCACAATAGGTTTATTTGATGACTAAGGTGTTACACTGTGCTGAGGATACTGAACACATCTTAATTGTTCCATCTCTTGGTGACTGACACCTGCACAGGGACAAAACCCACAGGTCTTACTGAAGCTTAATGGGGAATACAGAAGGAACTGTCTGAATCCCCTTTGTTCCCATAGAGGCTTATCCACACTTCCAGTTGCAGTCATCATCGTTACCACATAGATTCTCTTTGGCAGCACATGGAGCAGCCCCAAACCCATAGTTACTGTATCCTGTAAAGAAATAAAATACTGATTTGCTTAGCACCTGGGAAACAGGGATGTGTTTCACCTGGGTTTTAACAAATAGTTTGAAAGCCTGAAGGTGCTGATTCGTGTGTGGTAGTGAGTTGATCCCAAACAGCTGATGCAGTTCATATGATAAAAGGCTGTCTGTCTCTGGAAGCCGTTGGTCTTATAGAAGAGACAGTTGTTGTAAATACTTAGATTCTTGTTATCCATAGATATGTGTGTTCCAGTGAACCGGTGTCTGCTTCAGCCAGCTGAGCATGTCAGAAGAGTGACGTACACCTGTCAGGCTCCTACCTAGGCTTTAACCCTTGTGCACTCTTAGAAAAGCTGCTTTGTTACTGTGGGTTGTTGTCAGAGCCTATGAGGAATGACTTTTCTGCTTAAGTGTGTTATCAGAAGAGGGACAATGATAATGCTGTTGAGTGATTCTGTGCCTTCAGGATCTCTCCACCTGGTGCTTCTGAAGTCGTATCCCATGTGAATGCACCTGTAGCTTTCGGACACTATAATCCTTACAGTGGTTTTGCTTTTTTATTTTTATACTTTTTTTTTTTCTTGGAGTTTTATTTTCCTTTTTTCAACGTGTATTAGGGCACCTCAGTGAGCACCTAACGTGATGATGGGGGTAGAACACAAATAAGTGATGCGTGAGATTCATATGAAAGTTCATTGTGGGGTTGCGTATGGCAAACTTTTTAGTTTATCATACATCCAGGGGGCAGGAAAGATCTTCACATGCTCACAGTTCATATATAATAATGCATATTTGTTCGTGCATTAAGGTGAGGGGTTTGTTCTAGTTTTTTAATTTCTTAATATCTGCTTTTGATATTCAGAACTGGAATTTTGGGGGAAGGGGTAATAATTAAATTGCTTGCTGATGCACCAATCTTTGTATACCAGCGTTAGCGTGCCTCAAGCTGGTTTCAGGTTTTGTGGTGTTTCTATTTTGAATGTTAGTAAGGAAGCTGGTATGGATGGTAACTGGTAGAGGTTTCTGACAGTTGCTTTATGCACTAAAGGTATCATCTTATGCTTTTCTAGACTAAGTGTCTCTAATCCTACATACTGTGGCAATTTCTCTAAATACCGCTGTAAACTCTCAATAAACTAATACACAAAATGCAGGTATTTCAGTAATATTTTTGAAGCAAATTGTTTGGAAAGAGGTTTTTTTTTGTTTTTTGTTTTTTGTTTTTTTGTTTTTTTTTTCCCAATTGTATTGAAAGAAGCTTACAGGCTTAAGTCTTTAAAGTCAGCACTCTTTATTAACATTATTCCAATACTTATAAGGATTTGTATGAGTTTGAAACACTTAAACATAATTTTTCACATTTAGAAACAACTTGCACAACTGTGACATTTAATGTATTGGGATCTACCAGAACTAGAAGTGAATGTTGTATCATTTTCTCATGGCTTGAAATACCTTCTCCTCTGACCAGGAGACTGCAACGTTGTTTTTCTGTTTTCACGTCTGGCTGTCTTTGTGTCAGATACTCGCATGACTACAACTGCTGCTGCCCTGAATGTTTCACAACGCTTTTGGGAGAGCATTATTACTTTAAACATATCACTGGCTCATGAATACTGAGTGCCTTCCTGTGGCACTTCAGTGAGGGTTTTGGTTCTTTTTTGGTAGAAGAGCCTGTTTTGGAGTGAATCGACTAATAAATTTAACAAGTGAATGAACTTTTCAGATGTGAACAGGGAATGCTGGCACAAAACCAGCTGGGGTCTTGGCCATGGAGAGTCTGAGCTAGTCAGAAGTCTTCCCACTTACTTTAAATGCTATATGGATACAACTGTTACACAGTCTGTTATTGGCTAAGCAAGTAGTGATCTTGCACAGTTGCTTTCTGCATTATGTTTAACACTTCTTGGCAGAAGCAGTGAGAAACAAGAAGAAATATTTGTGCCTGTCTGTAGCTGATCGGTCAGAGTAAACTGCAGCTAGTATGGCAATAATTAAATTACTTCAGACACATGGAAAGAGTGAAAGGAATGAAAAAAAGACACAGGGCAAGAAAAATCACAAGGGAGGTTTCTTAAGGATAATTTTATTAAAAGTTCATGTTTGAAGTGATGTCATCCTTTTCATTCTCTGGATTCAATTGCCTTTCTGAAGGTTCGTCTAGCTATTCTGATGTGCAGCAAAAAATATTACATCAAAGGTGAACGTTTGAATCCTGGCTGAAAATAAAAAAGAGGGTAGTGGGACATAGAGGACTGGGGGGAGAACCCCCAAATGGATAGAAGTTCTTAACAGTAAGATATAAAAGAAAATAATAATTTCTGTCCCCTGACATATAGTTCAAAAAGTAGCCAGGAGTTTGAATCTGGCATGTCACAATGCATACAAATGAAGAAACTGTCACCATCAGTTCCCTTTGAAACCTTTTGATCTGATCTTCTGTAGTAAAGGGCATGTGACTTGATCAGGGCTTCTTCTCTGTGTTACATAGCCAGAGACCTGATCTACTGAAATACCTGTGACAGGTTTCTCCACTTAACTGATAGTATCCTTATCTTTTTTTCTTTCTCTCCAATGCTTTTTCCTGTGGTGGGTAGTTTTGCTGGGTGCTTCGTTCATCCTCCTCCATCTGGGAAAAAAAAAGATTCCAACTTTTAGCAATTCCTGGCTAATGCTTCATATTATGTTTTCAGTAATAGGCTTGTAATTGCTTTCTTTCTGTTTGCCAAATGGATTTGAGTTTTTGGTTTTATGTTTTTTGTATGGTTTTTTTTTTTTTTTTCCTCAGAAGAACAGGAAAGTGGAATTAAAATATTTTGCAAAAGTAGTTTGCACTGAACTCAGATTTATTCCAAAAACACATGGGAGATATATTCTAATAATTTAATTAAGGATTGTTTTGTTACTGAGTACCTTTAAATGGATGACTGGAATATGTATGTACAGTCAGCAGTACAGGGGATAGTAGTGGGAAGAAAAGATTTTACAGACCTCTAATACTTCTAAGAAGAACAATTTCTGTGGAATGTTAATTTTTTTATTATTATTATTATTATTTATTTTTTTTTAATGAGCTGTATTAGTTTATGAATTTTAGTTGAGATTTTGGTCCAGAACCACTGCAGTCAAGGAAAATTTTCCTAAAGGGCTGTGTTCTGCTACTGTGGCAATCAATAACAAAACTATCTTGGACTCTTCTCCTGTGTTGTGGGGGAATGGAAGAAGGAATGAACGGGAAACTGGGTTCTTCTTGGTGGACTAAAAGCCAGAACAAAACATCTTTCAGTCCACATGTTGTCACTGCTGGCCTTGCCAAGGAACTGCTGGCTGGGGATGGCCTTGCTGAGGTCAGTGTTAAAATGAATGAAAGTTAACGGTCAGTGTTTGCATCGGACAAACGCTGGACTGGGTCACCTCTTTCAGCCTTCAGCTAATTAACCTGTGAGTATGCCATGCAGTGGAGAGCTCTTCAAGAGAGACTCAAAGATTTAGAACTCTGTTGGGGTGACCAGTCTGGCTGTGGGCTGCTGGCCTGAACAGACACTGTTCCCTCTGGTACCATACGTACACAGATGCGGTACAGCATATATGGGCAGTATGTTCATGGGACTGCTGTCACCAGCATGTGCCTAGTTATGATGGGGGCCAGGAAAAGACCTGGAGCCAGCTTGTCCAGGAGCTGAGGCTGGCTGGAGTGGCACAGTGTGTTGTTGGCAGTGCCACCTACTGAAAGCCCTTTCACAGACAGAACCATCTTGTTCTTCAGGGATGCGTATCATCTGTTTTAGCTATCAACGTGGGTGAAAACTTAGTTTTCCTAACGTGCCACAGGAGTATACATTCAATAGAGAGCCCTTAGTATGTGAGAGACATGGACCTGTTGGAGTGCATCCAGGAGAGGGCTGCAAAAAATGATCCGAGGGATGGAACACCTCCCCTGTGAGGACAGGCTGAGAATGATGGGACTGTTCAGCCTGGGGAATAGAAGGGTCCAGGGAGATGCGATAATGGCCTTTGAGTATCTAAAGGGGGGCTATGAGAAAGAAGGAGACAGACTCTTTAGCTGGGTTGTTGTGATAGAACAGCAGGAAATGGTCCCAAACTAAAAGAAGGGAGATCTATATTGGATATAAGGAAGAAGTTTTCTACAATCAGGATGGTGAGGCAACTGGCATGGGTTGCCCGTAGAGGTGTTTGTTGGATTCTTTGTTCCTCAAGATGCACAGGGTCAGGCTGAATGAGGCTCTGAGCATCCTGATCTGCTGTAGGCATCCCTGCTCATTGCAGGGTATTCATACTGGGTGACCTTTAAGAGTTCCTTCCAATTCAAATGATTGTATGAATATATTCTGGATGCTTTAGTCCTGGATAGCAATTGGTGAGGCATGGGGACACCAAGAGCTGCTACCTCTGCATGGCTGGGAGGTGCTCAAAGGCCTCATCCCAGTAGGCAGCTGGCCAACAAGAAGGCCTATTGGAAGAAAGACACAGGTGTGGCTGGAGATTGGTCTGCCATTGCAAACCCTCTTCCCCTTCCAGTGGGAGAAGGACAGGGGACTTGATGGCTTTACTCATTCTCTACTGAGGAATGAGTATGCAGGGGAACAGGATGCTTAACACTCAGTGTGAGAGATTAGCGGATCCAGAAAACCACCCATTTGCTTTCAGGGCTTCCTCTGCAATCAGCATAATTTTCTCATGAGGAGAGGATTTTGCTGTAGAACGGAAGGTTGTGGAATGGAGTGTTTACAAAGCAAAAAATAATTGTATTTATGGACTGGGAGTCTGAGACCTTTTTGGCCCTGATCACCTGTATCTGTCTGCTTTGCATACAGGAGGCAAGTTATTGGATAGTTTAAAATGTTGGGTATTTTATAATAATAATAATAACAATTTAAAGATTTTCCCAGCTGTTAAAGGATGCAGTTTTTCTTTCATAAGCCATTATGTATGCAAGACCAATTGGTAAACTGCAATATACTGTTCTGTAATTATTCTCCCCTGTAGCTTTAATGAGGAGATCTGTGCCCAGTTTGATGGGAGAATATTCTCTGCCGACAGCTACACTGAAAATCAAGACAGGTGTAATCTGCTTACTGTAGTCTGTGAATCCTCACCATGTGGCTGTGTTATCTCTAGTGCATGTTTATAGGAAGATGCTTGTAAAAGGATTTAATTTAATGGAATAATGGTAACTGACACTATGAAAATGAAGGGGCTCAAATATTATGATGAGGAGAGTCATAAATACTAGAGTAGATGATAAAAAATGGAGATGTTATGTCTATTAGTTAATGCCATATGAAAGGAAAATACAAACTAAGCTGTGCTATGCACTAAAAGAAAATGCATTCTTTATTACTAACGTAGTCTTAGGACAGACTTCAGAGAAAATGTATCATTTTGGAAGAATGTACCCAGTCTCCCAGTTACCTGAGCTGAGGTACTTTTCTTCTAGAGCTCTGCATTGGTGCTTTTCTATGGTTGCAATCTTAAGAGCAGAATGCCTTTAAAAATCGGGTATACTACTGAGCCATAGCTAAAAACTGTGTGATGAAAGGGTAAACTGAGACTTTGCTTAGGAACCACAGTACTCATGTTAGGGAGGCTTCACTGGGGCACCTGTACGATTGTGTCTCTATTTCCTTATCTGTACAGAGATGATATCTAAACTATTTTTAGAAAAGCATCCAAATAGCTTATTCTTTTGAAACCTGTTGACAAAATGCAGTACCTTCTTGCTAGCAACAGCTGCACAGTGTTTCTCTTTTGGAGAGAAAGATGTATTTAGGCAGGAATGTGGATTTAAATCTTATTTTCAGGGGTGGGGCCATGAATGTGATTTTATTAATTATCAGTCATTCTTAATCACCCGATACTGACATACATCTAACACGCTAGAGAGTTTAATATCTGAAAGACTACTTAACATCATTTTTCTCAGCAGTCCATTTGTAAGTGCTGGGGAAGATGATGCGGTGTCAGCGCTTCAGTATTGTGTTCATGGTCTTGTACGACTTCTGTCCTTGAACACAGTGTGTAAATGCACTGAAGATGGCACAAAGTTACTAGCAAGAGCAATACCAAGTGTTCTGCTCCTCAGCAAATTAATTGAAAGCATACATAATTTGAACATTGTGTGACACTTCTGTACTTTTTAATGTTAAACTTTTAGTGTTAAGGTACGTGCATCTAATTGATTATCCATACCGAGGACAGTGAAAGAACAGGATCTGACATAATATGTTACTGCATCAGGCAAAATGTTTTTAAAAAAATATGGAAAAGCACTTCTGTTGGGGAAAGATGGGAGTTGAGCATTGCTGTTAATTATTCTTATTATGCTGATCTCACTCCGATTTTGAGTCTAGTGACTGCACTGACAAAGAAGCAGCCTTGATTGTTGCACATATGTTACTGTTCCTTGTAAAACTGGGCTCACAGATTGCTCTCAAGCTTTTACTGTTCCTGTAGAACGTTTCCATAGTTCCAGCAGTTTGATCACAAACACAGCATCTCTCCTAATGCTGTGCAGGTTGATAAAACAGTTGCCGAGCTGGAGTCCCTAAAGAAATTATTAATTATCTGGTTAATGTGCATCAGGCTGTGGGAGTGTGAGATTAATCACCAGTGCTGGGATGAGTTGCTGAAGTGGATTTTGGTTTTTCGTCTCCTGTCACTTGGTAATGGCTTTTCCTTCCTTCACCATCAGGTGAACAGGTGCGGAGATGCTGTATTTTCATTTTCCTGTAGTCAGGAACAGCCGGTGACCAGGAGATGCCTTTTTCTCAGTCCTGCTGCATGAGCAGTTTACAACATGGAGCGCTCCCTGCTTCAGATGTTCCAGCTGCAGGACATGCTCCTATGGCACAGGACTGACCTGAGCCTTCCCAGAGAAACACTCAAACCCCTGAGCATGGGAAGGAGCCCCAGGGTTGATTCTTCTGTATTCCCCAGGTCTCCAAGGAGCTGAATTATATTTGGATGTGGAATTGCAACTTGACTCCTATTTTGAGCGTATTTATAGTACTTTGAATTTCTCAGTGAGCAAACATTTAGCATGCCTCCTTTGTTTAATGTAACAAAAGGAAAATGTGCTTCTGTGAGGTAGCTTTTGAACTTCTTTGCAGGGCAGGCACAGAAGAAGGTTCTAACGCAGCAATTACCATTCTCAAAGCCATTGTGTTGCATAAATATTCGGCTGTGGAAGAATGAGTTGGGCTTTTCCAGTGGTGGTGGATCAGTGAGGGCGCTTGTGCAGTATTGCAGTCATGGTCCTGTCTCTTTTGCTGTTACTAACCCACAGCAGCTGCGCTAAGCTTGTGCAGCAAAGCCCTGATATTCCTCCAGAGGTCCTTACTGGATAGCATGTGCTTCCGCAGCTCAGTGCACTGATGGAAAACTGAGGAGGACTTTAAATCTTACAGCTGTGATGCTACGTGGACCCTTTGAACAGGAAGCTGTGACTCTTTCATGGCATCAGAACCATTGACTGGAAGCAGCTCCTGGTTGAGTGAGTGAGTGAGGAGAGGCAGTGAGATGAGGTGGAAGGAGCTAAAACAGAGTTTGCCTGAGGTCAGGGGGAGCATCTCCTAGTTGAGAAAGCAAGAATCTGTGAACAACCGTACAACAGTCAGTCATCACAATAATGTGTGCTGAGAGATAGAAGCAGAGACAGAACCCTTCTCCATTTGTAAAAGGCTTTCATGCCTAGCTAAATAATACTGCCTCATTCTCAGACTATTACTAATGTGAGGTTATTTGGGTTAATTCATCAGCTCCAGCATAAGTGTTGCTTGGTCTTCATCAGCTTATGGTTTCTATTCTTATTTGACAGGTCTAATGTTTTCTCTCCATGGTAAACTGAGAATTTTTTACTCCCTTGCCACTTCAAGCAGGCGGAGCAGTTTGAGGTCTTGGAACTACTCAGTCACTGAACTCTTGTACGATCCTAAATCCCTCCACAGCTAACAGAGATACCTTGGGAGAAGAGAATAAAGGTGTGAGGTGATAGGAGAACTTACCTTTCCCGCCAACTGCATGCTCCAGGCTGCAATCCCTGCTCAGACCCACAGTGACGTAAATATCCATTTGTTTAGCAGCTACGGTACAACTTCACATTAAATGTGGATGACCTATTTGTGTTTGAAAACCCCTTGCAAGCCAGTCAGCATGACAGCAGTGGGGTTTAAAACATTAAAGTCTTCAGGGCTCCAGGTTGAGTATTTGCATCACTGTTATTTGGGTTTCTTCTCCTTGTAGAGCTTCCTGAGCTCAGTGTGATAAGTAAAACCACATTTACTTTGTTAAGCTCAACAGATCCCAGCACTGAAGAGATAACGGGAAAATGGGACCTCTAGGAGACAAGAAATATTTGTCTGCATTGGGAAGCAGGTCACTGTTTCTGTGTGACTTTGTTAGCACCATGCATGTGTCTATCAAAAGTTGGCATGAGCACACATGTACACATCCACAGTGTGGTGCACAGAGTGATGCAAGAGGAGTATTTGTAAAACTCAGTGAATGTATGAACCATAGGGACATTGTCAGCACTCTCTCTACAGTAGCTGTTGATTTGTGCTTAAAAATAAGTAAAATTGCAGTTTTTCAGATGAGTAAGTTGTGCAAATCCATGCCTAATTTACATGCACAATCACCTTGACTGCTTGTACAAATCAGGTAATTGTGCATGCAAATAGCTAATTAGCTGATCTCCTGATGCAGACTCAGGATCTGTAAGTGTACACTAACCATGTAGTTATCATGTATCTGCCAACAAGTTCTATGAAAAAACACTTTGCCCTGATAACTGTTAGCAGATGCTTAGTGTTTCTTAAGTTTTAATTTCGCTCTCTCTGTTTTTTTTTTTTTTTTTTTTTTGCATTGGAGTGTTGTAACTGGTGGTCACAGCTGTTACTGTGGATCAGAACTGGGTGGGGATCTGAGAACACTTGGAATCACCAGAGAACTTTCCCTTCGAAGATGCAAGCTAGCGTTCCTGCTGCAGCCTGCCCCGTGGCATGGGGCTGCAGGGTTGCCCATCTCATAGGGGTTTTTCTGTCTGAGCACAGGATCGTGGTGGTTTTGCCATAGAACTTAAAACTTTTCTTTGAAGAGTTTGAACTTAACACTCTTCTGTGAAGAGTGCTTGTGCATGCTGCCCTTTCATCTTTCCTAATGCACAGAATATTTCAGCTTTTAAAACCATTTGCCTCCTTCTGACTTGATAGAAAGAATTTATTGGGAAAGGATTTAAAAGGAGGGTGAGTTTTCTGATTTTATTTATTGGCCCAACTCGGAGATCTCTTTCTTAGCATTTCAGTGCCAAGCAAAAATAACCAAACAGGTTGAAATGTGCAGATTGTTAAAGTTCTGGAACGACATGAAATGACACTGAAATAGGAATCTTCCCTAGGAATTTCAGGAACATCTTTCTCCCATCTTTGTGGAGTGTGTATTTCTATTATTTTTATAGCTGTTATATGATGTGAGGGGAGGAGATTAATTCACTGTAGTAAAGACTTATTTTTCAAAGCGTACTCATTTGTAGAAATTGGTTGGAATTTGCCATTATATTTTTAACATCAACATTTCTGGCTTCAAGCTGACTACTAACTAGAGTGTCCTCTGGATGCAGGTATGTCTTGAACTAACTTTATAACTCAAAGTTGTTTTCTTATTTTTTTTAAATAAGGAACTTAAAATAGTGTATTAGATTTGTGGCTTATCTAACATCTAAATTTCCTTTCTTACAAGTTTAATCTAAAACCACGATGAAATATGCCAATACAATGTAACTTTGAGGATTCAAATCCTAAGCATGAAGTCTGTATCCAGGGCTGTGCAATGATAGTTAAGTCCTACACTTTGGATGTTTGTACACTTAACACTTCTCACGCATATTTGTGGTAAGTCAAAGTTTTTCTTACTTGGAGGATTCCATACTCTGTCAAAGAGCAATAAACTAGATGCTGATCGTGCAAAGACTAGGTTAGCAGAAGGAGCACCTTGTTATACAGTCTATGGCATCCTTAAAACAGCCCTGTGAAAGGAATTGAATGTGTCCACGAATCCTGGGATGTCTCTTGGAAAAGATAACAATAGAAAGCACAATAGATTGTTTTACCACCACGTATGTGGTCACCAGATAAAGACCCAAGGGAACTCCATTTATTACTTGTATGGAAAATCATGTTTCTGGTAGAGCAGCATCCATCTAGTGGTAGTTGGCTGTAGACTCAGGAGAGAAGAGCATCAGTCCCTGTGGGGACATGAAGTCTCTTGTCTGAAGGTCAAAGCATTTCTAAATGAGTGCAGAGGAAGCTCCCCATCAGTGGAAGAAAATATGCTTAAAGGTAAAGGAAACAAGATGAGAAGTAAACTAGGAGAACATTCCGCACAGTCTGTCTTTAGGGTATGCTGTGAGCATAAAACTCATAGGTCTCCCTCCTTCCTTTGTCAATCTGTGGTGGCACTGTGGGATGTGGGAATTCAGGAAGCTGAGTTGGAGGCTCAGATGTCAGGTTGCATGCTGATACCGGAGTGCACTTCTAGTCTGTGGCTCGTGCTTATCAGCTTTGGTGTCCGAGCCCTGGGAGCCAGCAAGAAAAGCTCATGCCTTGGTGGTGTGTGCACAGGCTTCCCTCACCCCTCCCGTGTGTGTCTGGTAATTTAAAGATGCGAAAATCATTGAATGACACGTTCTGATTAGCAAAGAGCTTGGGCCTATCTGCCCCAAAAGGGAGTTGTGGAAGATGTGTGCTGACTTTATTATTGCCCATATCAGACTTTCTCCTCTGTTGCCCTGTTACTCTTTAAAGGGGCAGAGGCAGTTGTTTGTTATATGCTTTGTTTTTGACAGTGCCCATAGGTTTTATGATTTCATAACTGATTATTCTTCAATGAATTCTAAGTCATTAAAAAGCAAACTAGCTGTAAAATTATTTTCCA
>JAOWBP010001760.1:16144192-16176692 GCA_028571105.1 Tragopan temminckii
TTATGATTTCATAACTGATTATTCTTCAATGAATTCTAAGTCATTAAAAAGCAAACTAGCTGTAAAATTATTTTCCAGTGCTGACCAACCAGATTTCTACACTGACTTTACCGTAGCTTGTGACATGGAATTGAAAGCTGGTTTGGAAACAAGAAGAAAGTATCAGGGAAAGAAGCAGTTCCTCAAAGGCTGACCTGAATAAAACTAAAGGAGACATAAAACTGGATGAAACTGGAAGTTGGACAAATGAAGCTTCTGTAGGGACAGCTTAAAGCCTACTTCTGCCAGGTCAGAGAGCTGCTTGAGGAATTGAGGCTAAAGGCAATATTGCGCATCTCATAGCCATGACGTGTTTTGTTGTTGTTTTTTTTTCTGATCTGTCACTATCTATGGGCTATGCAGTGTCACATAAGAGATGAAGAGATAGTTATTGGTGGTTAAGGACATATCCATCAAGCTCTGAAACAGTACCCTTGTTCCTACGCATCTCTTTTGGAAGATTCTAAAAGATTATCTCCCCCCCTCCAGTTACTTATAGACATTACATAAACAGAAAATGCAGTGCTGAAGTAAGAGCTAAATTGCTACAGCGTTGAGATGGCTTCTCTTTGCCTTTCCATGTTGAGGGCTGCAGTGCTGGCTGGTGAGACAGCTGGCTGTCTTTGTCTGATTGAGCGGTATCAGAGGAATAGCTGATGGTTGAACTGCTCTAAAATGAAGTGGATGGTTACAGGAGATACCTATGTGAAGAGCTGGTAGCTACAGTTAGATGAAGATACATGCCAGCAGTCACTCCTAGTCTGCAATAACAGGAGTTTTCTCAGGTTTCTTGCTGGAAATCTCTTCTACTGTGGTGTCTGCAAAGCATGATTCCCATTACCTCTAGAAGTTACATGTCCAGGAAAACATTGGAGCACAATAAGAGAAAATTGTTTTGTCCTGCAGCATTTTTATTCACAGAATTCATCCTGGGAACCTCAAAGCGTTGCTAGCTGTAACAGAAACTTGGTACACAGTGACTGACTTCTCCCGGTGAATCAACCATTCATTGTATTGACATTTAAGTTTGAGTTCTTTTGTATATCCCTGGTGCAGGAATGAAGCTTGCGGATCAGCTGCCACTGGTGACGAGACCTAAATGCACTATTAGGGATAACTTGGTTTATCTCCTTTGACACTTTTCTGATATCTCTTGATCATTAAGGTCTGGATTAAGTGGGAAAAAACATTGTTATGTAGCGTCTGCCTTAGATCTTTTATGAAAGAGTTTGGATGCTTAATGTCTTCCAATTCAAAAAGAAAAATCAAAGTCTTGAGTACAGCTTCCTTCTGTCAGGTGCTGGGATGAGGTTTAGGTGAGCACATAACAGAAACCCAGATATTTGAAAGTAACATTTCCATCTGTATTTAATACAGTTGCAGATAGAACAGATGGAAGATTATTTTTTTTTATTGGTTTGATAGAGGGTTGGGAAATTGGATACTTATTTTGTGCATTTATTTAAGGGGTTAAATGACACTGTATGCTATGCTGCATTCTGTAACAGAGTGCAGATTATCAACCATTTCTGTCCTTAAGCCTGATCAGTGTTTCACAGGAACTCAGCAAGTGCGTATGGTGTTCCTGAGCTGCTGAAATATCAGGGAGGCTTCACTGTAATAGCAGAAACACAATGGTAATAGTGAAAGACCTGTCCTAGGGGCTGATCTGTCTAACAGTGCAGTGTACTCTCACCAAGGCAGACCTCTATTTATTCCAGTTTGTTTCTCATCAGCACTTTGAGGATTACGAAAAGCGGACTTCACTCTGTGAAGCTGTTACCATAACATTTATAGAGGGAGAGCTAAGGCTTAGGTAACTTGTGGCTTTCCAAAGGTTACCTTGTGTGTCAGTAAGCAACACATAAACAGGAGTCTGTCCATCTGTTTTCCATGGTTCTTCTTTTTTTTCTACTCTGTCTTCAACTATGTGGGGAGAAATTCATCACAATGCAGCATTTAGCATGGTTTCTGTACACAAGGACTACTTTAATTGCTGAGTGTGACCTTCTGCTGGTGCTGTAGAGAGGGGATAAATTGGTCCAGGATTTTGGGGGCTGCTTTACAAAAGACAAATGTCTACATGAAATGTGACTTCCTAGGAGAAAACAACATTGGCGTAAGCAGCTCTGCAAACAAATGATGTAACAATAGCATCAGTAATGAAAAGTTGGTAAACAGAGGTATGGCAGCAATCGGGATGTATGTGAGACAAGCCGAACAGATCTAAGATTGAATGAATTGTTTGTCTCAGAGTTTCTCTGGTTTAATTTGGTGCTAGGACACTTCTAGATGAAGCAGAGGAGTAGTTATTTGTAGAACCAGAAATTCATCTTTCTATAAACAAAGTGAAACTGCCCAGTGCTCAAAATAATCAAAATGTGCATTGAAAGACTTGGATGCATTTCCTTCTGGAGAGTCCTGTTCTATATTCTTCCTGCTGAGTGAGCAGCTTGATTATTGGTATGCACTTTTTTCACAGAGGCAACAAGGGACTATGAGGCTCTTACAACGCTTAGGTCACCTTTCTTTCTTAAACATGGTTTTATTAGCCTAAAAAGAAGAATAACATGTGAGTGAAATGCTAAAGTTCCTTTAACTTTTTTTCCCCATGGTTTCCCAAGTGATTTCCAGGGCACCCTCAGTGAATATCAGAAGTGTGTAATCTCATTTTCTTGCATTTAATTGCTGTGCTCATCAACAGTGTTGGATGTGGAAGATCTACTTCAGGAGTCTTGGTCTCTTTTTCTCATCTTGGAGTTGAAAATTTTCTTGCTTCTTTTTCAAATGTTCCTAAACATGGCAACAAGCGTGGCTCTGCAACAGATGCAATTCTTTCTAGGTCTCTAGGTAACGTTTTAACCTGTGTAATGTTCACAGCATAGCACCGTAAGTAATATTCCAGGAAATACGCTGCCGCTTGTTAAAAAGGATAGGACCCCAGAGATGCCTTTAAATATGCCTGTAAAGTGAGAGGTGCCAAGAGAAAGATAATATGGCTGATTATAGTTATTTACCTTACATTTTCATTCGCCCTTAACTGGGTGTAATTTAGGGGCATGAAATCTCTTATTGGAAGTGTATTTGCATTAAACAGCTCTAAGCAACCATGAAAGTGCAGAAGCTGAAAAATTGACAGACTGGGTTCCTAGAATCCCAAAGTAGCATTTTTGTAATAGGCATACAAACAAATCAAATAAACATGTTTTGCTTCAACGATTTAAAGAATATGGTCTTTGGAGTAATTTGTCTTTTTATTTTTTTTTCTAAACTATCATTTCTAACCTTTTCATTGCCTATCTCTAGTTTGCAGCTCCTCCTAACAATCTGCAGCAATTTCCAACCCAGCTGTTGTGGTTGCACAGCATTGTGCCTTTGTTTAGATTTCCATGAGCTATCAAATCTGACTATAAAGGGGATTACCTGGATGGTGATGTTGTTTTTCAGGTCTGCGCTTTTTAAGAAATAATTGCTTCACTGTGGCTTTAAAGAAAAATAAAAATAATAATTAAAAATAAAAACTCTGAAAATCAAACTTTGCAGTTGGATGGAGTCCAATCTTGCAAGGAGGTGCCTTTAAGGATCACAAATTTTAATCATAGAATCATTAAGTTTGGAGAAGACCTCTAAGATCATCTAGTCCAACCATCCACCTACCACCAACATTGCCTACTAAACCATGTCCTTAAATACTTTTCCTTAAACACCTCCAGAAATGATGACCCCACTGCCTCCCTTGGCAGCCTGTTCCTATGTCTCACCCCTCTTTCTGAGACGTGCTGAGACGTATCCAACCTGAACCTCCCCTGGTGCAGCTTGAGACCAATCCTTCTCATACCAGCACTGATATGTGGGAGAAGAGACTGACCCCACCTCACCACTACCTTCTTTCAGGGAACTGTAGGGAGAGAGAAGGTCTTCCCTAGTTCTTCTCCACACCAGAGAAGAATCAACTGCAAGAGTAGTGGATATTTTTAATCAGCTCATGTTTCTGTTGGAAGACTTAAGTTTTTCTGTGTACTTCTTTTAGAATGCAGCTGCATACTATTAAACAGGTATCCCCTTTTGTCATTTTGCCTCTACCTCACGGCAGCTGGTCAGATATTTCAAGTTCTTTCTCTCTTCCCCAAGGCAGTTTGTTTAGCTGAAATTTGTGAGTAGTTGCGATTTTTACATGAATGGAGTTATTGATGTGAAAATCATTAACAATATTTATTTTGGTGGATCATGGCATGACTGAAGAGGAAAAACTGGTAAAATGTGCTCTCTATATATGCAGTAGGGACCATAAGAAACTTAATTTATGTTGAAGAATGCAAATACGTCTGTGTCTGAATCTGTTACTGTGTGCGATTCCTGTATCATGCTGTCTTGAATGTCTTCTAACAATATTATTGAAATACATATCCAGTATTCATATTTGAGTGTTTATCATGTTGTGGGTGTTAGGTGGAAGCCAGCGTCTGCCTTGCTCTGCTCAGTGCAAAATATATATTTACCAGAGTGTCTTCAGTTTTGGTTCTCGTTTTGCAAACAGTACACTTTAATTAAGGCTTGTCACTTGAGATCTAATGAATACATTTACTGTAATGTCTCCATCTTCAGGAGGTGAATTTGACTTAGGAATTCTCTCTGTAGTAGAGAAGCTGATAATGTGAGTTGGAAGTTTTTGTTTTTTCCTTGGGAAAGGGCTGTTCTCTGGCTTGTGCTGCTCTCTCTGGGTATAGGGCAGCAGAGTTCACCTGAAGGATCACACTATGTTGTTTTGTGGAACATGCAGGCAAAAACAGCAGATACAAAAATCCTTAAAGGTGTGTCTGTATGTTTAGCTCAGGGTATATCTGCATAGGATGGTCTTTTTCCTTTTATTTTGCTGCAGTTTCAGAGGTGGCTTATTGATTATACTGGAAAGATTAAGAAACTCCTCTTCCCAAATCCCTGAATTAAGTTTGTCAGTCTCTGAAAGGGCTTTGACCGAACAAACTGTGAACCATCTGACACACAGTTTTGTGTGTCCTTTTTGTTAACCCTTCCTACAAAAGCAGGTCTTAGTCAACCTTTCACCTGTGCATACGAAGGGGAAGGGGTGCCACACAGCTCTTCCAAGGGCACAGCCTGCATCTTCAAATCTTGGTACTGCTGGTATTAGAGCTCCTGCTTTTAATGGCAAGTCAAAATCCAAACTAATCTTACTGTTATATCCATATCATTTAGTGCCTGCTTGCTGAAAAGCATTGGAAAGCACTTAGTTTTCCAAAAGGAATTATCAAAGCCTCAAACTTCAGAGTTGCATTATTTTATACCAAGCTCACTATTTTTTAACTGGCTAAATCAATGCTGTATCCCAGTGCTGTTGTCTAGTGCAGCGTTGCAGTGGAAAGACTTTGGATCTTATGCATCTTCCCAAGACTCTCCTTGCATCTTTCCTGTCTTTATTAGAAAATACTGGGGTTTGCATGGAGGATGGCTCAGCAGTGAGATGGGGCAAAGGGAAAGTTGTGAAGGGGGGGATCCCATACATCACATCCACTTGGTAGGGAGGGGACCAAGGTGCCTTCTCTAGATGACAGGTAGCATGTGCCTGTTGCAAGGTTTGTCCCTCCCTCTGCCTGAGGTGGTGGTGCACGTGCAGGGCACGTCCTCCAGCACTGCAGCAGAAAGGCACCAGGATTAGCAGTGCGCAGGACCCTGGATGGGTCATCTGTGGGGTGATAGGCTATGGTAAGGGACAAACATGTGCCAATGATAGCTATAAGCATCCTTGACCTCCCTTAATTTTTCCTAATTGGACCTATCATTGCTAGGGACAGGTATAGATAAATGCAATAATTAACAACAACAACAACAAAAAGTCAGAGCTATAGCAAGGCTCTAAAAGGAAATGCATTTTAGATATTTTGTTGTTTAATTAATAGGGATTTTGTTGTCAGGCTAAAACGGACTAAAAATAAACAGCTGTATAGTACTTCATTAAGCTGCCTGCTTGGAGTGATTTTCCCATTGATTAGTCTCAGGGCTAATGCTGGTTCATTCCTCATTTCATTGCTAATTAACATCAGCTCTGCTCCTGACCACTTGACCGCACTCTCTCTGTGAACATGTGCTGGTTTGGCAAGTAATAACATCTCCCTCCTTAAAGGCAAAATTAAGGCAGAAAATAGCCATCAAGCGTAGATCTTTGGCTGCTCCTACTGTAAGGAGAGCAAACTAAAATCTATCGGCCTGTATGAAGGGTGATAAACATAGTTTACAGAGCACAGGAGTTTGATTGAGGAACTATGTAAATACAGATGATGAGCTCAAGCTGCTGTATGAGCTGACAGGCTCGGCTCATCTCACGGCAGCTGAGTTGATTCAGGCTCTTCTGGGATGCCAGAAGTGTGGATTGCCTGACCCAGGGGCTTGCAGCCATCAGCCTTCAGGGAAAGGGCTGCTTTGAACGGGTGATGCTTGCTTCTCTTAGTGCCTGCAGTGCTCTTGCAGTCTGAATAACTGCATTGACAGAGGGTGCAGTAAGAGCAGGAAGCAGAATGCCATAGTTATAGCTGTGTCAGGCTGTTTCCATGCTAGGGGAATATAGATGAAAATAGAAGAATGAAATACTCAAATTGGCATGGATGCAGTCTGAGAAAATCTCTAACAACTTTAATGAAATTAGCAGCCTCTATTCTAGGTGAAAAGGTCAATTTTTCCATAAAATCCAAGTAAACTGGCATTTTGGAAAACATCTACTAAACTTGGCACAGAATAAATAACATTATCCCAAAGTCTTGGTTCAATTCCAGATCATAGCATTTTCTTTTAATTGAATTGGGTATTGCATTTCATTTTTGGAAAGTCTTTTTTTTTTTATTCCTACATTTTGAAGTATTCATATCTCAGAACTAATCAGAAACTCAGCCTTATACAAATCTATCAATCAGGAGCAGTCACTGGAGAGAGAGCTTGCCTGAGTAATAATCCTTTTTTACCTACTTTTGAGAAGAATCCCAATTCACTTGTTCATCAATTATATATTTTATGTATTTCCACCATTAATTTAATGGTTTTAGGGATCAGCCTTGCAAATGCTCCTGCATGTGAGTAACTTTATCACAAAAGCAATTTACTCACATGAATGAAATCAACCATGTAAAGTATTTGTAGGGTAAAGCTTTATGGTTTCTGTATGTATCCATGCACAAAGCCCTTGCTTTCCTAAGTCCTCTTCTTTCATCTTTAGTAAAAACAAAACAACAAAAACATCTGCCAGTAAATTATTTAAGAGTAACTGCACTCTTTGTGATAAGAAAGAGAAGCCATAAATAACCAGTTTGGACTGGGAAGACTCCCAGTTCAGTACTGCTTACTTGGTGGTGTTATGTGACTTCATTGGATGGTCCTGGAACTGGATGGCCTCAAGGCAGTGACAGCACTATAGAAAATCCTGTTTATTATCAACTGACTAGAAAATCCTAAAATTATGTTGTCTTGTGGACTTTATGCAGCTGGAGAATGAAAATGGAATTTAACTGCTTGATCCCAGGACACATCCAGCATCTCACGTTTGTACACCTATGACACTTAACCTTTCTCACCTTACTTCCATTTCTAGCCCTGGTCGGAAGCAAAATAGAACAGCAGATACATATTTACATTAATAATAAAATAATCCAAGGAAATATTTTCTTGTTTCTTTTGAACTGTAGGGAGTTCTCCTTGGTTCATTGTCTTGGTCCCTGTTTCGCATTTGGTAGGTCGGTGCATGTGCTGTGTTTCTTGTATTCAGTTATTTATGCCTCATCATTCAGAATATGTAGAAGGAAGGAGATAAGAGTTCTTAAAACTCTTATGGAAGTGACATATAATATGTGGAAGGTTGACTTGAGTGATGGAGAGTCTCAACTATTTTGATGCAGATGACCTTCCTGCTGTTGTTACCATCTCTCCTTAAATAAGGCTCCTTGAGCAGTCAGAGTTGAATGTTACCATGAGAACCTCAGTCATTGGACCTATAAGTTGATATCTTGTATTAAACAAGCCTCAGTGACTTCTTGGTACACTACAGGCTAGAATTTGGTGAAGTATGATTAGTAGTGTTTTACAAACCTCCGGTTGGACATCCAAAAGAGAGGAATAATACAGTTGCATTATTACAAGCCAGCAGTATAATAAACTTTACTTCTTTTTCCTTAGGAAAGGATTTTCTGTAGAGGTCCCAAAGAAAAATAAGTTTCATTAGTTGAGCATCGAGCAGAGAGATACAGCAACAGAATTGATTGTAATAAGCCTCTCCTTTTTACTGAAATCCATTACTTTCTGAGCTATTAAGTGATGAAAGGGATTAAGAGAATAAAAAAAAAATTAAGCGGGACTGTATTCGTAAATCTAATAAAGTTGATAACAGTGGAGCATTTTGTGGAATTTGCATGTGAATTTATAACATCCTAATCCGTCAGCAGGCAGCACTGTGCTGCAGAGGAAAGGGGGTGCACCATGCATACAGGATAAAAATGCAAGAGCAGGATTTCTGGCCAAGAAGCTTTTTCCTTTTTTTTTTTTTTTTTCTCATTCCCCCATATGGATATCCATATGTTTTATCACAGATTCCATACTTTTGGTGCCAGGATCCATATGTTTAACTTTTGCTCAAATAAAAGACTAAAATCATTCTTCATTATCACTTTTTTCCTAGCTGGTGTTTTTGTAGACGTAACGAAATGTGAAGCTAGATGTTTGGAGCATACTGACATAGGATGCAGTTGGATCTCATGAGAGGTATTTAAAACCAGTACCTGGGGAGTTCAAGGGCTGGATTGTCTTCTGAGTATAATGCCCCTTGACAGTGCTTAAGCAATGCATGGGGTGCCGTCATCTGATTGCAAAGCCCTGGTGAGGTTTTTTCCTGTAAAAGAAGAGCTCCTTCAGGAGCAAGACTGAGTCTTGCCTTAGTTTTATTTATTTCATGACCTGTACTCTCTGATTCTGCTTAGGCACGAGCGATGCAGGCAGATGACATGGCGTAGCTTCATTTCACCTCTGCCTTCTCTGTTTGCCCAATACCTGCAGTTGGTAGAACAGCAGCAGAATTTAGAATTGCTGATATGGAAAATTTGGGGTTGTCTGTAAGGATGGCACATCACCATCTCCTTGACATGACCCAATCTGCTTTGTGCCAAGCAGATATCGCTCACTGAGCATTGTGCCTCATAAGGTTTCAATTTTCCCTTCCTTTATTTTTTTTCCCTTTTTATGGAAATGTTTAATAGAATACTTGTGAAGATGTAAAACATAGTTCAATATCCCTGGTTAGCCTTTGGGATAGATACCATGTAACCATCAATAATAAAATCTATGCATTGGTTCTCCAGTCAGATCCTATCTTCTTTTGGACTTTTAGTCTATAACTCCTTTTCTGGAATAGCATGCAGCAGCAGTGTGACTGCGGTGTGTCCATTTACCACAGTTTGGAGTTTGCCTACCATCAGGCTCTATCTTTTGGCTAAGGCGTTTATAACTTGTGCAACATTAAGTAACTTTGAATAGGAGAAAATTAGGATAGTTAGAATTACAAGCATTACGGTATGCCATTTCTAAATGAAGACAGAAATGTGAATATTTTATTCAGTTCTTAACTCTTCTCCACTGAATGCAGCCTTCTAGTAGCTTTGGAATTGTGCTTTATACTTGGCATTTCTGATGATAGAAACTTTTGTGAAAGGTTAATAACGCAGTTCTGATATACTGTGGCTATTTTTCATGAAGAAGAAAGAAAAGGCAACTATCTTCTCTGAACAAACCAAGCAGTGGCATCTTGACCAGAGAGGAGGCAACACATACCAGATGAACTCTACAGAAACACCTACATCTTGGACTCATTAAACTAATTCTCAAGCTAACCCTACTTGCATCAAAGACAAAAGCAAGACTTCCAGTGGTACCATTCAAAACAGACATGGCTCCTGATATTATCTGTACAAAAGCTATAGAGAAACTTAACCTTTCTTTTGAGATTTATGTGTAAAAATTATCATCCATTTGAGGCATTCCAGTGGAAATAATCCATCTTTTTTAGCTGTGCCATTCCTTCCCAGGGCTCTCACCAGGTCAGTGGCAGGCTGGCAGTGAGTTGCCAGTTGTGAGCTGCTTCACAGGTCTTGATGGATAGTGTGGTGAGATGCTGCTCAAAACGGACAGCTCACACAGTGTGCCCGGCATGTGTTGACCTTCAGCAAGTGGCTGTTACTGGACACAATGGTCAGATGTTCCAGTTCAGTCTCTCCTGGCCGTCTTACCCATGTGTGTCTGAGCCATTTCCGCTGGAGGTCTTGGTGTGAGGAGTTGGTATTCTGACCCTCAAGTTGGCAAGAGATTGGTGGTCTCCTACTCATTATTAGCAGGACAGTAGGGACCAAATATTAAACACAGCAAAAGCTGGTTTTCTGAATAAGTTATAAACGATACCTTTCCTCCTTTCAGAAATGACTGCAGTGTGAAAATGTCTTTTTTCTTTGGTTTTCACCCTCTGCCCTCACCCAGCATTTGAATACCAGATTGAGCTTATTTTAAGATTCCTTGGGGCAGTGGCACTGCATTCCTTCCACTCTTCTATTCCTTACCGCATTACCTCACCACATCAGCACTTGTTCTCCCGCTGATGGCATCCAGTTTCCATTCCATTCACAGTGGCCAAGGATCATATCTCTCATCCACTTAGAAACACAATGATCTCTACCCCTGAGAATGCAAACGCTTTCTCAGTCAAATCTATTGATCCACAGGGCTCTATTTCTGGCTTTCCATTCACTCATTTGATGTTTGGGATGCTGGGTATTCTTTCTAAGGAAATAGTTAACTTGGTTACTAGGAAATCTGCAAAGAACGCTTCTGCAGAATCCAAAGATAGACATGATCTTTTGTACATGCTTCTGTATGTAGAAATACTGCACTGAATGGAGCAAAATTAAAGATCCCTAGCTGGCATCACACCAAGTTCTGTGACAATGATGGACAGAGTATGCTATTGCATTCTTATTCCAAGCTGATTCAGTGGGGGAGCTGATGTTAAATTGAAATAAGCAAGCACAGGTTGATTTCTGCAAGGGAGAAGGAAAATAGAATGCACACAATCTCCTGACTGAGGGGTTTATAATCTGAAAAGATCAGGCCAACAGGCAACATCACTGGATGTACAACATGAAGTGGTTTGCAAAACATACAAAATCAGTGAAAATGAGTTAGTAAAAGACTAAAACTTTCTTATGATGGTTGCTGCCCAAATGATCTAAATCATGAGATGATGCAACTTGCTTCATAACACTTGATTTGCTATGGGCTCACTGGGCTACCCAGGTGAGTCGGCTGTGTTGTCTTAAGTTCTGAGGAGGATCATCACAATTCTTTAGTTGTCAAGAAAAGCAGGTCTGTAGGGCTGAATATTCCGTCCTCTCCACATAGGTCGTATATTGAGACAAAGTCCTCCAGGAGGCCAGCCTAATGCACTTCATGTGGTCCTTAGGTCCTTCATCTGTCATCACTGATAGCACATACTATAGAGCAAGCACACCTATATGCCTAACTTTGACATTGTTGGTGTTCAGAGACATTCACCATTGTTCCATAATGAGATTTTGTTTCTTAAAATATGGGATTTTAGGAGTCTTTGGATATTGTTCAACATTGACCTTGAACTCATGTTTCAAAAAATCCAGTCACAACAATGTAGAGGGAGCTATGCCTGAGTTGATTTAATTATCCAGGCCTTAGGCAATTTTGAAAATATTGCCTGTAATTCATGTCTTCTGGGTTCCAGCCGAGTGCCCTGTTTTCTATACTTGTACATGACAAATGAAACCACCGTTTCCTGTGTGTTTCTTTTGCAGATGCTTGATAGCAACTTGGTAAGGGAGAAGATGTTTTTATCGCTCAGCACTAAGGCTGCCAGGGGGCAGAGTAGCTAACCCACTTTGGTCTTGATTCTGTCACCTGCTTTGTCACAGAAGGTATTGCCCATGCTTCACCTCATGTCAGAAGGTATTGCCCATGCCTTCACTCTGGTGGCTGATGCGCATAGGCAAATGGAAGGGAATTGGAAAGATCCTATCTTAGATAATCTGGGGGGTGATTATACACAGTAATAATATTTCTTAGTATGAGCAATGCTCCAAAAGTGTAGTGCTTTCCATTTTACCATGTTGGCCCATGATGTCAGAGGCAAATGTTGGTGGTATGGCAGTAGATGTTGAACTTTCTCACCAATCTTCCATTACGTGTTGTTGCTGTGAGATAGGTGGCAGCAGAGGGGCATTCTGACAAAATGGTGGCAGACATAGAAGTGTGTATGAAGAAAAAGGGTGTCATTGAATTTCTGCATGTGGAAAAAAAATGCTGGCATTCATCAACATTTGTTGAACATTTACAGAGACCAAACAGAGGATGCGAGCTCAGTGAGGTGTTGGGTGGTGTGTTTCAACAACTGTGACAGTGATATGAAAGATAACCTGTGTCCCTGATGGCTGTGCACAGCTTTCACACCACAAAAATAGTGTTTCATAGCTGAGAATTTGCTCTATCAAATAGTGTTATTTTGCTTTGTATCTGTTGTAGTTTCCACGGAAATAAGTAGGAGGCATTACTTTTGGAGTTATCTATGTATATCTACAAGTAATACTGTTATGTAAGAAAGCTTGACTACTGAAGGGCCAATAAATTTTTTTTAATATAGGAATTTACTCTGAAGCTTAACAGATGTTGGCTCCTGATGCATGGTGTTAGTTTGCAGTCTGTTGTGATCTACAGTACTTCACTCTCTCCATTAGTAATAGTGACATAAGTTTTTTTTCCTTCCACTTTTTTTGTGATCTTTGCCCTCAAAAACAGGTAACAAGAAATACATGGTGCACTTTGTATCTTTCCTGTGTAGACAAAATATTTAGCTGTTCAGCATGTTTGTCAGCACTATCAAATTTGAACTAAGGGAGAGGCAGGAAATTTGTCCTTCCTAATTTAAAAAAAAAAAAAAAAAAAAAAAAAAAAAGCAGGTAGAATAGTGTGTGAACAAAACAAACACTATGGGATTAACATGCAGTGTCTCAGGACATTCTCATTGCCTGTACAGTTATAATTTAGTATTCTAAAACACCAGATATATAATAGTGCATGGATGATCCTTCCCTCTATACAGACATAAAATGAGCTTGTGCATAAATGTCCATGCAGTTGAAAGCCTCCCTTCTTTCTGGTAGGTTCAAACCACTGATAATCTCTGACTCCTGCAGAGACCCTATAGAAAAGGCCAGAGTTGCCTGCCCAAAATTATGCAGATAGTTGTTGATAAATCCAGTCTTCCTGACAAAGTTAGCATCTTAGCTACTCTCTTCAAGCAAGTGATGTAGAGTTAAAATTGTTGGCATAAAATAAGAAAGACTAATTACTTTGAAGATTTTATTACTTTTGTTTTTCGCTCTTTGCTCCTAATACATCATTCACTAATGCCTTTCCACACGAAACAGAACTGAACTCTTCCTGTCTACCTCCCTTATCTGTAAGTGTGAGCAGCACCATTAGGTCTTGCTAGAAGAAAGTGTCTTTTCCAATCATTTATCACGTGTTTGTGTGGTTTGGGGCAGGGACTTAATGTGACTTCTTTTTCTCAAGCCTTCCTCTTCCCAACCCTCCCTCTCCTAGTTCCAGATAAAGAACTTCAGAAGGCAAGCGGGCTACTGTTGTGAGGCATGTAGCTACTGTTGTGTTACATGGTTTTTTTTTGTGGTGGTGTTTTTTTGTTGTTGTTGTTGTTGTTGTTGTTGTTTTTTGCCAACTACTTGACATTGTTTTACAGCTGGACTGTGCGGCTATTTCCAAAAAGCTCAGCTAATTCTGTTGTCCTTTTTTATCAAGGAAATTCTTGAGAAGCCACAATAAAGCAGCTGTAACCCTGGTGATGCTTACAACTGCAGCCAAAAATAGAAATCAGTGCTTCGTGCATTTTCTTAATGAGGGTATGGGGTTTTTTTCAGTGTGGTCCTTGACACCTAGCCAAGTTAAGGCTTGGCTCTAAATGTTTTGTACAAGCTTTATAAATAGCCCTAGATAGATGGGTGCTGCTTTTCCCAGCGGTGTGCCCTCTCCTGGCTTGGCTTTTCAGGGCTGCTCAGGGCAACTGTGCTCTTGGGACAGGAGGGAGCATTTGAGATGAGCCTCTCAGACTGCAGCAGCCAAGAGTGCCAAAAGCTTTGCAGGAGATGCAAGTTGCCTTGGGTTCCTCTTGGCTTGTCAAAGGAGGCTCAGCATCTTGCAGGATTAGACCTGTAAGCTTTTGATATTAATAACTGCCCTCGTGTTCATTTTGCTTACAAACAGAATTTGTTTGGCTTTCAACCATCAGTGGAAGTGGCCCTATAACTTGATTCTTGATTTTTGTGCTCTCCCTGTACAAACAGAAAACCTTAGTTTATTTGCCAACTCAAATAAGAGCTTACGGATGTAGAGGATTTTTTTTTTTTTTCTTTTTTTTTCTTTTGTGGCAGAGAACATGGCCAGTAATGGATATGAAACAGTTCTGTTCTGGGATTTCAGTGTTCCCACAGGCAGGAGAGAGAGAGAGATATGAGGGAAGATGAGTTAAAACTTTAGGAAAGTTCAATCAACAAACTAAGAAGTGCAGACATACTGATTTATAAAGATACTATAACTTTTAAACGTGTACTTTCAATCTGAAAGACTGCAGTAGGATTTAAAATATGACTATTTAATTTTTTAAAATTACATAAATTAAGTGAACAGCCCATTAATGGGATGCCATCAGGATCACATGGCCAATTCAGTTCAAGTTATATTATCTTGCTGGCCGGATTTGAATAAGAATTAAGAAATTACTATTCAAAGTAGTATGGGACATTGATCCTCATTCACAATGAAATTCGTCACCATAACTACCTGGAATTCCTATGCTTTTGCCGAGGTATTCCACTGAATCTTCTTTATGGAGCAACTACAAGGGGACTGTATTAGTCATAGGAAAAAAGCTGCTAATTAGTTGTTCTGCCTACATGTTAAATGAAGTCTTGTTCTGCAGAGAGCTTGCAGATAAGGATCGAGACATGTCTAATGAATGGTAACCCATATCCAATAGACAGCAAACTTTCACCCATTGGTCCATTGCTTGACTAAAGGTTCACTTTAGGAGCTATTTATCTGCCCTCATGAGAGAAGTATGTCCTTTATTTAGCAGTTGGCACTTTATGTTTGAACTTGGCAGATCAAAGCACGTGCATCAGAGTTAACCAGGCTGCATGATGCGTTTTAAAAACATGTTGTTCTCAGTGATATAGCTTCTAGAGTCTCTACTGAACCAAGTAACTGAATCTACTAATTAGGTACAACTGTTTAATTATTTCCTACATTTCGGAAACATTTGAAAACCTAAAAATATCACCTTAGTTTAGTGCTTCATTATTAAGAAAGAGTAAAACAAGGAACTGCTGAGAATGGGCAGGCAACTCAAGTTACTGTTTAAAGAAACAAAGTCAACATTATTAATCTTAGCTATGTTCAGTTTATTTTATAAATATTAATTTTACCAAGCAACAGCATTTTTACTTGACTATTTCTGCAGTGCATTTCAAGTCTAATTTCCATGATAATTAAAATATGAATATCAGAATCTTATTCTGCTTTTCCACTATTTTTTTTTTTGCTCCAGTTAAACTCCCTTGACTTGCTGTTAATTTGCACTGGCATAAATGTGAGAATACTAGGCTCAGCATTTCAGCATGTTGAGATCAAAACCTTTGAAAACATTTTACTGACAGAGAACACTTGGAATGGCAGATGCTGAGTATTTGCATTGTTAAGCGTTTACAAAATATAGTAGTTGTATGTAAATGTTAAAATAAATCCTCCTAGATTAGTTATACATACACAAAACAACTAAAATTTAGCATTCTGGAGCGGGCAGCACAATGAAAGAATGGCAATAGATGGTTCAAATGTTTGCATTGCTCACCTTTACCTTGGTGTTTTGTAGGTGGATATATATGTCTGATGCAACATGGATATTTTCCTGTGAAAAGTCTAGTAAAAATTTGTTATTTTTTATGGAATCTTTTTCCACATTTCCCATACCTGGACTTCTGAGGTCACAAGTCACTCTTATAGGGATTTGCCTGTCCGTGCTTGTACTCTTATAGTACGTATGTACTTATTATGGTATCAGGGAGTAATGTCAATGTGTCTTTGCCAATAATTTAACTATTCACCCCGAAAATTTAAAAAAATCATAGAATCATAGAATATTTTTGATTGGAAAGGACCTTAAAGACCATCTTGTTCCAATCGCCCCCCACCTGGTGAGGCTGCCCAGGGCCCCATCCAACCTGGCCTCAAGTTTCTCCAGGGATGGGGCACCACATCCTCTCTGTGCAGCTGTGCCGGTGCCTCCAGTATATTTCTTCTTAATGTCTAATCTAAATTCACTCTCTGTTAGTTTAAAATCATTATCCTTTGTCCTATCACTACATGAACTTGTTTAAAAAAAAAAATAATATAAATAAATAAATAAATAAAGTCCCTTCCCAATTTTTCTTGCAGATCCCTTTTAGGCGCTGGAAGGCTGCTGTAAGGTCACCCTGGAGTCTTCTTCAGGTTGAACAACCTAAACTCTCTTAGCTTCTCTCCGTAGGAGAAGTGCTACAGCCCTCTGATCATCCTCATGGCTCTCTTCCAGACTCACTGTAACAGTGTCATGTCTTTCTTGTGCTGGGGGCCCAGGTCTGGGTGCAGGTCTGCAGTTGAGGCCTCATTAAAGTTCAGTAGAGGGGGACAATCACCTCCTCTGCCCTCCTGATCATGTTTCTTTTGGTGCAGCCCAGGGTACAGTTGGCCTTCTGGGCTGCAAGCGAACACTGCTGGCTTGTGTTGAGCTTCTCACGTACCCGCATCCTCAAGTCCTTCTCCTCTGTGGTGCTCTCAATCCATTCATCTCCTAGCTTGTATTTGTGCTTGGTTATGTTACGGAGTTGAGCACTCTACCACCCATGATAGGAAATAAAATGCAGTTTTTACCTTTCTTGCAAGTCTCTTCACTACCTGCATCTTACCTGTGATGAAAATAGGAAAATATGTTCTCATAGCTTTTATAGCCATGGCTAGAATTGGAAGAGCCTAAAACCTCTGAGGAAAGACTGTGTTATTAAGATCTGCTTTCAAATTTTCAGTCCCAGCTGGTCCAGAGATATTTTCAGAGAAGCACCTATTGATGATCCTTACTCTAAATCTTCTGCTTTAGCTGCTGTGCTGAAATTGTTCTTGAATAATGTTTCTTGAATTGCAATACTTGACTAATTTTAACTATGGACACTTGATTTCAGAAGGTTACAGAAGGTACCAGGTTCTTGTTTTGATATTCAAACCCTGAGTCTGTGGAAAGTCATGGATAAGGATGCCAATAGGGCTCTTCTCTATCTTCAGATAATAACAAGAGGAAATGTATGCCTTGAAAACTCAGTTTCCTTATAGAATGTGAACTACAGCAAAAGATTTGTTATTAAAAACATGCACTTGTTATATAAGAGCTTGAATTTTACTTCATAACTTGTTGCAGAATTATTAGGTGCCACACTGGCTGTGCTTTGGTATTTGGTTTGTGGTGGTGCATGAACCTGGAAATCCATAACAAAAGTCTTGGGAAGGAAGCATACCAACAAGAATGATATAGAATCTTACTAGTATACAGTTCTGACACAGTATACAGTTGTTGTTGCTGTTGTTTTTTTTTGGGGGGGGGAGAGGGGAGGGGGAGGAAGGGTGGTGAATGTTAACTGGAAGAAAAAAAAAAGTAAATTTCATCGAGCTTCTGACAGCAGCCTGATGTATACTTTTTAAGGATGTGGAAGTGTTACTGTTTGTAGTGTGGTAGCAACTAGAGACTTCTGTCCTTTTGTTCTAAGCAAAATGCAAGCATATATCAAAATGACAGTTCTTACTGTACTGTGACTCAGCTGAGACTTGTTTTAAAGCCTTTTCTGAAATTCCTATAGTTTGCTGCTCTGTTGTTTTTCTTTTAAAGATTTTAGTTTTCTGTGGGTTTTGAACATGCTCATTCTTTCCTACAGGGTTCTGTTCATCCAGTCAAGAGAGAGAGCCTGCCCAATAGCATTTGAAATAGTTTCTTTGCAGCATCAATACAATTTATTTAACTCTATTAAGAATAAAGACTACTAAAACTAAGGACTTGAAAAATACCAAAGACCAGGGCATACTGTTTCAGACAAAATAATTTCGTTGAAGTCTTTTGCTTTACGTTTACATCTCTTCTGTTGTTCTGAGTTTTAGTACCAGTGTATGGGAACTCTTGAGTCATGGCCTGAACCACTGATTTATCACCTGAGGAAAGGACTGAGTCAGCCATGGGAGCACAGGTGAAAGCAATTCACCTGTGTGACCAGAGCCCAGCTCCACCCCTCCTAGACCCTATTTAAGGGCTGAACGCCACTGGGGAAGGCTTTTTTTCTGGATATTCCCCTTCTGTGGAGTCTTTCCTAGGAACTTAGATCTTTGGATACAGGTGAGCATTCCTTGCTTGTTTTTTTCCCATTTTCATCATGGTAATCTTTCCAGCTATGTCCAAATATAACGAGTGGGGATGCTGAGCTCTGTTCAGGAAAGCAGATGAGGCTATGTCTGTCTTCAGTTCTGCTTAGCACATGCTAAAGTATTGCTTAAATTCCCAACCCTTTCTTGAAGCAGCATTGGTGTAGAGGGAAGCTGGGACTTGGAGGAGTTTGAAACTGCCTCCCCATCCACTCCAAGTGATTGCTATTGGGCCCCACGTTGCTGAGCAGAGCATTACAGGGCTTCCAGTGTATCTCTGCTGCTGCTGGCACTAATAGGGATGAGATCTGCTCATGGTGCACAGCATTGCCTTGCTGTGTCCACAGTAACGAGTAGTATAGTGGCAGCTGTCCTTTCTAACAGATTTATTATATATTTTTTTCCCCCCTCTCATAGTGTAAGCTGACTAGATTTGTTGTTTCTAAAACTGGGACAGCCTAGCAGGGGACAGGGTTGTCCATGAAGCATCTTCACGGGATATTAATATCAGTAATAATACAACTGCCATGACAATTGCAGAGAGAGGTGAATTGCAGTGTGTGTGTACATAAACGGTAAACAGTTCTCTTAAAGAGAGAGGGGGGAGGGGGGAAAGCTCCCAGGTTCAGCACTGGGTTTTGCTGGAGCTGTGGCCAGCCACTTGCTGAACTCCTGCCCATGTGCTCCTGTAAACTCTTCACCTTGGTGTTATTTGGAGAGAAGGAGGACTACAAGAATTGCTTTAAATAAATAAACAGAGTTAGCAAGGATTCTTTCAAGCTCTCCCTGCATAGGCTTTCAGCTAGAAGTAAAATATTGTGGATAACAAAAAGCAACCGCTCTTGTGTGAGCAGTGTTTTTCTTCTCGTGCTGTGTCACTCCCTTTGTACCAGGCACCCAAGTGCGGCTCCTCCAATTTCTTTGCTCTCATCTGGTCCAACAGAGCCGGTGTTTGTTGACTCTGGGGCGCACTGCAGGACTGGCTGTTTTCTCTGGCTTTTCCTGACATCGTTTTAGTGGGGTGCAGTGGGATAGGGTGAAGTGGTGGCACTGCAGGATTCTGGAGCTCTGTTAGCATAGCTGGGGGAAGCACGGTGAGTGCCGCACATAACGTGGTCTTGGTTTGCACATTCGCTTTGGTTTTTATAGGGCAAGAGTTTTGTAGCTTTATTTCCTGTGTACTTTAAACTGATCTATAGAGAAAATGAAGTGCAATTTGAAACAATCTTTGTTTCTTCTGTTCTGTTGAGGCCTCAGGGGCAAAGAAGAGCAAACAGCCGAGGGTGGTGTTTGAATACCAGCCATGTTTAGAAATCTTAGTTCAACAAAGCAGTATTTACTTGTTGCTGGTGGGACAGCTGATGCTCAGCTACCCTACCTGCTTAGTGCTCTTCCAAGGGGCTCTGGCAGTAAGTAGTAAAAATGCATCTGTATGTAAAGAGGAATCGGGTTACCTGGGGAAGATTATAACAGCAAAGCTGACACTTTTTCCATTTGTTCTTCAGCATTTAAAGCTGTAGAGATGCTTCATAACATCCTATTTAGGGTTTCCTATCAGAATTAATGTGTTACGTAGTCAAATACAGATCATTCTTAACTGTCTCATACGAATATCATAAGGAGGCATACTGCTTAAGCAGTGTTTTAAGCAACTCTTCTAAAGGAAATAGAAAGGTGCAGTAAGTTACTGACTGGTAGCTTTTTCGATCTCCTTAAGTGTGGACATGGGGGGAAGATGGAACGTAAGTCAGATGGTTTTTTTTTCCCTCTTCAATTTATTTAAGCCCGTGAACTGATAAAAGCAGAAGGAAAATTGTATTTCTTAAAAGCTTCTGTTATGTAGAAAATTATATACCACATTCCATTTCTTAGTTTTCGCATCTACCCAAACAACAGAGACAAGAACTGGACCATCTATTTTGTGCACACATGAGGTTACCTATTTATCCATACACAACTATGCATGTGTATGTGTGTATACACACATGAGCCCCTATGTGCATGCTTTTAGAATGCTCTTCAGCCATATATTTTTTTTAAATTCCTGGGTTTCAACATTTGACCTCCTACTTCAAAAAAAAAAAAGAAAACACCAAGAGATTAAGCAGGACCCATTATTTTGACATCAAATGCAAGCCCTAAACCGTTGCTAGGATACACAATGTGGCACCATAATATTGCCTTGTTGTAAGGTTATATTGTCTTAAGTGTGGAGAGCAGGCCATATGATAAATCTAAGTAAGCTGATAGAAAAGATAACAATTGCAGCTCTTACACTAATTAAAAGGAGAGGAATGCATATGATACGATTTCGTCATATACTCTGGTTTTATTTGGACAATAAGCAAAGCACTATCAATAAGCAATTTCATTGCAGTCAGTGCAGGTTTTGTCTACTTTCAGTTTTCATCTGCATTAATTTAGAGTAAGTGTCGATTTATTATTGATTGGTATCAGTAAAACAATACGAAAATTTGGCTGTGTGTGTCAGACATCTTCATTTTCTCTATTTTTGTTTTGTGATCATATTAATTGAAAGTCTGTGAGTTGGCTTTTAATTTCAGCAGTATCAATTTAAAGTTGTTGGCTTTCCTTTTATATGCGGCTCAAATGAGCTGCAAACTTGGTATAATGTGAATAGAAGATAATGTTTGCCTTAGATTTTTGTTGTAGACTTGGGGGAGTTGTATAATTGTCTCGGATGTCACATCTAAATTGGCTCAGATGCAGTGCCTAAATTAGCCAAAATCAGTGGATGTGAGTCCATATGAAAAAGAAACTGATGGTTTTATTGCTTTTAATTTGGTTCCTTTTTTTTCTGGAAGAAAAATAAACAAAAACAGTAAAATGGAGTGAGTTTTCTTGCTTTGTTTTGTTTTAATCCTAGTGAGCTGTGTTAAGGAATTAGAGTGGTTTATGCACAGCCCTACATGTGAGTGCAGGTCATAAAGCATCAAGCTCAGATAGAGTGAAAGCCTATGCTATACTGTAGAGTCAAAGTCTCCGTTAGAGAGAAGATGAAGTCTTTATCATGGGGTTGAGGAGGGAAGGAAGGCAGAAAGGTGTTAGGTACATGATTATATCTACCTCTGAGGTCAAGTTGTCCACTGAGCATCTAGGGGTTCAGATTAGCATGGCAATATCCTCATCTGTGGAAGCTACCTGGTAATTATCTGCTTTTCCACTAATAGTGACACAGACAAGTCATTGGTTGCTCCATGTGTTTCATCAGGATGCCACAGGAGCATTTACTTGTGCTTTCTGCAGATGCGTTTGTTCGTATCACCAAGTTGAATGGACTTCATAGCTGTTATCTTGGAAAAGTAGTATAATCTAGAGATGAATGTTAGTAATTGCACTACTGAGGGGCCAGATCAGTGCATGTTTGGATGAACCATGACCTATCAAGCTATGGTAGATTTAACTAGAGCGATTAAAGAAGTTAGTGGTTTGACAGAGCAAAGCAATGTGAGCTTTCCTACTCTGGAAGAGGGTGTAGTCAGTGAAGCTTCTGAGGGCTGGGCTGCAGTGCTCCTGTAAGCAGCTGCTAAGACAGCTGCCAACAGTGGTGAGCAACACCACCCTAAAGCAGTACAGCTGCTTCCAGTAGGTTTAACAGTGATTGTTCCCAAAGCTGCTCAGGTGCACATAATTTGGGAAATGCTGTGGGCTTCATTTGTTGTGTTGCCGCAACAAAAACTTTCCTTCTTTGGGAGTTAGCAGACAAAGAACACATGCTCAATATTCACATAGTTTAACTCCCTGGTTAATGGCTAAAAAGATATTTCCTATCAGACCAATTGGATAATAAAGACAGCACTTCTGGACAGCTGGTTTGGGCTGTCCTACTATATATTAACAGTGAGTTATGTTTTTCAAGTGTTGATTTCAATGACTATACAAGTTCATGGTGTTACAAGAGGTTCTATTTTGTGTTGATAGCAATTATTTTAGTGTCATTTCAGTTGAATGTTGAGACCCTTCAGTATCTATTTAATCATCTCTGTGCAAAAATCAAGTTAATTTTTGTAGTATTTCTTTTACAGTGTTAACGTGTTTGTTTTTTTCTGTTTTGTGCCTAAAGATCCAGAGTTTCAGTTCCTAGGTTGACAGACACTTTAAAAGCTGGGTTTATCTGTCAGGTATTTTCTAGTTCTCTGAGTTTGGGATACTGCAATTCTAGAAATGCAGCCATGAGCCTAATAAAATAAAGGTGGATGTGCAACAACAAAAATAGAAAATGGTCTACATATTTTGGCTAAAAAGCCCTTTCCAAGGTCGAAAAGAGAACCAGTAGCAGAGCCAGGAATAGAACCATTATCTCCCAGGCCTTTTTCTTTTTCTTCTGTCCCAAAAGATGCTATGCAAGGTACAATATCCATTTGACAAATTGCACAGTTATGTGATGAATTGCATTTATAATGCACATTTTATGGCCTCTTTTGGCCACTTCCTACTAATCCATCTTTCTTGGGGTATATTCTTAACACTCCACAGCTCTCAGTACCTATTAAACAACACAAAAACATTCTTTTCTTCCAAATGTAGAATTTACCATAACTTTGGTCTGAAGCAGAGCCCTGAAAATATTCAGACCTACTCAAGTGACAGGTTTAAGGCCCAATGTCCTTCAGTCTAAGGGGTTAGGAGATTGTCTCTCTTTTGTCACAGAAAAATTAATTTCCCAGTTTCTTATTAAGAATGTAAATTCCTTCTACCCCTGCATGCTTATAAGGTCCTATATTTGTGCATTGTGCAGTGATTTGTTTCCAAATATCGTTTAGACTCTATATGAGACTTGCTGGCTTCAGTCAAAGTGTTACTCATACCAAACCTGCAGTAATCAGCAAGTTATCAATTACTTCTTTACAGTTGTATAGGTAGCACGCATATACATAAGCTTGTAGGCTTATTCATGAATGTTTAAGAACATAAAATAGTTATTTATTGTAGTTTTAATTTCTTGGGATTTCTTGCAATAAATACTTATATTCTGTGGCGTAGAACAAAATAGCTAAACCAGGGCCCAAGTTGCCAGAACATGTGTAGGCATAGGCAGATGAAGTACCTGTAATCAGGACAACTGGAGTTGAATAAAATCCAGCAGGACTTGTGGGCTTCACTGAAATTAGGCAAGCAAGATCCTGAATAATGATACTTTTAAAGTATATGTTTAAGTGTTACACTGAGCTGAAGACTCCTCAAAGTTACTGAGGCATCTTCATGAGGACAGATGGATTTGTAGGGCTGTGCATGTATTGCTACCACATCATGGTCTTGGAAACATCGCTTAAACTTTCTGACACCTAGTTTATATACCTGTATAACAGGTATAAAGGCACCTGCTTCTCAGTGATCTTGTGAGAATTACTATGTTTCTGTAAAGCTGTTGGGTGAAAGTTATTACTAAGGTAAAAAGTAGTACAGTTATCCATGTCTATAATACTGTGTCTCTATATAAGTACAGTGATACCAAAGAATTGATTATTAAAAAGAAGTTCATATATACACATTTGGTGGTACAGATCTGAAAATATTGCTGTAAAACTGTGTCTTTAGCTGGATGACAGAGGGGAGAGTAGGAAAGTGAACACCTTTATGTGAAGTTACCTTGACTCTAAATTAACACTTTGAATGTACTTAATTTTCAACAAGCCTTATGACCCTTCTCTCTGTCCTTCCTTTTTTTTCTAGAAGATTGGGAGAAATAAACTACCTGCCTTGGGCATTTTATGCAGTATTCAAGAAAACATGAACCAGGAAATAAAATTGTTTTTATTTTTAAATATGAACCTATATGGACAATATTATTGTTACATTTCTTGAAATGTGTCCAGAATTCAAACCTGGAGGCAATAGATGTGCAAGAGTGAAATTGGCCTTAGACGGTTAATAAATTCTGAGCAGAGATGCATAAATCAGTGAGGGTATTTTTCAAACTTTTTTTTTCCTCTGAAGGGGTGGGCATGGGGGAGGGAAAGGTCTTTGGAGAATTGTTTTCTATCAGTTCAGAAAATAGAGAAAAGAATTCAGCAATACCCAGTGCTGGTTAGCAGATTGTCATTTTTGGGTTTGATGTTCCTGGGTTTAATTGTCTTTCATGTGAACAATGGCAGGAGCTCTCTAGTGTGCCATGCGAGCATGATAAAAGGGGGCTGTTCTTGCATAGCAATGCCTTTTTTTTATTATTAGCGTAAAAAATTAGCAAGCTGGAAGTCGTTAGGAGTTCCATTGGCATTAATTGTAATGCAGCCTGAATTTGTTTGCAGACCAGTGCAGCAAGACAATAGCAGTAGGGAAAAAAAGCAATATTAATAGCCTTTTACTTATTGTATCGTTTTAGTGAGCCTTAATAAGGTGTCTGCTGTCAACTGGAATTTATTATTTAAAAAAAAGACATGGTAATTGATGTATTGCAGTAAGTATGGATGAGGGCTCAACTTGATTAATGTATGAGTTGGCTTTTTAAGGCATTTTTAAAAAGGCTTCTTAACTGGGTCTTAAGAGACTGGCACAAGCCCACTGTAAACTACCTTGTTGCGGTTGGAAAACAGCCTGACAGCTGCTGATGTCTCCTGTGGCTTTGCTTTTTTTTTCTGATCAGAGAAAACTGAAGTAATATAGTCCTCGTCAATAATTGCAGTGCTTAAAAATCTTATAAAGGGATTTCTTTTCTTCCCTCCGGAGATAACTTTTCAAAGGTTAAATTAGTTTTACTTGTGTATGCTTCAAATATCTCAGCTTCCAATAAGGATCAAGTTTTGTTTTAAATAAACTGCTAGTTTGTGTGATGCACTGGATTAACACCTTGCTGGATACCTTCGGTTTCAGTATGAGAAAGACTCTACAGAGCCTTGAGTTGAAGTCCAACTGAAGTCCTCCAGAGAAGGCTTCAAGTTACTGACTTGGTTTATTTCAGCAATAAGTATTCATTTTATTTTCTTGTTTCATACTTGTGATCCTCACTTGAATTTATCAGCTTTGGCATGCCATTATATCACTCAACATAGTTATACTGAGTGGAGAGATTTACATTTAGGCCTAAGAGAATAAGGGACACTTATCTTTGATTTCAGCGTGTGCCTGATCTCAAGGTTGCAGTGTGAAATATGCTGTCTTTCTAGGGTCTAAAAGGATCTAAGACTGGAAGAGAAGAACTAAAGCAGGACTGCAAAGATGGTGAAGAGTCTGGAGGACAAAATACATGAGGGGTGGTCCCTGGGTTGGTTCAGCCCAAAGTGGAGGAGGCTGAAGGGAGACTGCAGCTCCTCGCAGGGAGTGGAGGAGCAGTGCTCAGCTCTGCTCAGCAACAGGGCTGGAGGGAACAGCACAGAGCTGTGAAAGGGGAGGGGCAGCTGGGGGTTAGGTTAAGGTTCTGCTCCAGAGGGTGGTGGACATGAAACAGGCTGCCCTAGACTGGCCACAGCCCTGAGCTGATAGAGTTCAAGAAACGTTTGAACAATACTCACAAACACAGGGTCTGGACTTTGGCTGATGCTGTATAGAGTCCAGAATTGGATTAGCTGACCCTTGCGGGTTCCTTCCATCTCAGGATATTTTGTAATTCTATTGCCAAAATGCCAAAGGTTATGCATTAACAGGAAGACTCTCATGTGAGACGGCTGTCTTATGCAGATTATGAAGAAACTATTTTGCAGAAATACAGTTTGTGGAACAGTAATATTTCTGTGACTATGTAATTTTTGGTCTTAAACCACTTATTTCACCCTAGATCAAATAACAGATATTTGAAACACTGTATAGAGAAGATGCTTAAACTCATCTGGAATTTCAGTTGTACTTCCCATTTAGTGAATACACAGCTTTTTGTGAAGAGCCAATTGAGGTTTCAGTTATAGTTCTGTTAATCTGAATATGTAGCCTATATTTTTTTCTTGGGGTCACCGTGAGCCTAAGGTGTGTAAGGTGGTGAAGCGACAGCATCTAGTTCTATTAAAAATTTCCAGATTTGTCTCCTAGGATAATAGGTGACTTTCTCCTGGCTAGACTAATCAAGGTTCTCCTTTCTGTAATGTTGTCTCCATCAGTGCTGCAAATGTCATCCAAGTAGATATCAAAGTCAAAGGGAGAGAAACAGACTTGTAATTTGTCACAGTAGCATGTTGTCCTTCCTGATAGCTCTGGGTCTTTCCCAGAGGAAGTGCTCAGGCTTCATTATGGATGTAAGCTTTATTAGAATAGACGTCATCAGGTTCAAGTGTTAGGAAAAGCCTTTGCCTGCTAACAAAGGCCGTGGCCTTGGATAATGCAACCGTTCTTCTTACCAAAGGCTGTATGTCAGTGTAGATGATGCTCTACTCTTTTCCTTGCCTTTTTTTTCTTTTTTGGACATGCTGATCCTGCTTGGAGATCTATGTGATATCATTCAGCCTCTTTGAAGGCTACAGAGAAAGAACTTGAGTACCCTGTTGTCAGTTCTTTTATTTTGGATCTCGTGCCAGAGAAAAGCCTAGCTGAAGCTGTTTTTGAAAACTTTGTATAGTCTACAGTCAGTTCATCCACAGACTGCCTATGAATAATATTTCCTTTAAAATTGCTTTTTCAAGATTCAGATACCAGAAATGCAGCAGTACAGTGTATGCACTTGTGGCAGGTTTGCTGTTAATTGTGAGATTGTCACGTAGTTCTGAGCTTCAAATTCTTTTTAATATTATAAGTATAATTTTTAGTTTATTTCTATGTAAGCTAACTTCTGATTGAGCAATGCAGTTAAGGGGTAATTTTCTAGGAACTTTCCTATCGTGTCACCTTTATTTTATTCAACAAGACTTCTCTCTCCAGTAACTGCTACATAAAACCTTTTTTTCTCTTATTCCCCAACATCAGATGAGAGAAAATTTGAATGAATTGATAGTGATATTTCAGTGCATTAATTGCAACTCAAGCTTCTTTATTCATCCTGATGATGACTCAGACCTTCCAGTCCCAAACAGCACTCTGTCTTCAACATACCTTTCTTGATAATATTTAAATATAGGCATCTTTGATACTTACCCTTCTAGTTACACCTCTGTGGCAGATGCTGCAGTGGTCCAGCATAATATCTGTCATCTAAGCAAAAAAAAAACAACTGTCCCAGTCGTTTCTTCATTTAATTTAACCTGTAGTTTACATAATACATTTCAAGGTCTGATTCACCTCAAGTTGTTTTCTCCTTTTCTTTCCCTTATATCTTTCCTCTTTAGGCCTGGGCTCTCTGAAATATTATCCTGAACCTACCCAAAGGTTGCAAGCATTTGAAAGATAACTATGGGTTCTGAACAAAATTTTACAAATGGTTTCTACTTTATTAAGGAGTCAGATTGAAAACCATTAATAAAATGGAAACTCTGAACCTTAATCTAACCTGGATATATTTCCAGACTAATGCATCTGCTTATAGCCCTGTCACCGCTGGAGCTGAGAACTGAGAGAACTTCTGAATACATTTTCATACCTTTGCATTATATTTTCCAATCCCAGGCTGGGCTGGTTCTCAGCTGTTCCATACATCTTTCTTTCACTGACTTTGGCTGGAATTAGAAGAGCCATGCCAGTTCTTGTTTGCTGCTGAAATTATTCAGTGGAAGAGCAGTGATGCGAAAGGGGGGCTGAACTTGCAATGGATTTTGGAGGTATATAAGACTGGGTTCTACACAACTTAATTATCTGCAAGAAGCATTGCTCTGAGCAGCATCATAGCATAGCCACATTGAAATAAGTAGTGATAGTGACTGTGTCTTATGACATTTCTTAAGGTTCATTTGGTGAACCAAGGAAAGCAATACAGCATATGAGAATAGTAAGGAAGTTGAGTTGTTCTGGTTATGGATTGTTTGGCTTGGCTGTGCCATGTGTACAAAACAAGTTCCAGTTCACACACCAAACCTGCAGTCCCAGACTTCTGCGGAGACCTGATTCATCTACAGGATTTCACTTACACAAAATCTGGGTTACCTCCGTATTCGATTCTGCTGAAACTGCTGCTTTGCTATGAACATTGTGGACCTTATGTGCACTGAGAACTTTTCCCCCCAACTCCAAGAATTCAGTGACCCAACTGATGTATAGCAGTAACTTCAATTATGTTGCATATCTGACAATGGATTTATCATTAAAGTGTGAATTATATCTGAACAGTAACAATCACATTGCTATAAAATAGTATTAGTGTATTTATTTTATATTTCTATCAGAAAGTAAGTTTTGAACATATTACTGAGCAGGTGTTTCTCTAGAAGTTCAAAACATGCCTCTCCCAACCATTTATTAGTCTGAACCTAGCAAATGGATCAAAGACTGGGGGTGATCTTAAATTTGTTTACACTTGCAGTTTTCAAGGTGTATACTTGAAAAAGTCCAGTTACCTCTCTTGTTAAAGTGGTTACAAATCCTTGTGCAAAGTCTTTTTACTGGAACTAAGGAGGTCTTATCTCTTGCACTGTAACTGAATGCGAATCTCAGATTCCTTGTTCTGGAAGTGGCCTCTCATTATTACAAGAGTAAAAATACAGATGATCTCTGCCAGACGCAGAGAGAGACTAGGCGTCTGTGCTGACACATCACTACAAAGAACTGTTATCATATGAAATTTCTCCTTCTAAACCTGGGCTTAAACTATTATGAACAGACACACGAGGGCCCCAGTGGGTGACCTGTGTTCATGTGAGAATGTGTCTGCTCAGGGTTTTCTTACTTCATGTTAATTGATTGCCTGATTGGATTGATTAACTAATTGATTTACTGTGGTTTGTGGTTTAACACAAAGTTTGGTCCAGGGTAGGCTTCAGAACTTTTTGCTGTGGAATAGAAACTTTGGAAATGCCCTCAACTAGCAGCAAACATTGCTCCATTGTCTTACGCTGGAGAATTCCCATTGCAGAGGATACTAATAGCATGAGTAATGAATGCTTTGTGGGCTATGTTAGAGTGAAGTGGTCTGAGGAGTGAATTTCCAGTGTATTTGTAACCCCCTGATAATTTTTTATAAGCCCACTTTAAGTGCATATTGGGAATGCTTGTATGCAAGTTGCCAACCTACTCACTTTTTTGCAGGCAATGACAGGGGGACAACTTCAGTTTGTTTTCAAAATGTTGTTCCTTTTTTCTTTCTGTAGAAGTATATTACTAACCTTTCTCTTCTCTCTCTTGCTTACCATTGTGCATGTGAGAACCCTAGTAAATGAAAACCCTAATACGAGGCCAAAGAATTGCCCTGGTTCTTTGGTTTACATGCATTTGGAGTAGTCTGCTGGCTGGCAAAAGATGCTGTTAAATGTGAGATACCAGAACCAGAAATTAGGATCCATCTGTCAGCTTGAAAACATGTTCCAAGTTTCTGGTGTAGGCAGTTGAAATGAATTTGCTTATATAAACTCATTTCAAAGAAATCATATTGTTAGACCCATGATGAGGACACAATAGACTTTTCATGCTCTTGGCGTTTCTTGGTACTTAAGAGACCAGGAAAAAATATATATGTATTTCTTATTAAGCTGTTTTGGAAGTAGTCTTCCCATATCAAAGCATGTTTAAAAGGCAGATTGCATTTGATAGCAGTAACTAAAATGCAGTAAGAAGCAGCCTTTTGATCTGTTGTAAATAAACTCTTTTGCAGATAAATATGTTACAAGTGTATTTTTGTTCATTTGCTATCAAATTTTTAACAACCAGTGGAATTCAGTTCAGCCAAAATGGTTCCATATCAGAGTTTGAATACATACTTCGAAATATTAAAAGATAATGATTTGTATGGCATTGTTATATAATGCATTTCTTGTCTTCTCTCGTGTGCATGTGACGAATTCCAGTTGATAAGCCTAGGACTCTGGAGTCAGTTGTCTGGCTAGTTATTAAGATTAAGATAAGTACTGAGAACGGAAAGATACAGTGCATTGTGCTGCCCTTATGGGACTGGGCCACCTCGGATTCCAAGTGTAAACAATGAATTAGTTCTCCCTGGCTTATTTCAAACCTGAGGTGTACACTGTAAATATTTGTGAAATATGATGGAAAGAGTATGGAAAGATTTGTACTATTTTTTTATCCATTACATGTAATTATTAAAAATCAAACCTTACCTTGCGCCTCAAATCACTATAAAGCATCTTTGAAGATCCAAGACCAATTTCTGTTAATTACATAATGAACTTTTTTCCCACCTTATCTGAAACATTGAAAAAAAAAAAATACATTTGGACAGCATTATCACTGCACACTTCATGCTGGGTGTGCTGGTACAATAACAGCAGTTAATGCTCACAGGGCAAAGCTCAGTTTAAGGGCTGGGGGATCACTGTAAGACCTGAACTACAGAATACTGAAGTCAATGAAGTCTCCATATAACTGAAGTAAGTTTTGGATCAAGTCTAGAAGAAAAGTTAGCTGTGTTATGTTTCTGCGCTAGAGTGTTAAGGACACCATGCTGACCTTTTCAAAGGGAAGTGGGGGGGAAAGTTTTCTGTTGTTCCATGCTAGTAAGATATTACTGAGATATTTTAAAAACAACACCACCAACAATAAAAACAATGCAAACAACAAACCCAACAAACAAACTCAACACTTGCTACTTGTCACTAACTATGACAACTATGAGCTTTGCTACAAATCGGTAGCTAATACTTTTAGGAGAGCAAAATTATCTTTAAGGTCTTCAGAGGAGTGACAGAAAGTAATTTAGAAAGTATATTGAAGCTATGTGCTGTGTAATGTCAACCACTGGGTAGCAATTAATTTTTGCTAATGAATTTAAAACCGGATGTATGGAAATGATTATACAAAATATAGACACTGCTAAACAGCTAACTAGTCCTTAGGCTTGTGTTTTCATTATCTATTCGTAAATCATTTCAGCAAGCATGATCTAACGCAGTAAAAACTGCTCTGAAATTTGAATTGAGATTTACCAGATTGATTCTTTGTCTTTTCCTTGCACCATGTGTACGCTTATAGCCCTACAGCAGAGCTGTGTCTGTCCTCTGATTAATCACCTCCAGTGTGTAGCTAGTTTGTAAGTTCTATTTCAAAAGGATTATGTATAAACTCTATGAATTTTTCACATGAGAGGGTAAGGGAAATTAACACTGGAAAACATTCAGGAGAAACCAGGAGCATAGCTGAATGGTCCCCAGTGATCCCTGCTTTCTATGGTATTTTTAATACACTAAGAAATTTAAAAAATGATGTTAACAGTGAAAGGCTATCTGAGAGAGCCATGTGAACTGCTTTTCCCAGAGAGTCAGAAAGTTGTATTGCTGAATTAGAAGCTGTCTGTTTCCTTCATATGTCAGTTAAATCATTGTGCTTCCTTAGCTCCCCTAAGGTATACACTGTGATTTCCTCTTAACCAGCAATGAAGATAAATAGCTCCTGTATCTTTTCTGTTTACAGTTATCTTAAGCAAAACCAAAATCAAAACAGAATCACTGAAATCAGTTTCTTGTAGAATCCTGAATATAGGACAAAAAGTTGGGATATCTCTAAAATGAGATACATATGGAATACAAAACATGTTTGTGCATGTATTTTTAATTCGCGTTACTAATTGAACTTGAAAAATTGAGTAATTTAAACAGTATCTAAATTTCATGTGCTGTAACCAGCTAAAGGAAACTTAGAGTGGAGTGGAATATCTGGAATACTGCACTCCTTCCCCACCATTTATTATTATTTTTTTTTTTTCTGCGGTCTGGTCTTTATAGTGTGGATGTGTTTGTTCCATTTAACTGCAAGTGAGAAATCGCTGAGGTCACTGAGATGTCAGCACCACATAGGCTGAGGGCAAAGCTGGATGGAATTCCCTACTTTAACGCTAATTATCAAAATGCATACGATACAAGGAGGGAGTATGCAGCCTTGATGCTGTTGCTGCAGTCTAGCAGAGATGGTGACT
>JAOWBP010001760.1:16187284-16210921 GCA_028571105.1 Tragopan temminckii
CTGGCTGCCCAGGGCCCCATTCAACCTGGCCTTGAGCATCTCCAGGGATGGGGCACCACAGCTTCTCTGGGCAAATGTGCCACTGCCTCACTGCCCTCTGAGTAAAGAAAGGTGAGAAAGATCGTGGTGGCTGCCTTTCCTAGAGGGTGACAAGCCACTATCTGGTACAACAAAAACTGTCTCCTACAAAGTAATGGGCAATGCACGAGTTATAAGAACTCTAGGGTGGTTCTTAAAATGTGAACAACTATGTTTGGATAAAGTGCTATCGCACAGAAATGCAGAATTAGGAATTTTCACTTGTAGCATTCAGCGGATGTCAATTCTGACAACACAATTTTTAGAGCTGGCAATATGGGAAAGCACTGTTAGATCCTTGACATATTGTCTGAACAAGCAAATTATCTTATATCTTAGTTTAGTCATTTACTTATATCAAATTTAGTACACACACTCCAGCAAAAAAGATTAAAAAAAAAAAAAACAACAACAACCAACACAAAAAAAAAAACATGCCCTGCCTAAAGTTGGTATTTAGTGCACAATTTAAAACATAAAACCCTCAAGCAGTTCAAAATGATGGCTGCTATCCTGCAGTCAGAATATTTTGTGCCTGATGTGCACCGTGCTGGATCAATCCTACATGGTGATGTTCTTATAGGATAAGCTCCCTTTTCTTTGATTGTTCTGAAGTCATGTACATGAGAATAAGAGAAGCAGCCAAGCACTTCTGCCAGCAAGTTTTGCTGAAGGAGAGAAAGCAAATGAAAAATAGAAAAGTTGAGAATGGCTGCAGCTTTGGAAGCAGCTCAATGTGAGCCAATTTTTCCACCTTTACCAAAGGGTCTGCCCTTACCAAGCTGTTTCTAAGCCTGACCCATGTTGTCATGTGCTGTCAGACTGACACAGGTATCTTCCAGTCTCTTACTGTTGATGATTTTTTCCCATCCCGATGTTTCTCTATCTTTAAATGCTGAGCAGAACTACATGTTATAGAATTGCGGAGTTGTTTGAGGTAGAGGGGACTCTTAAATATTGTTTGATCCAACTCCTGATGTAGGTGTCCCTGTTCATTGAAGACACCACCAAGATCAGGTTGCTCAGAGCCCCATCCAGCCTGACCTTGAATGTCTCCAGGGATGGGGTATCTACCAACACTCTAGTCAACCTGTGCCAGTGCCTCATCAACCTGATTGCAAAAACTTTTTCGTTTCATCTAATCCAAATCTTCCCTCCTTTAGTTTGAAAACGTTTCCCCTTGTCCTATCACAGCAGACTCTGCTAAAAATTCTGTCCCCCCCCCTTTCTTTTTATAGCCCCTTTTAGATACTGAAAGGGTTCTCATGCTCATCTCCAAGCCCTGTCCATTTTTTTGCTGGGCTTGTTCCAATGCCACTTCCACACAGTACCATTCTGAGGGGCAGTGATGCTGCTACCAACATGAGGAAAACATTAACCTGGGAATTAGGGCTCACTTTGAGAGCTCAGCCTATGATCTTAACATTCATTAAAAATAAATGGGAATTTAGTTCTTAACTTTCTCATGCAAATCAATCTATTTCTAGTAATGAGCAATTTAAGGTTTTTTTTTTTTAATATGTAGTTGCCATCTCTGGAAATCAGGATCAGAATTCAGGATGCTCAAATTAGGTGTTAGTGCATATAGATACTCTGTTGATGACTCTATTATTAGAATGAAGTAGACCAGTACTTTCCCTGTGTCTGGTTGTTTTTTTTTTTTTTTTTCCCCACTGTTTTTGTCTTTTCTCTTTGAGTTCATTTTGTCTAAGTTTTTCTCCTTCAATTTCACCCTTTAATTCATTTCTACCAAAACCATGGGGTCATGGAAGGTTTTCTAAATAATTACGTCATTTTACTTGCAGTGTGTTGAAAACGGAATTACACTTTTTGTTGTAGCCATGTTTTTATCACTGTTCTAAGATAGCGTTTTATTTGGGATATTTGTACCCAAAAGTGTGCTGTATTGCTTTTCTGGCTGGACTTGATTGATCTTTCAAATATGCATTCACTAATAAGAATTTTTCTTTAAATAAGTGAGCACTGTATTACTAACAGAATAAAAAAAGGTACTAGTTTCTATTTATTTTCAGTTTCCTATCTGAGCATTGTGATGTGTACTCAGTATGTCCAAATCTAACTTGTTTCACATAGTAGACCAAAGTGTAACAGAGCAACCAAGAATAACCTTAATTCTAGTTTCACCTTTTGATTAAGATTAGGGAGCAGGAATAGTTCTGTAGAAACTAAAACACTTACTTGGGGGGATGAGGGGAAGATAATATCAGAACTGCGCTCTGGAATATTAATTTAATTAAAACTGTGTGTTCTTCAGCATCAGCTGTGGAAAGCATGTGCTAGTAGACACCTGTGCTTAGAATCAGGATTCTTGAGAAATGATAAGAAACAGATATATCACTTCATAAACTTTGAGAAAGGTTGTTTTCTTTCCCAGACATAAATTTCTCAGCTGTTTTATTTATCAAAATCTATTTATAAAATAAAGGGTATTTCAATGAAATTTCAAAGCCGTTTCCTTCAGGAACTGTAACTAGACTGAGGATTTATCACTGAGTAGTTCATATGTTCAACTGTGTCTCTCCTGTGTTGTTTTTTTTTTTTTTTCCTAGTAAAATAGATTTTGAGGAGTCTTTGTTACCAGTCTGGCCAGTGCAAATCTTTTAACAGGCTATGCCACCAAATTCACCCTCATGTGCTTACGCTCATGCAGGTGTGTGCACAAGGAAGCACCCTCCAGACACACACTCCTGCAGTGTACAGATGTACTGTAAGTTGAGTGCAAAACAAATTCAAAAAGAAATAAGTGAAATGTACTGCAGGATTTTAGTCTGCTGCTGGATGGAAGGGCTTGCTTTAAGTGCAGCCTTCATGGTTCTCAGTGCAAACTTAGGGCTTGAGATGACCTGGTGTATACTGGTGGTTTTATCCTTCTGAAAATTGTCACTGATCTGTCATCAAAACACATAAATCCTTACTGAGTGCAGCTGCTCAGGTACAGCAAACCGGATTTGGCAGAGTCCAGCTATGAAGCTGTGTGGTACTTGACCTACATGAAGTCATAATGTTTCAAAGAAAAAAATACTGTTTAGGCCAACAGAATACTAATTATGACCATTTCTTTGGATGCTGATTTCTCAGCGGAAATGTATGTGGACATCAGATCATCTTTTGGCTAGGGAATGAACACTCTAATTGTATATAATGCAGTAGCTAAGAAGGTTTTCACAAGTGTGAAGACCAAAAAGATGGACCTCAAACTGACTCTACTTCATGGCTGCTTACCAGAGGGATGCTTTTTCTCTGTTTCACTGAGAGTAGCAAGCTATTCCCACAGTGTTATTCACCTCTTGGGAGTTATTCAGGGAGCGCTTGGTAGATGTGTTCCATCATTGATGCTTTGTTGCCTCTGGGTAGCAAGGAGCTGAAAAGGAAGTTCTTTAAGATGGAGCAGTCATACATTACAGGGCAAATGAGAGAGAGAATAATGTTCTGGTTTCAGCTTCAGAAACAGCTTTCTGAGGACTACTGTGGGCCCAGGGTGCTCATCTAGGGAAAACTTGAAGCAGTCTGTTCAAACAAAAAGAAATAAAAAGGGAGTGTGTAGTTGCTCACCCCTCTCACTGTGTGGGAGCTTGAAGTAGAGCTGAGGCTGAGATAAGAATCTGCTGTTTCTCCTCATGAAGAGACTATGAATTCGAGTTTGCAAAGATATTAAGATTTACTAAGTAAAGTCATACTTGTCAATAGCTCCTCTTGCTAGATATTTAAAGTTCAAGTGCTTGTTTGCTTTGGTTAAGTGAAGTACTTTAAAGCATTGGCCCATTTGTATAAACAAATAGAGAAACTCACTGATAGTCTTCTCAGAGTGTGTTACCCAGTATTTTGTTATACTTCCTTGGGTCTGGAAAAGAATTATACTAGCAACTTCTGATATGTGTGAGTCTTTGTTAATGAAGTATGATATTAGATCACTTGAACAGTCATTGTCTATGTTGTATACAACCGTGAAGAAATAAAGGGAGTTAGTAGCTCAGAAAGAGATTTATAGAGAGATTTATCCAGAACTTAAGTATGACATAAAGAGAAGGAAAAGCTGGAAGCCTCTTTTTTTTTTTTTTTTTTTTTTGAGTTTTTGCAATAGGGAACTAATGCTATACTTCTGTAATTTTTGTTCTGCTCAGCTGCCCTAATTAAAGAATCTCTTCTGGTGCAGAGGGTTGTGCAGCCAAACTCAGACTCCCAAACCATAGGAAAATCTTGGTCACATATGCATGGACATTCACAAAAAGAAGGAAAGTACCAATATTAAAAAAAGGGATTGTAAAGGTATTTACATGCTTCCTACATTGTTCCCTCCTAGAGCTGTAGTGCTTCCTAGCTAGCTGCCCTCATGGTGGCAGGTGTTCCATAGTGACAGTGCTCTTCTGTAGGAGCTGCGGCCTTGTGATATATCTGTGGCACTGGAAGCCTTAGAACATATGTGCCCAACCTGCTAGCTTTGTTTTGTTGTGCTTTACTTTTATGTTTTAATAAGAAATAGACTTTTTTGTTACTTTTATATGCAACTCCTTCAGCCTGAGACAATTCCTCTTCACTCATTATGGCCAGGTCAAGCCAAAAGGCCAACACCTTTGATACGTAGAGAAATGAGTATAATTTATACAGACTCAATTGTATAAAAATAAGCATTATTTTGGATAAGAATTTTTTTGGATAAAGAATCACTGGACAGAAGTTATCCAGTAAAGTCAAGGCAGTTTAGTTCCAGAAACAAAGGTAAAGTGAATGCTAGCAGCGTATATTCTCCAGAAGTACATCATAAAGTCAGCATGGAGATGTAGCGGGGTGCTGACTTCAGGCTAGAATAGCATCCTCTTTTTAAGAAAAAGAATATTTTGTCCTAATAATTTTGACCTGTGTGTTTTCTATGTTTCTCATGCACTGCCTGTGAGATTCAGCAGGTGCTACAAGCAAGTGGATTTAGAGCTGTTGCTAATTTAAGCTGCGCTTAATAAAACACAAGTTTGAGGTATCTTACAAATCAGTGAATGTGGCATAGTTTGAAGATTGCTTTTGTCAAGTTTGATTAGCTCAAAGAGAAACCTTTTCTAAATATTGGTTGTGAGATTAATCAGGCAGTGTAAGACCTTGAATTATTCCTCATCACAGGAAAACACAGTAATGTATTATCTTGTCTGATGACAGGAAAAATGTAACTTTTGAGGATTTAAAGTTTATGCTTTAAAGATTGGAACAAAGTGAAAACTTTCAGGCCACCTTTTTTTTTTTTTTATCAACCAAGTTGTTATTTTCCCTATTACACTTCACTTTCCTTGTGGTGTATTCCCATATTACAAGCTGATAGTACCAACATCATTACAATGAAGGATGTTCTCATTATTGACTCCATTCTCAGTTAATTATAAGTTTGTCGTGTTTTAATGAGTAGGATTAAACTTTCATATTCCAAATATATGTCTCATGTTGCTTGCTTAGAAGCTTTCTAAAGGAGGTGGTTGAGACATTTATCTGAATAGTGTGAATAGAGGAGTAGTTTGTTTCCTCACGCTAAGAAGTGGTTACAGTTTTTACAGATGTGTGCAGAAGAAGCTTAGTAGCTCTGTTTTGGAACAAACTTCTGAAATTCAGGCAAAGGCATTCTTATTCTTTTTCTAGTTTTTGGTCACAGGCAAAAGCTTCCTGCACTAAAATAAAGACTCACTTGGACTAGCGCTATGTCCTATTAATATAGGATAGCAGAAGGAAGAATAGCCATGTGTATTTTAAGCATACTGTAATTTTCAGAGGTTGCACTTTATTCCTCTTTAATACATTTCTACCTCCTTCTACAGCCTTACTTAAAGAAAAAAAGAAAGTGATATTTTGCATCCTTACTTAATTGTCTCTCTTTTAAATGTGGTAGGTTTGCAGCAAAGCCACAGAGCATTTATCAGTCTTTCTCTCCAAAATTCATTGCATTAACAGACCTTGATTTTTTTCATCATATTTTCTGATGCTTGTTCATCTTCTGTTTCCTCTCACAACTCCTTGCTCAAGAGTACAGATCAAATCCTTTCTCAGAATGCTTGTTCTTTATTTCTGTGCCTGTAAAATACCTAAGCAGGGTGGGTATGTTCTAGTCCTGGTGTTGTTGAGTGTTCCTACTGAGCTCAGTATGGCTGTTTGGTTGTTGTCTTTTTTCCCCCCAACCCCCCAAAATCTGCCAGTAATAGGTGCATATTGCTTACAGGTATATAATAATAAGCACATACCCTTGTATTATGAGGAACATCTACTTACAGGCAAATCCTGGTTTTGTGGTTGCATAAATCACAGCAGGCTCTTATCAAAGAGAGCATATTCTTTACAAAAAATAAAAGCCTTCATTAAATATCTTTTATATTGCTTGTTTAATGGATATGAAATTAAAACAACAAGTTTGCCATTTGAATAGCAATGTCAGCTAATACCACGTGAGCATGATTTGAAAGGGATTGGATTAGCTTCCCCTTTGCCAGGCCCTGACCTATAGTCCTGGGCAGTAGCTGACACCCAGGCCAGATGTAGCCCTTCTTGATCCCAAGCTTTGTACATCACTTTGGCAAGGCATGAATTTCTTCATGTTTCTGTGTGTGGCTCAGTTGTGGCTTTTGCACCACTTGAAAGTAATTCAGTAGGCTCCTGCATGGCAATGGGAGCTTTATCCTCCACCCTCCCCCACTGTCGTCCATCCTCACGCATATTTCCTACGTGTATCACTATTATCATCAGCATCTGTCTTTTAACTGATGATTTATTCGTCTCCCTTTGTACAATACTAGATCTAAAATTACCTCTGTCTAGAGATAAATGCATGATCTCAAAGATTTAATACTGGTTTCAAAATTTTATTACCAATAACTAAATATGAAATTGCTCTAAATTAACTAGTAATTATTTAGAATGAAGAAAGAAAGAGTTAAAAAAAAAAAAAAATTAAATCTCTTTCCCAGTCAAACTAGACCTCCTCCTTCCAACAATGCTGTTGCAGGAGGTTTCAATGGTATGAATAAATGTATTTCTTTTAACACTTTTGTTTAAAATGCTATTGTTTCATCTGAGGTGTGAGGAAATGTGCTAACCTTGTCAATGTGGGTGCAGTAGAGCAGAAATGATAACTGTATGTACTTTTTTTAAACAAAAATACTGTGTGTATGTGTGCGTGTGTGTGAGAGAAAGAGAGAGACAACTTATTTAAATCCTGAATACAGTCAGACCTCATATGCATTGTTTAAAAAAAAAAAAAAGCCCTAAAGAATTGCATATGGATTAGGGGGATGAATATTCTATTATTTCAGTCTGTTCTGCTGATCTTCTTATTGTGACTTTGCGCTTCAGAAATCTGCCAGGAATTTGGCTTTGCTGTACTAGGCAGTAATTTTAAATGTGTATCAAGCACTTGATAGTGTATGATTTGCGTGCTGTTGCATTCCCATTCCCTAAATTTTCCACCAATTTATTACTTTTTTCATACTGTTTTAATATTTCAGGATGATGAATATATACAGCATCATTAAAGGTAAATAAAAAATGCATGAAATTAAAAAATGGAATATTAGATGTTTCTTTGCTGTAATCCCTAGGTCCAATAGGAATGAAATGTCTCTGTTCTGTCAAGTAATCCCTAAACATGATTAGGGACCTTGTAGTTTCCACGTAGCCCACATAATATTTGTATCGTATAAGCCTATTTATGTAAGGTTTGAGTAAAAGTTGTTATTAGAAGACCTATAAACCTATTTTACAATTCAAAAAGATATTCTTGCCTCTTAATCTCTCTACTTTTATTATTTTGCTGGAGTTGATGGCAATACGTCCTTAATTCATTTTTCAGTATTCTGTTACATCTTTTGGATACTTATGCCATGCATTAACGATCCCAGTGTAATGTATTTTAAGGCAGAGAACTGAGTTCAATAGTTCATCTACTTGTGTAACTTCTCCTGCAATCTGTGTTGGAGGGGACATGCACTTCATTTGAGGCCCTTCCTTTGACACCCAGGTCTAACCTGAACAGGAGATGTAGGGGGTGTTCTTCTGATTTTGGGGAAGAGGAGGTGGAAAGAACAAGAGAGGGGGATAATTTTCTGTTTAATTCATTTTATATCAGTGATGTTGGATGCTTCTGGCAGCAACTCAGGATGTTTTGGAAGTTAGCTTCTGATTTGACTGCTCAGTAGGACAGCTGTAGGATGAGAAGGCTACAAAGAAGGAAAACATGGGAAAAGTTTTGAGCGGCAAACAAGGAGAGAGAGACAGTGGGTGTCAATGTTATTCTGGTGATTGCTGATGCTGGAGATGTCACAGCCCAGGACCTCCTGTCCCTCTGTGGCTTCATCCTGAGCAGGAGGCTGCTGTGGGCCCACCTCATAAGCTGCTGGGCTGAGCTCGTCGCTGTTAGGGGTGCTCCAGCTTCACAGTTAAATAAGAAGGAGCAATAATGACTTGAATAAAAACAGTGACTTCTGTGGTTTGAACAGACCTTTGCGAAGGAAATATTTTCAAATGATATCAGGGGTCAGCTGTGGTAATCTGATGTTTCCCATAAGGAAATTTGAGACTGTATAAACCTTGGGATACCTGCTCAAAAACCCCCATGGAAATAAATCTGTATTTCTCTGACATTGCACTGAAATGTTACTCTTATTTCATTTTTAGCAGTTAGGGTGGCATTTTAGCAATAGCTCTATTCTTGTATTTATGAACTGAGAGAAGCAAAACTGCTCACTGCTGAGCCCAGGGATCCTCTTCCAGGAAAACTGAGATCAATAACTGTTATCAAGCCTACATTTATAGGGAGTGTTAAATGACCACAAAGTCCTGATGTTCATCAATTAATACGGTGTGCTTATTACTGTGCTGTGCCCCCCTCTTCCCCAACCCAACCTGCTGTAGTCAGAACTTTTGATCTTTGCTATCATTTTAAGCAGTCACTTTCAGTTATCAGCATTTCTTTATAACTGGAGATCCTGTATTGGTGCCAGTAAGTGAAAGGCAGGTGACGCTTTTCCTTGCCAGCCTGCTTCTTCATGCTACCAATGGAGGGTAGAAATGCCATGCTGAAGCTCAAGGTTCATTTTGGGTTCAAAAACAGGGAACTGCAAGCATTTTACTATTCAGCAACAAGGCACACTGCAGTTAAAAAGGTGCAAAGCCTTGAAAGTGAAAATAAAAGCCTTCTTATGCACAGGCTCATTTTCAGATGCCTTTATTGCCTCAGTGTAAGTGGAAAAGAGGGATTTGGTAAAGAGAGAGCTTAATTTAACAAAATAATATTATGCTTTCAATTCTTAAAATGAATGAATTATTTGGATACTTAACAGTGTAATGTCTTTGAATAATGTTGGTACTTAAGATAGAAAAAATGATATTGTGAATGTGCTGTGTTTGCCTCATGATGTTTTTACCAATTTCGCATTTATGGGAAGCAATATCATTGTTGCGAAGTTTCCAAATTGCTTTTCGCAGAAATCTACAGAAATTAAATCTCCTCCTTGTTATGAAAATGTAGCGACGTCTCGAGACGCTGGCACATCAGTACAAATCTGAGGAGAGGATGAGGACAGTTCTGCTTGCAGTCATTGTGTATCCCCTATTAAAAGCTGCACAGTGTTCTGTTAGGTTTAGGTTGCCATACAACAAAGCAAATCAGCGTATGTTTAAGTGTAGCGTGTGAACAGTAGCACAGAAGTCTCCCAGGACCTCTTGTGCTTCAAGTTAAGCCCACGCCTGACTGCTTCCGTAGAGAAGAATTTAGCCCACAAAGTGGAGTAGTGTGTGATGCAAGAGTAACAGCAAATTATGTAAATGGTGAGTCTGCAGAGAGAACATCACAGATCAATTTCAGGCTCAAAGAAAATAACTTGAATACAAATCTGTGTGGGACGCATGAAGATTTCAGACTGTGGTGTTACAGTGTGGTGCTAGTCAGATCTGGTCCGCTGTGGAGATCTTCAGCACAAGTCTGCTGGCCTTAACATTTCTTTCTTTTCAGAACAGCTTTAGGAAAGGCCCCATATGTTGTCTGAGAGATAGGAGATGTGGGAGTGAGGGACAAATCCATTCATGCTCACTAGAGCCACTGAGCCCATACTGGGAGGGAGCTGGGTTTTCGTGTCAGGTCTTCTACATCTGGGTTTAAAACTGGATTTAAACTACATAAAAGTGCTGTCTGGAATGCATTTAAAGTCAGTGATGGAATTAAGGCAACTTATTTTTTACAAATGTGAATGGTTCTAATGGAGGATTAAATTTTAGGAGCTAGGACCTGATTTGCCTTCATCAGATATTTAATGGGATGCTTAATCTGATTGCTTCTTCAAAAAACTGCTCACAGTAGTCAAGCTATTGCCTGAACGTCTGGGCAATCAAGGTCTCTGTGTGCGTTTACACCTTGATTTACATGCGCAAATAACCAGAAGTTAATGGTGCCAGTTGACTACAATGGACAGTTTTAAGCTCAAAATGGTGACTGCAGAACTGTGAGGCTTTCCAGCATTATTTTGCTGTTTTTGAAAAGAGTATACACACTCGTGCAAGTCTACATAGAGGAAGGCTTCTGAACTCAAGTTGCAGAAGGCTTTTCGTTGTAAAAGCTGTAAAACATCTCTTTTCAGGAAGGTTGAATGTTTTAATCAAGAGATTCAGGCTCTTTGCATTAAAACCAGTACCAGTTAGCCTACCTCTGTATAGCCTAGAGGCCCCACCAGGTGGGTTTATATTTCCATACAAAAAGGAAGAAAAAGGAAAAATGTGTAAATGAAAGGACAAGAGCAGTTACTGTAGGAAATACAAGGCTGTCTATACTTTGTTCTTTGTCAGGATTGAACGCGTTTTGAATATAAGGACAACAGTTACTGTTGTCACCCTTTTTACTGTCAGCCACATTGTAATGTATACGAAGGGTATAGGAATATTGAACATAGGTGCTTGAAAATGCTCGTTCTTTCTCATTATTTTTACTGCAGTAATTCTACAGTAATGAATTATCAATTACATTAAGTCTTTTTATTTCCTATGGCATGGTTATAACAACTAAAATTAAGGGAGTTATGCTCACAGTCCCTCACACCACTCATTCTGCTATGGGCAAACTTTTGCTGTTTTCTCACGTAACCTTTACAAGGCAAACGATAAACATTATTTCTGTTTTAATGACTCCCAAATAATGTCATATTTAAATGAAATGCATTTTGCCTCAGCAGGGTTCTTTAAATTTATGAGTATTTTTGTCCCATATCCTACAATAATGTGACAAATATTATTTGCATTTTTACTGTTTTCTTGAATACTTTTAAACACCCATTTTTAGGAGACTTCAGATTGCTTTTGAACATATTTGAATGCGTTTTTAGCTATCACCAAGCTTAAAATAGGAACCCTTTTTTCAGCTTATCTTTATTAAACACCTGTAAAAATCAGTAGTATTTCTTTTTTCTTATAAAGCTTTCTTCCTTTAACAAATGCCAGAAATGCTGCACAGTTTCTTTTTAGTATGGACTTCTTTTCTTAGAGGTAATGGCCAGTAAATGGTCTGGTAATGTCTGCATCATACACTCACTGTCATAAATGGAAACAGGAAATCGTAATGTAATGCATCCATTCTTTACCTATAATCAATTAATATTTTCCAACTTTTGAAGCATATGGTCCTGACAGAAATTTTAGAAATGACTGATTTTGTATGAATGATTAAGTTTGCAATAAACCTGTGATCTAAGGAGTAGATGGCTGGGTCTGACGGTGACTGATTCTTGTCACATTTTTACTTTGCACATCTTAAAACTGCAGTTGTTGTTTTTGTTTTTTTTTAATTTGAATACTGACTTTAGATTATATATATATATATATTTTATCATTCAGTGCTTTCATAACCTAAAGTTGGACTAGCAGCTTAATCTTGCTCTTCTTGTATAAAACTGTCCCAGTCATTCCATCGTTCCACTGAGTGCTTCAAGTTGGCTGAGTTAAACTTTGTTTTCTTTTGATTTTTATTTATTGATATTATTTTTTAAGAATGACAATTGCCTGATCACTTTAAGGCAATGTTTCTTGGCTTAAATATTAAAAATCACTCAAGGCAGTTCTCTGGATAACCATACAGAGTTGTCTGTACCATCAAGAGAGGCCAGTGGGAAGATTTTTTGCAGCATAACAGCTATAAGAAATAAGATCAGTGCATATTTTTGTCACTCAACCTATTTAAATGAGGAAGAAATAAAAACAGGCATGTATCTGGTACAGATTTTTTGCAAGTAAACCCAAGTCATTTAAAGTAACATTGCAGACTGTGTTTTCCATTACACCTCTGTGCTAGAAGCAAGCTGAGATTGGGGCTCCAGGATGGAATAATGAGGAAAGGTAGGAGCAGAATTAGGGAAGGTGACAAATACATAAATAAGGAAATGTCGGCCTTTGCTCTCGTGTTGGGGTTTATTTTCGAAGGATGCAGTGGGCTGCATGTGAAAGGAGAGGCCGCCTGATGTAATGGGAGAGCAGAGAGGCCTGTGGTGCACGGCTGCTGCTGCTGGAGCCTCTCCGATAAGACTGTGTGAGGTGCCAGTATCAGCACACAGTCTTGTAGCGTGTCACAGTGTTTTCACATGAACTGAGCTGAACTGTCTCCTCACACTCCCTTCTGCTCTTCCTCTTGTTCCTGTTCCCCGCGCTCATTGCATTGAAGTCAAGGGAAGGAAAAAAGATTTGAGGATTGCCCAATTTGCTCTGACATAAAGAGATGTTTAGCTCTGTGAAAGGTGGTAGAGGCAGAGTGCCTGACTGACATCTCAACAGGCTGTCTGCTGGGATTGCTTACTTCATGTCCCTTCATATTCCTGCTGTGTCCTGTGTGAGTGCTTGCATCTAATCTTCACAGCGAGAGTGCCACGAGTCCCCTGAGCTTTGGTGCTCAACACCTTGTTAGATGGAGCATGCAGTGCCCTAGCTTTGCTGTTGTGCTTGCTTCTGTTCTAATATTTTGGGCTCCTTTACATGCCAGATATTTTTTTTCTCAAGAGAGTTGCTAATACAATAGCATACACTTCTTAATTTCTTAATTTCCTTGGCCTTCCCTTAACAAGAGAAGGTTTGGGGTGTATCAGGTAAAAACGCAAGAAGGGAAAGAAAATAAAACACCCCAGCAAGGCAAAGCTGTAAGCAGCATTCTGTGCTTTTGTTTTTAAATGAAGATGCATTGACCTGCTTTCGTTGGTTTAGAAAACAGATGAGAGAAAATACCCACTGAACCAGCAACACAAGGTGTAACACTTTGATAATAAAGGTAAGACGGCATCTGATCACGAATGCTGGACTCTGTGCCAGGGGCTGCAAGGAAGCTTAGTTGTTTGGGGCTCGTTTGCTTTTACGATGCTGCACACGTTGTGATGCATTCTGGCATGCCACATCCTGTTACATCACATCAGGTTAGCTATGATGCCGAATAGCACCAAGAACACGAATTAATGAGAGCTAATGCTCACCTCGTGTTGTTGGAGCATTAGCAGGTGCCTTGTTCGCTACAGCTGCTCTCTGCATTCAGTCCTTCTAAAGCAAATCTGATACTGGAGATATATGTATTAATTTCACAGATAGAAATGTTATTTTTCATTAGGCTTCTCAAAGTACATTAATTAACAGATGTGGTTTAATCCTTGTTAAGCCACTGAAAACAACCCAGGTTCTGTGCTCGCAGTCTTCCTCTGCTCCTTTTTAAAGGCATATCTTTCCTGCTGGTGGCAATTGTTAGTGACAAATGACAGCACTGCACTGTACTCTCTGCTTCCTGTAGAGCTGGGGTTTCACAGCTGCTATTCCAAAAGCAAGCTGCACATATCCTGCAACCTATGGCTGTATGTGAATGGTTGTCACTGTTCAAGTTTCACATCAGTTTCAAGTTTTGAATAAATAACTCTTAATAAACCTCTTCTCCTGAGGTAATCAGCATTGCCAGCAGGGAGATTTCTGAAGAAAAAACATATTCTCAGGCAATTCTTTTTCAAAATTGGTGATTTAAAGCTCCATCCCGAGTACAAGGATGTCTGTGGTGACTTTGAGCAGCTGTATAGTGAAAGTGAGACCACCATCAACAAGCATTTCCCTGTTTTTTGAAATATGAGGTTGTGGCAAAGCAGTGAGTGAGGGGATCTGCTTGGTTGATTTCTCTCACTTTTCTTCACTTCTGTAGCATGGAAGGGCTGAACTCTCACTGTTCTGTTAGTGGCTGTTGCAGTTACAAGACGCTGCTGGGAGGCCTAGCTTGGCCAAAAGACCAAATTCCAGCTTTCAGAATAGAGCTATTCAGGGAATTTTTGCCACAGCTATGGGCCCTCTCCTACCAGAAAGTATTAAAAAGTGATTCAGTAAGTCTCAGTCATTCAAGAAAAGACTATCCTGTACATCAGGTTCAGATCTCTTATTATCCGGCATGACTAATAACTGGGCTCACGCGGCAGCAAGTATAATTGATGACTGAATCATATTTATGTAAGAGCTGCTGTCGTGCTTCGTTCCCATTTCAATGTGTCTGTCTTTATTTTGCCTGCATGTTGGAGTCAGTGTAAGCAATTTTAGCATCCCTTAAAAGGAGAAAAAAAAAGAAAAAAAAAAAGACTTGCAGCATCTGATGTTTTCACTCAGGGATCCCAGCACCAGCCTGCATAGCCTAATTCTGGCAGTGATCTGAAGTGTGTATCTGTGCACTGTGCAGATGGCTCTTCCATCTCAACATCTCATAAAGGGACGTTCAGAAAAGAGAACATTGAGGCCATAGTGCCAGCTGTGCCCACCTCAGTATTTCAGGTGTCCCCTACTTCTACAGGTATTTTGCTGCACAGATGCGTGTTGGTAAGCCCTGGGCCGTGAGCTAGCTTTTTGTGGTGTGGCTCTGGCTGAGCTGTGTGGGTGATCCAAGAGGTGCTCATGGCCAAGTCACATGTAGTATTATGCACATTTAGTGATTTACTGGATTAAATACCTAGCAAAAACTATTTGCTCACCTGTAAATAGGTAACAGAGTGCGTTAAATGGAAAGAGCTGTACACAAGTGTGTGTTTGTGTGTTTGTTGGTCCAAGTCTCACTCTTCCTATTTGTTTTTGTGCACAAGATATTCTGTGACACTTCAGCTACGTGAAGAACTTTTTTTGTATAAAGATGCATCTGCGCATGTGTAATGGTACAAGCCTACAAGCCCATAGTGTTTGCTCATGTTGGTAGTCTCCAAACAGCTGCTTACAGAAGTTACCATTAATTAACAGAAATGGTATGAATTTAAAAATTGACTTAAAATACAGTAAATGACTCATTAAATCAATTTAAGAATTGACTTAAAATACAGTAAGTGACTTGTTAATTGAAGCTTTAGAAAGACACCCAATAAAAAGAGGAGGGGGAAAAAAAAAAAGGAAAGAAAGAGAAGCTGAGAGCAAGCTGTTTCTTGACTTATTTTTGATAAGTTAAAAATGAACTAAGCACAAAAAGTTGGAAGCAAGGACATCTCTCTGAATATTACCAAATACCCAGACAGTTAAAGCACCAACATAAAGCAAGTGACTGTGTCACTGAAGTGTTTCTATGATTTTTATATAATTGAGTTTCACAACTAGGCTTTAGCTGAGACACGCTTAGTAGCAAACCAAGAAACTATTAATTTACTAAAATTGAGTAACTGTTCTATATGTCCCTAGGTTTGTTGAACATAATATGTATATGTTAAAGAGTTTTCCATGGTATTTAAAAAATGACATTTCAAAGAGTGTAATAGTGTAATGAAATGTAAACTGAAAACAGGAATGAGTTAATTAGACTAATGATCCCTTGACTCCTTTATTAGCCAGCTCTTTAGAAATTGGGATTAGTTTTGTTTTCTCTGCTGAATAAAGACAGGAAGGATGATGTTGATTCTAGTAAATGACAGCACCAGAAGAAATGAGTGTTTTCCTGTTCGTTATAGGTTTCATCATTTAAGATAAAATTTAGCCTTCCTACATGCATACCTAATTTTATTACAGCTTGAATTCAGCTTAGACGGGGAGAAAGCAGGATGATAGTTTAAGAACACCTACTAGTTTTGTAGTAGTGATGACTTTTAAAATGATCTATTTTATGTTGTTTTGGGGCTTGAAACTTTAATGTTCTTAGCGTGGGGTAGACTGTGTTTGAATTTAAACGAAGTCTTCAGAAAAAAACAAGCTTGACAACTTTTTGATCTAGGTTTTGAACACTTAATTTGTTCTCTCTATAGGAAAGTGATTTACGCATTTCTCTTGCTTTTAAAGGCCATCAAGAAGCGTGAGAATTATCTCTGTAGTGGTTCAAACCAAGCATGCACAGAGAAACAAAATTGTTTTTACGACAAATAGGAGGATTTGTAAGTCAGCAGCTGTTAGTGAAACAGCATCATTAAAACTTCCTGCAATTCCGGACCTCGCTCTCAGGAGTCGCTCAGGCCAAGCAAAACCTTAGCTAAAGTGAGGAATTATAGTCAGGAAAAGGAAAAACAGAATTTAAATTGGTGGGAATTAGTGCCGATTCACCAGGCTGATTCCTACCCTCTGTGCTCCTCACGTACCTGTTCTGCAGGGTTGGGATGAGGAGGGTAGAACAGGAGCTGCTGACAGCCAGATTTTAAGCTCAGTTTCTTTCAGGTAGGTCTTCATCTTGTAAAGTAATGAATTCCTCGCCTTCCTCTGAAGCCTATAGGCATAGAGGGTACCCAGTGCCATGCAGGATCAGCTCTTTAACAAATGCCCAAGGAATACAAGATTTATCATGCAAATGAGGCGACGGAGAGGAGTTGGCAGCAGCTGAGTTATGAAGCTTTTTACTTATAAGCAGGACTCATTTACTATCCCACACGTGCTCGTTAGGCATTCTTTACAGCACCACACTGAAGCAGAAGGAACATTGCTAGTCTGTAGTTCTGCCTCGGGTTTTGGAGAGCATAGCTTGCGGTTGGCAAGACAGGACTCAGCTATCTTAAGTCTTGTTCTAGGCAAAGAGACTCTGGCATGAACCGAGGGCCAGCAGTTGGGTTGTGGATGCTATATGCTGCCTCTTTGGTGTAGAATAACTTGATGCTCAATTTTCTGCGGTCCCGGTAGGTTGTGCAGTCACACACGGAAGCACTGAATGTTACTGGTAGCCCAATGCTGTGCCTGAAATGCTGTACCTGACCTTGTAGCTTAGTATTAATTCGGAGTGGAAGAATTAAAATTTTCCATTCTTTTGCATTGTCATGCCTCACATTGATAAGCGCAAAGAAATGTAAATAAAAAAGACCTATTTCACAACCCTAGCTACAACCTTTTTGTTTTATGACAAAAGACAGTTAATTAGCATACTAGCAGTAAGCAGCCTTCTCAAACTCGTGCTAATTATGTATTCTGTTGACCGTGACTCCAGTCATAAGGTAATTGGCTTGCAGCAACATGACATTTCAAATCATCTCTTGAAATTACATCAAAAAGCCAGCCTGTTTTGTTTTGATAGGGGAACAATCAATTTGATAAGTGGTAACACAGCTCATTGTTTCACATTAATTAGACTAATTGCAGCATGTTAGCCTCCGAAATAGACAGAACTTGGAGAAGACAAAGGCTGTGGCCTTTAGCATGCAGTGCATGTGATGGTTCCACTTGCTTGCACATACTGTAGGCAGAAAACAGAGTTGTTAGGATTCAGCCTTGCGGGAAGCTGGGTGTTAACAGGGGTTTGATGTGTTATGCTTAATCCACTGGCTTTCAGTTGTAAGAACCAGATTCAAAAAATCCTTGGGAGAAGAAGGGGAAAAAAAGTCATTCTGATATTAATTGTACCAGAGTTTTCGTTAATCTTGGGCTTTGTCTCCTGCAAGAAACACAGACCTGGCAGCAGGATCTCTCTGGCATCTGTAGGCTGTAAAGCCTTTCTGTGAGGAGGACTCACTGCCACCTCTGTTTTTCTTGTTCATTTCTACTCATGTTCATTTCTTAGTATACCTTTGTTGGACTATTTTGCTTTTATCACAGCATCACAGGCTGGGTGATGCTGGCAGGAACCCGAGTCCATGTGGTTTAACCCCTGCTCATATAGTGGCACCCAGAGCAGAGTGCCCAGTGCTGTACTCATATATTCCCTTAGGAATAATGAAAAAAAAAAAACATAAAAAAAACCTCAGAGAGTAGATTATCGAAGGCAGATAGTAGAGATACATAACCCACCCACATGTTTCTAATTTAGAGTATTGCTGCCTGCTACTGAGATTACCAGTGGTACTTAGCTCTGTGATGATTTTTATGATCAAGCTATGTCATCTGTAGATTGACATGACCAAGTGGATTTCACTTGTGACCTAATTGAAATGTAAACCGAAGTTTTAAGAGATGAAAAGTTTAAGGGGTTATCTCAGTCCACGAGTTAGGCTAGTTTCGTTGTTCACAGCTTAGTGTACAGTGTTTCTGGCATGCCAAAGATCAGGCCACTGAATCTGTAAAAGGTGTGCTCTTTGACTTATACCTTGCTAATATGTTTAATAAATGGAATCATAGTTGGCAGCTTCTCTAGGACAGAAAGGAATGGCATCAGACACAACATTCCAGCATTGTCAGAATGGCATGAAATCTTCTGCATGAGGCCAAGCCTGGCTCCTCTTCCTACAGCTTTCTAGTCCACCTGTGTTTAAGCTGAAAAGAGTGTTTCAGCTCTTCTAATTACCTCAACTCACCAAAAATTTTCTCCAGTTGAGGGGGGGAAAAAAGAGAGAGAGATATATATTGTGCTGGGAGGGGAGTTGTTGATACTCATGGAATTTCTTACACGAAAGCTATAATTCTTGGTTTGCTCTATGGAAAATGATGTTTGTCAAGTGAGCATCAGGGATATAGATATCCGTATATTTGTACAGCTCAGTGGGAGCTGGTCACAGAATTCACTTACCCATTTTTGTTTCCATTACCCTCCTTGATCGCTGGCTGGTTAGACAGAAAAACTTTTAAAGCAGAGATTTTTAGTTAAACTTGCCTGTAGTCTGTTTGAAGAAGTATAATTTTATTTAAATCAAAGAATTTGTTCCCATAGCTTAACACCATCATTGTTAGTTGAAGCTGTATTTTTACTGGTTTTGCTTATGCTTTATGCTGGCCCCTTAGCAAATGGTCATAAACTCTCTTTTAAATCCAGCTACCAGTGACTTCATACCTCTGATTTATTTCTATCATTTACTGGCAAGAATGTATTTTTAAAAATGTATTCTAAGCAATTCATTCCTTTCCGCCTCCTCTCTTCTGTGCCTTGTTTCTTTTTTCTCTTCCTTTAAAGTTTCAATTGTCTTTCATTGAGCTTAACATCATGCTGGCATTAGAGATGTAACTCCCATGTCCTTGCGCTATAAAGCCCTAGGCTTGTTCATGAGGTAGATTAGAAAGAAGTAGGAAGCTGAAGCCTCCCAGCACACAGTTTCAGCACTGGTTCCTGTGTCGTGGCACTGCTGGGATGCAGCCTGCACCCTTGCTGCCACTGCAGCACCTGGCTCCTGCTTGGGACAGAGCAAATCTGTGCTCAGCGTCATTCACAGGAGAGCTTGGCTGCCAGCCCAGGGCTGCTAGGTTCTTCCCTGCTACACCTGAATGAGATATTGATGAGACGCTGCTACCTAAACACAACTGAGAAACACTGGATTAAAAAAATAATAATAATTAAATTGTCATTGGGATGACAGAATAATTTTGGAAGTGTAACTTACGCTTCCTGTGCTGGATTGAAGTGCTTGCTATATAGAGCCTGTGCTATCTGCTTGCTTGGTGATGGATTGTGAGTGGTCTTGCTAAAATACCTTTTTCTATTTTCTTGAAATTCATGACAAAATGGTGACTCTGAGAAACAGTGACATGGGAAAATCATTGCCAGAACAGATTGCTGTGATCCAGCAAGGTGCTGAGCTCTTCCAAAGGTGCTAAATTACTTTTTGAACCATCATTGAGAGCCGACACTCAGCTACTTGTAGGATTGTGATTTTAAGTTTGGTTATTATCCAGTCAAAAAAAATTGATGGGGTCTTCTGAGAGGCAACGTGGAAAAGGAGCAGAGAGAAATGAAGTTGCAGAGTTTTGGGTTGCATGAAGGTCCTGCCAGTGGGAATTTTGCATGGATCAGAGAATAGTGGAAAATCAGGAGCAAAGCAAAAAGAGATAAAATAAGAATAGTTTTTAAACGGGAAATGCTGGCAGAGCTATTAATCACACACGTCTTTGAGAGCTAAAGGTTGCACCAAAGGAGCTAATAGTGGAGGAGAGGGTTATTTTGCCGATATCTCAAAATACACTAAAAAGCAACATAGAAACTTAAAGGGAGATAATATCTGGACAGATTAATGACATGTAATAATAATTAAAACAAACGAAAATCCCTGAAGTCAAGATCCAAATGCAAAACCCCAGTTCTTTCAAAAATCCAAATCTTTTTGTTGTGGCTGTTGATTGTTAAAAGGGATATCCCGTAAAATACAGTTTTGCAAGTAGTTCATTTTCGCATACAGTTGCAGCTGTGAGATTAGACGCTGATCTCATTTACTCTAATACAAATAAATCACAATTTCTGCTGTTTTTCTGGCTGTGTGCCACAACAGTGACCAGAACGTGGATGATGTTAGAGCCTGTGGGATTTTTTAAAAAAGATTTCTCAGTGCCTTCGAGTTGAGTTAAAATAGGAAGAGAAAAATGCATTTCTGTTGCTGTCTAAGTTGGCCAATACTTGCCCTTCCCAGACAAGCACATGAAATGGGCTTCATTGAGATAGATGCCTTTTTACTGAAAGTAGGAATCAAGCTTCTGGAAATATCAGACAAATACTTCGGACAGAACAATCATTATCATATTCCTTTCCAAAATTTACATTACTGTTTCCGTAGTGATGTCATTTCAATCAGTTTAGGGCAAGCTGAACACAGTTTTCAGAATTTGCAAAGGGGTCATAATCTCCTTATATGGGATGATACGTTCTCTTTAAAATCCTTTTATTGCTGTTTCTTTGACCTTCCACTCCTAACACACAATTGAACACGTTTGATGAAAGAAAACAAACCTAAATTCTGTATGGACCTGGAGTTGTGAAACAGGCAGGGTTTTCAGTGAAGCCTTCATAAGCTGTAAATCAGTGTAAAATTTAGCTCATATTGTATTCTCATTGGAAATGGGTTATATGATAATTTATGTTGAGCTGATCATAACTAAGCACCTCGTAGTAGTGTCCTTCAAAAAATTTTAATCAAGATTGTCTTTCTCTCTCCACCTCTCTTGGTGCAATTTCAAGAGGTTTATTTGCATGTCAATCTGCACGTGTTACTGAAGTTATTCCACTGAAGCAAGCACAGCGTCTTGGCTGCATACGTGTTTCACAGTGGCCTCGTGAAAGGTGACTCTTCGCATTTATTGCTGGCTTGTGTTCCTGTCAGAGTTGGGCCTTTCATTCTTATAAGCCTTAAAAACTGGTGTTTGCAGGCACCTGTCAGATCCATTTCCCATGTATTTTGGTGCTTTGTGGTAAACACGTGCACACAACCTAGGGGAAGAAACTGTTGAGCCCATGAAAATCAGTGAGATTGTCCAGCTTTTCCTTAAACATCCTTGTTAAATGTGTTTCTAGGTGTGCTTGACATTTACTTTTAGATGTATGTTTTCTCTTGAGGTTTTTCTCTGTTTATCGTACGGTAAACAGTGGAGGGATTCCAGAGCCCTGTCTCAGGCAGCAAATGCAGGAGGAGTCCTCTGCAGGACAAGCTTGCCAGAAGTTCTTTAATTTGAGGGCTGCCTTATTTTATGGTACTTACACAATGTCTAATACAATGGGGCTCTGCTCTGCATTGGAAACAGCGTTATTCCATAATTGACCATAATAAAAAGTTTCCCATATAAGGATGTGTAATCATGACAACCAGGGTAAGAAGAGGTGTGCTGGGGAGGGTGTGTGTGTGACTTCTTATGCAGGCCTTTTTTTTTTTTCTTCACAATTAAAGGATTATATTATGTAGTTACACCTGGGTGGATTCTTGTTAGAACCTAGAAAGGATAAACAAGATTTAAACAGAGTGTGAATGGATATTGAAGATAAAGGTTATGAGTTAAACCCAGAGAGATTTCCATCCAGAAACCTAGCTGAGTGTATTTTTAGTTAGACTGAAGGTTTAAGTTTACTTGATGACAGCCAAGACACAAGCAGCCTTCGTGCTATGGGGGAGCTTTGGAGTTGAAGGTGGAGGACTTGGGATTTGTTGAGTGGCTGAAGTGGAGGGATAGGAGAACTGCGGTACAGAAACCATACCCAGGTAACCATAGCTGCAGCAGATGAAGTGAGCTAGGGGATGCTGAGGCTGCTGGTGAGGGAGGCTGAAGGTAGAGATGTTGGTTCTTTGGCAGGCAATTCATAACTTGCTCTGTATGAAAATGTCAGGAGATGTTCAGTGTGTTTCTGTCTAGATCCTGCTAGATTAGCAGTCACTGCTAGGCTGTATGTTTTTTAACAGTCTTATAGAAAGAATGGAGATATTCCTACCGAACACTCTTTCTCTTCCTACCCTTTGTCTTTGTGGCTTTTTTCCCCTTATTTTTCTTCTTTTCCCTGCCAGTAAACATCAGAAGTTGAGGTCTTTCCCAATTATCTTTTCCTCCCACCAGTCATTTCTGGCTACATTCCAAAGAAGAAGAGAAGATGACAGGTTTTCATTGGTCACTTAATTGTGTATGCCCATTGGTTTCAGTGACTTCCAAATTCATATTTCTGTGTGCTTGGGGGCTTTTGTGACAAGGTGCTAATGGGTTCCTGGCTGGGCAAGCACCTGTGTCAGAAAGTGTTTCATAGTGCTCCTTATTTATCCAGCTCTGACTGCTTCCATTAACTTGCATATACCTTTATTGCAACCCCTTTTAGTTTTTGCTGATGCATAACTCACTCATGCAGAGGAAACTATTCCTCAAACATACAAAGAAAGCATTAATTTCTCTACAGAGAGAATGTGGGAGTTTCAAATGAGAATTCCACTTCCACTTATGCCTGAGAGAAAAGACTGACACTGGCTTGTCCAGGGATTTTCATAGAATGATCTGTGAGATTCTGCAGAGTGGGCTTTGGATAGCTAGTGGGTGTTCTGTTGCTGGAAATTTTTATTTCCTAATGTTAGTCTGCTTTAAATGGTAGATAACATACCATACATGTTTTCATAATAAAACACTATTGCTATAGCTGCTTCAGCCTCATGGCTGTAGCTTTAAAAGAGAAGTGAAACACTTGAGGGTGTCAGACCATCTTCTGTGTGATGAATGAGACCTTAAAACCATTCAGGATATTTTGTCTAAAGATGGGTGTTTGTCACAGCAATGAGTACCTTTGCTTCCGAAAAAGACTGGGTTTTCTGTTCAAGTTCCTTGCACTTCCTCTTATTTATTTCTTGATCATCTGATGCATTTTGAGAGATAATATTGGTTACTTGTTTTGAATCTATGGAATAGCTTAACTTTTTCTTCAAGTCCACACCTGGGTAAAAAAAAATTATGTGGGTTTTGTCCTTATGTTATTACCAGCAAGTAAATCCTGTA
>JAOWBP010001760.1:16211021-16243275 GCA_028571105.1 Tragopan temminckii
GATGGGTGTTTGTCACAGCAATGAGTACCTTTGCTTCCGAAAAAGACTGGGTTTTCTGTTCAAGTTCCTTGCATTTCCTCTTATTTGTTTCTTGATCATCTGATGCATTTTGAGAGATAATATTGGTTACTTGTTTTAAATCTATGGAATAGCTTAACTTTTTCTTCCAGTCCAAACCTGGGTAAAAAAAAAATTATGTGGGTTTTGTCCTTATGTTATTACCAGCAAGTAAATCCTGTATATGCAGTGAACTGTCTAGGATAGTTACATAGCAGGCTGTCCTTTGTTCTAAGGAGCACTTTCCGTAACATGACTGTCATCAACGCTTTTAATGGAAATTTTTTTTATACTTTAATTTGCTTCCCAGCCCGCTCTTACACCCTGGTTTGCCCTTCGCACTTCTCCAAATATGAAGACTTGGATGGTGAACTTCTGGGTGGGAAAAAAAGCAAGGTATAGTAGGCTTGGCGTTCTCTGAAAATAGAAGTGTAATAGATTTAGAAACTTATTTAGTTAACAGATCTTCTGAAATAGAAAACATATACGAATATCCCAAAGACCTTAACTTCCAAATCCACATGGCAAAATAGGAACAATAAAGGATCTCTTGTGACCAGTAGATTACGTCCTGGCATAGGTCTTTCAAATAATTTTTGTTTATAAAGTCATGTATGATAGAGATGGCCAAGAACAGAGAAACAGAACAGATAAGTGAGATATTTTATGATCCAAATGTCAGGTGATAGGAAAGACAGACTGTATTCAAAGTCAATTTCCTACTGGGGAACTTGCCTTCAACACGAGACTTTTTTATTTTCCTTATTATTTTTACTCTCTCTTATCCAACCAGATTAGCATAAACAAAATTATGTGTTCATCCTTTCAGTTGATAGAAATCTTTTATGCTTCTTAACTGATATGTTGAAAATATTTTTCCTGAAATAAAAATTACTCAATACCTTTAAAAAAAAAAAAAAAAAGTAAAAAAAAAAAAAAGTGTCTATGACCAGTGCTGATCTAGTTCTAATGAATAAAAGCTTTTGATTTCTTTGTACAAAGAAGCATTGTTAGAGTTTTTGTTTTTTTCTTTTTCTCCTCCTGCAACTGTTCTTTCTCTGACAACTATACTGTTGTTGGAGGTTGTTTTTTTGATTCAGCAGTGTATTATAAAGCTTACCCGCTAGGAGTTTTTGTAATTACCCCTGGATTATATCGATGATGATGGAGTAGGAACTCAACACACAGCTGAGCTGCAAGCAGTGCTCTGCTTGTGTTGCTGGAAAAGCAGCTGCTGAGGAATCTCGTGAGATTTTTCAGACTGCCCTGTCCTCCCTCACAGCATTGCTGTGCTTCAGAGTATCTTCAGGACTGTTCTCTATTTGTAGACGGATATCTGTGCATGGTACCCATGAAACCATCAAATTGCAGGAAAAACATATTTCTGTGGCCACTGTTCAAACCCAGAACTCTGGATTCCCCAAGGCAGAAGATCTATATTGGATGGATTTGGGGTTTGAGTGTCACACATTCAGTCTTGGAAATCTGTTGTCCCCACCACCAAATCCACCTTCCAGATATGCTGCTGCAAGAATTTCTGAGTAATTCATTGTCATCAATTAAGTTAGTCTAGAATTACTCTAGTGTACCTGGGAACAAAATTAAGCCTCTAGTCTGTTCTGGGAAATTAGACAGATATGTTTTTTTCTAAGTGGTTTCTAATTCATTTCATTAGGAAATTATTTGATGAATGTAATTTAGACATTTGGGATTGGTATAGTGTCTGGGGTTTGAACAGTGGCAATTTGTAGCTGGCCAAAAGGAAATGAAAGCTTAATATCTTCACAGAACACTTCAATACTTTTATCCCCAAGCATTCAATGCTTCAAAGGTGTTATAAAGACGTGCAATATTAGATTTGTTCTTAAAGATCTGGGAGTACTCCAACTTATTTTCCAAAAATGAATTTGGATACCTTTAAACTTAGTCCTCTCATGGTATAAGTTTCTGTCAGTGGCAGTTGTTGTAATTTTCACAAGTTAGAAGTCTGGAAGCATGAGGCACAGATTCGGTTCTGCTTTTCTTAAGTTGCATAAAAAATCACCTAGGTCTTGTTCTACCATGACTTCACAGTATTGAAGATACCAGAAAAAATCTATGCTAAGTCTGACGTAATATTCTTGGCCACAGAACAGTTTAACAGAGTTCACTGAAAACATGAAGGGAGGTGAAACCACCAAGGTCACTGGCATGATCATATTTTTGCAATGTGAATAACCAGATGTTCACTTTCATGATTATTCACACCTATGCTATTGGATATTAAGTAAAGTATCTCAGCCTACTGTTATACCTAAATTGGGGTTGTTGCTGCTGAAGACATATGGAAAACTTTTAAACTGTTTTGGATAATTACAGTATTACTGAATAAAATTCACTATAGTTGATTTTCAATCCCGTTTCACTACTGTTTGGAGCAAAGGACTAGGCTAGGTTCTTTGTTAAATTTGCAGACTTTTTTTCTTTTTTCTGAATTAGTGGGGTACTTAGAAATCTGGTCCACTGGACCTTTGTTGATTCCTCTAAAGGGTCTTTAAAAAATTACTTTCCATATATAGGGAAGAAAACAGCTCCTTGCCCAAGAAGTAGTCCTTGAATTGCACGTGGGGCATTCTGGGGGGATGATATTACAGTACATTAAGGTAATCATTTTCTTCTACATCAAAACTGTGTGTTGGATTCTCTGGTTTCTCCAGTTATTCTACATCACTTTGATACAAAACAAACAAGCAAAAAAAAAAACCAAACAACAAACCCACAACTCTGTTTATGTACCTGCAAATATCCTACGTGCATTCAACTTATAGTTTCAGAGCAATACTAAGCTGTTGAAGTATACCTGTAATTTTGGCATAATGGACTTTTATTACTTCTAACACAACAGCTCTTTCCTTGTCTTTGCTACATCTCATTTCTTTTAACCTCACTTAGAAAACTGTACTCTCCTCTTCTGCCATTCTATTCTCACCCTGAACTAATTTCTCTTTTTTACATGTATGCCAAATAACTGCTTCTTCTTCCATCACAAACATGCTGTCCATTAGGCATGTTAAAACCTAGCTGTGAGAGAAATTAGAGAGGTAGAAAAGGATCAGGATGGGCAAGAAAGTTTTGAGAGCAGGTCAGTCTATTTGTCTGCCCTGTCTCTGTCTTCTTGACTAAACTGTATTGACTGTAATCTTGCTCATACCTAGTTAGCAGCACAAAGCATCACTTTGGCTGCATGCAGAAGCACCTACCTGGCTTCTTACTGTTAGGGTATAATGACGACGGTAGGGTTTCAGTAAGAGAACAAGAGAGAAATAAGTAGAGGATCCTTTTCTGTGAGTGAGATTTTCTGTTTCTTTCTTTCAGGATGCAATTGTTAGCCTGACAGTGGTCAAAGAGAAATGTCAAGATGGGAAATGGGAGAGCTGAGAATATTTATTGTGGTGTTTTGTCAACCTCTTGCACACCCTGTATAAAACCAAAAAGATTTTAAGCCTATGTTCTGAAAGCTTAAAATTATATTAATAAATGTCAGTATAATCCAGTGCAGCTGGAGTCCAGCCACACCTGTATGAATATCTCTGGTTATCTTTAATCCACCTCTCACAAACTTTAATCCATTTCTCACAGATAAAACCCCACCCCTGTACATGTTTATTTAAAGTACTTTGCTCTATGCTTTTGTCTTCACCTTCTGTTTGGATCCATAATTACTAATTGCAGCTGGACAGTTGCATGCAAGACTTCCAGTTAGCATTTGTGGTGAGGTTCACTGAGCAAGGTGGATGTTGTATGGTTAATAAACAGATATTTCTAAAGCTCGCTGTAGCTCAACAACAAATATAAATGAGAGAACAACCTCTTTCTTTGCCTTTCTTTGAAAAGACAGGAAAAGCAAAATGATAATTTGTCCAGCTAGAACCTTACTTAAAAATATCTCATGGAAATACTGAGAAAAATATATTAATGTATGATATACATATATAAACCTTTATCAAAGAATGTAGATCATTTTAAAAATTCTTAATCGGTGATGTCCCTGTTTAAAAAAAGAAAAGAAAAGATTACCTTTGCTTTTACGAATGTATAGGTTAGGTGATTATGAACAGAACGCTGGAATCACTCAGTTGTAGAATTAAGGACAGAAAGGAAAAAATTCTCATATTTGTCTTCTCCTCTGACACACAGTGTTGTTGCAAAGAGATTGAAATAATTCTGAATGTGATGTTTAATACAATTTTGCCAAAGAGAAATGTGTCCAACTTCAAGCCAGCCATAGCTAAGTGAATTATTTCTTTTTTTGACTCTGACAGTTATCTTGAAATAGTCCTTTGATGAAATCCTCTCCTCTTTCAAGTCCTTGGAAAAACTCCTACGATGAGATTCGTTTCACCTAACTTTAGACATCTGAAGTGTAAACTTCTATATCTGAGCTTCCCATCCTCGACTCTCTTTATAGCTGATGGAGAGAAAGCAGGCCTTCTAGGGTACGATTCATCTTGCTTGTTTTGGATGGCTCCTTCAGAAGAGAGAAATTCAACCCTGTAAGTGCCAGCCTCTCTTCTGGCTTTAAAGAGATACTAGGTGACCAAGTTCAGTAGCATCGCGCTCATTTGGTCAGAAAAAAAACACCTGTTGTGACTTCAGAGGGAATTTAGATGCCCATGTGTTTTACTTGGGAAGATATCACAGGCTCTCTGTTCGAAAGGCTGGGGTTCTTGCAAGTTGGTGATATGTTTTGGTTATGCTCCCAAGTGCTTTCACACTTCCACCAGTGGTCTCAACGTTCTGTGGAAGTCTGTTCAACTGAGGAAAATCTGCTGGCATTGTAGATAGGATGTTAAGCTTCTTCTCAAAGGTACTACTATTCATCATGTACAGTATCTTCATTCTTCTTCCTGTAAGCACAAAAATGCTCTTAATCTGTGGCCTTGACATTCTCTCATTCACTTCAAAACATGCTGGCAAAACTTTAATGCCTCCAGAGGAATGCTAAAAAACAAAAAGTTATTCTGATACCTCTTTTCTTCTTGTTACCAGTATTCTTCCTTTCCTAGCTTCAGACAGAGATGAGCCGAGGACGAAATAGACATAAGCCATAATGCAAAATGGGAGATTTATGAAGTCATGTGCAGTAGCTACACAGATATAACAAATAACATAGGAATCATAATAAGCAGCAGAGAGTATATAGCAGTTCTTCTCTCAAGCTTCATCACAGTGTCTTGTGAAATAAACTTGTTCACATGAAGATGGGAAATAATCAGGCTTTAACAAAGAAAAATGAAAAGGAAGGGAAACATGACAGGAATTTGTCATTGCTTCTAAATTTAGAAATAGGGCTATATTTTCAGCAGGTTTTTGGAGAATTACTGGAGTAGTAATGGAGGTACTGTTTAAGATGCTTTCACTTTTTGTGTTGTGTTTTAAAGATGAGTTCCTCAGCAAAGCTTATCTGTGCAAGGATTGAATCAAGTTCAACAGCTTAAGATGGGCTGATGTGTTGTCAGCTTGCTGTTGTCTGTATTGAGGAGGGCTGGTGGTGTTACAACTCAATTCACTGGACTTTCTTCACTGGGGAGTGGGCATACTTCAAAGCCTGCTGTTTCCTTGCAAGCCAGGTGTATGGGTGCTGGTTTACATGGTTTCCGTGCTGTGACGATCACCTGGGCACTGCTGAGCTTCAATTAGTGCCAAAAATGACTGCTTTAGTCAGTGAGCCATGTCCTTGTTTGGTGTACGTACCTTGGCTGATTACAGTCTGCACATTATAACTGGTAGGTGCCATACTGAGTTTTGAGATAGCTTACTCTTCTGTAAGTGGATAGGATGAAGAAGCAAAGATGGTCAACGTATATGAAATTGCTGGAGTTTGTGCACGTAAGCAGAGCATTAAAATGATTCATTAAAGGATTTGGCGTGCAGGAGGGTATAGGGAAAACTGGAAACTTGAGAGAGTTGTAAAAAGACAGTGTCTGTGGAAGAAAAGCAAGAGAGAAGTTTGGTTGTGAAGGTATGAGGAAAGACAGATCAAGCTGTAGGTAATTTGTTGGAACCTTAGAGGTGGAGTTTTGTTTTGCCCAGTTACGAATGTGCAGATCCAGAACAACACAGTTACTCCTGTCTTCATGTTACACTGAGGTGAGAGCAAAGCTGATGAAATTGAGGCTGGTGTTGTTTTGTCCCATGAAAAAGGAGTATGTCAGATCATTTTTCATCTGCCTTGGCACTGACCCTTCATGTTATTTTGGTGGGATGCTAAAGAAACTTCATAAAGCCTTTCTTGTGTCAATGAAACAATAGCATGTCTCATAGAGAATGAAGAATCTTTCATATAGGGCAAAAAAGGTTTGGCAAAAAATGACATGTTTGTATGTACGCTATATGTGTGTGTGTGTGTGTGTGTGTGTGTATAAAATTTATTATTTTACTCATCTTCTTATAATTGCCCGATTTTTAGATACTAAACTGGAAAATATTTTTACTAGATTGGAAACTAAAAATGTGTTTACAAATTCTGCATGAAGTGGTTTAGGATTTTCTCAGGACAAGTTGTTTTAGAGCAATTTAAAATATGTTATTGATATCCTCTATGATACCACTGTATCTTTTTGAGTCTGTCAGTCTTCCCCTTTTGTTCTCTCCATTCTCTCCATAATAATGCCTACTTACTGTGTTACTTTATAATTTGTTTCATACAACTAACACATTTCTACTTACCTGACTTAACAGCTATTAGAACGTGGGGGAGCATTTTCCAGTCAAGCCTGTGAATTTCAGATGTGACCCTCAACAGACGATTATCGAAATCTGAAATTCACATCTGCATAAAAGGAGTTTTTTGCGTGTGTGTACATAGAAGTGCTTTCTTTAGCCTGAGGGATAATAGTAAATACAGACAGTGAGATGAAAACTGAATTTTTCACAGTGGATATTTCATTTTAACTAAGTATTTTATTCTCTTTATTCTTCTCCTTTCTGCTAGAAAAAAAAAATAAATGTTAAACGTTGAGTCAGGGAGACATTCCTGTGCTGCATTAGAATAGCCATCAACGTCAGCTGAGACCATTTGGATCATGTCACTTGTCCTAAAGTGTGTAGCTGTTTTTAAAGAAAGAGCATGTCATGTTCTGTACAGGGATCTTTAATGCATGAAACTTGTTTGAAGCAATAATAAATCAAGTCCTTGCTGCTAAAACCAGTGTCTGATTTTCCCATACGACAATCTCTATCTTTCCATGTGTAAAAACTTGAGACGATAGCAAGAATAATTCTGCATCCGCAAGTATTGTAAATGATTTTGATCACGACTAACTAAATACATAAATCTAGCAAAAAGAAAAAGGAATCCCACCCTGAAATGTAAATGGCCTGTCTGTTTGTCACAATGCTTAATAATGTACTCTTTTTCTACAAGCATTGTTATAGGAGATTGCAAGATGTATAGAGATATTTTCATTATTCATGCCCTATTCAGGAGGCAGTTCTGCAGACATTTTTCTCACCTCTACCCTAAAAAGTGGAATAATTAAGAGCAAACAGAGGGTTTGAGCCTTATTTGCCTATCATCTTTCACTTTTACATGCAGGTATTCTTTCTGTTAGATTCAAACCATTTACTGGTGATGTAAAGAAAAATTAAGATTCTGGTTTTTTTTTGTTTTGTTTTGTTTTTCTTTCTGCTTTTTATTAATTTCTCGTTTTAACTTTGCACACCCATAACAAATACAAGTAAAAGAAATGCAAATGTAAATTCATATCAATTAATCTGGAGTATTTTAGAATTGTAAGCTGTTTTAGCAGTGCGACTTAGTTTCAAAAGTGCTGTGAGAATCGTGGAGTCGTAGATGAGAGGAGTATCAGTGCTGGCAAATGTTGTTAATGTCCACAGTGTAAAGCAGTGTTATGGTAACTACAAATGGGAGGTGCTGAGATCTCCGCTTGGTTGTGGATTGAAGTTGAAGCTCAGAGAGACAAAGGTTTCAAGGGCCTGACTGCCACCTTGTGAAGTTCACTAGCTTTGGATTAGGACAAAAAAAGAAAAGTATTGAAAAAGTGTTGTAAAAAACATGTGTCGAAGCAGTGGCACTGATGTTTGGGTCTCTGTGACAGCAGTGTGCTGTGCCCAGAGCAGCCCTGCACGAGGAAAGTTTCACCAAGGGCACTGGGCAGCACCCAATGGTGGTACTCACCAGTCCTCACTGAGACTCCTCAGCAAAGGTGCCCAGCAGGCCCCACCGGAATGGTGTTTGCTTTATAAATGTGTCTGGGCTCCAGCCTGCTGAGGAACTGCAGAGAGGCCAGAGTGCATCTTGCATAGGCTAGGGTTTGAATAGCAAGTTGAAATGACTTTCAATTACATCAAGAGTGAACTTGCCTTCAGCAGGTGACCTTGAGCTGGAAAACGTTAGCTCCTTATCAGTGACCTGAGCCCTGAGGTAGCTTTGTATTGTTTTGAGTGTTTTTGCATATGGAGATTGTTGTATTTAGTTTTTTAATCTGGTGCAGAGAGTAGAGGTAACCGTTGGTTTGTTATAAAAACAAATGCTCTGCTGACCTTTTCGGAGGGCTGCAGAAACCCGAGGTGGCCATCACCTGCCTGCTTGTTGTTCCACTCCTGGGTTGCTCCAGAACTTCCAGTTTCCAACAGCTCAGCTCCCAGTGGCAGGCAGGAGTGCAAAGCATGGCATGGGAAGTGTTGTGATTTGTTGCCATGCTGACAGTGTCAACTTAACTACAGCTGACAAACAGTTTTTAAATAGAACATTTCAATTCATTATAGTATTCTCCATCTGTTTTTTTTCAGCGTCTTCATACATGCAAAAAATCTGAGAAATGCTGCCACAATGGTTTAGTTTACTTATCCAGCCACTAACATTAATTAGTCGTTGAGAGTGCTAGTTTAGTGAGCAAGCAAAATGTCAATATTCTACTCTTGCTAAAGGAAACTATTTTATTTCTTTAACAACAACAACAAAATATTCAGCACAGCTGCTGCTGCTTTTAGAGTTTTTCAATTCAATTTCTTTGAGCAGAAGTTCTATATTGTTGGCATTTTTTATTTATTTATTTATTTATTTATTTATTTATTGTGCTTTGTTACCTCTCGCTTTCGTGAAACTTTACTTCCTTCCAAAAGCATCTGCCATGGCTATTTCCAGTGTGGAACTAGTAACAGAAAGGGAGCATCATTTCATAATTAAATCAGGCTTCTGGGGTCAGATTTATAGGGCTTTATTAATGGCTTTGCCACTGGCCCACTCTATGACCTTGAGCAAGTTGCGCATTGCTGTATCTCAGTTTACCTATAGGTAAACTAATATTGACTTCCCTTGAGGGGATATCATGAGGCTTAATTAAGTGTCTGCAAAGTTCTGTGAGATAGAGGGCTGGAAGCTGCTACAGACATACGAATGATGATGGCAATGACGATGATTGCACCACTTACCCCAGAAACTGCCCCTGTAGCTGCTCTGTGGATTAGTTGCCAGGTGAGCTCTGAATCCTTCAGTTCATCCATCACTTTCTTTTCTTAGACTGAGCTCAGCTGGCCAGTAGCTTTTAATAAATCAAATCGTATTTGCCTTTTTAATTGTATCTTAAAGAACAACCCAGCTCTCTGCTTTTAAATTAAAAACAGGGTGACAGTGTGTACATTAGAAACTATGCTGCTGCTCTGTGCTCTACTCTTCTCAAGGTATTGATGTGAAAAATGAGTTAAAATCTTAAGTTAAGAAAGCATATAATTAAAGCATGCAACTATTAACTTCTGGCAGAGGGATGCTTCTTCAAACTGTGGATATCACTGTACTTCCTTGCCTTGTGACACTGTGCCTAAGTGTAAAGTATGCTGAGTACAAGTATTTTGAAAATGGCCATCTACCCATCCACAGGAATCCGAGGGGAAAGCAGCTGGTGTACTGCTTGTTGGCTGTTCATATTAAAAAAAAAAAAAAAAAGAAAAAAAGTAAAATGAGATTCTTGAATTATTCAAGTTTACCTCATTGTGCTTTTTACTTTTAAATAACAGTAGCAAAAAGGAACTACAAGAAAAACTGAGGTTGAGGTTTTACTTTTAATTTTGAGCCAAAAGTGTATCTCACCAATCTCATTAAAATGGAGTAAAACCACTAAAATATTGATAACATAATTTCATTTGAATTTGGTTCTCTCAGACGTGAAAAGTGAGTGGCCCGTGTGGAAATGGATACTCTTAGAGGAGTCCTGCACACTGATCAATGGAAGAAGCCCAGCTGGCTACTTCTCCCTATTACTAATTTATAGAAAATCAAGCAATACTTCCTCCTCTAACATATCCTAAATGCCAAGTCATATAGAAATTCCTTCCCAAGTACAGGAAGGGATTAGGGTAAAACCAGCAGGAGAGTTTACCATTGATTTCAGTGTAGCTTTTGCCCAATGTCTTATTGTATTTTAGATCATCAGCCTTGCAGCTCTGTGGAGTTTGCCATTCAATCAAGTGCAAAATTTGCCCTCAAGGGTTGCTTTTAGGTAAGGTGAAAGGATGCGTGCCCGGGCAGGCATCACCCTCTGTACTGGTCCTGTTGCTGTGATGCAGTGGAATGGTGCTGATGGCAACTATGCAATGGCAGGTAAGAAAACCAGCACTGTGTGTGTCATTGATAACTGCTGTCTTTGGAGGGGAGATCAAAAAAGAAGGTAGCAGGGAGGAAGAGCAGCCATACGTAAATGTAAAGGAAGAATTATCTGCAACTGAGATAGTGCCATGAGGAGATAACAGAAATCAAAAAGATTTCTTATAAAGGTTAATGAGGTAGTTAGTGGAGAATTCAACTACTGGAACATAAACTGAGCAGCAAGCAGAAGCAGTGTATTTTGGGGCACACTGATCCTGTATGTAACCCAAAGGCTCCCTTTCACACCTCAATAGCATGTGAAAAGGACAATTGAATATGAAGCCCTTACCACCATATACAGGTGACAGGAGGAAAGGATTTCTGTTACTTCAGCAGGGGAACAGGCTTAGAATAAATGGAAATCTGGGCTTCCCAGCAGGAAATTGCAGGGATAGCTGGGGAACTGCACATCCAGGCCCTGCCTTCACCATTCCAAAGCCTCCACACCAGGGCAGGACATATGCACAACAAAAGTCTTGCACTCTCCCATCCAAGGGCTGCTAGTTCTTTAGCAACAAATACATATAAAAAAAGTAAAATTATGTGCATATAAATATATATGCATTTATATATATATATATGTATGTAAAACAGTGGCTACAGGGATTTCTTGTTTTAGTATTGTCAGCCTGTAAATTGGAGGGGAGTATTTTGTGTTGAAGCATCTCATCTTTTCCACTTACAGAAAATTTTCCTCTTGCTCCCTCCTTGTTCTCTCTATTCTATTTTTCTTAAACACAAACAGTGACTTCACTGTGGGATCCCGCAGTTGGATAAAAAGAACAAAATACAGAAAGATAAGTTCTTAAAACCACTGTGGGCTTTTTCTAATGGTAATCATTAGCCCTGGTCTGAACTCTATTGACAAAATGTTAGAGTAGTCTTGAAAGCAGAGTGAGTGCTCTTTTAAAGGAAGAACTGGTTAATTAGGAGATCTAATGCAGCTGACCTAATTCTGCAGCTCAGTGCTAACTTTTTTCTAATGCACTATAACTTAAAGATTGGAAAAGATACATATTGATTCGTGCAAGTCAACAAGTCAGAATTTTGATGGAAAGTGAATTTTGCAATTACTATGAAAAATCTTCCTTCCAGAACAATGCCAGATATTGTTTGCATGCAACTTGATAACCAGCCTGAAGTTTGTGTATAATATTTTCAGGGAGACACAACTGGAGGGACAAATTTTATGGCACAAGAATGAGGGACCTGTGTCCTTTCTCGTAAACGGCACAGCTGTGAGTTACTGAGTCCTCTTGTAGCAAGTGCAAAAGCTCTTGGTTTTTAAAGAAAAATAAAGGAAAAGGAATTTACATGTAATCCCTGGGATGGTTATTTCTTAGGATTGCTAGCAATTACAAAGGATATGTTAATGTTTTCAGTGTAAATTGGGGTGTGTGAGAAGATGCTTCATTTCTCAATCTAAACATACCTCTTCTCCTGCCGACGTTATTTCCTGTTTTTCCTCTCTCCTCAACTTTATCAAAGGTGTGAAAAATACAGGTTTTCCGGCTGCAAAGGGATCTGTTAGTGGTAACTCCTCAGAAGGGCAGTGTAAATTCTTCCCTAATAGGCTTGGTAAAATTAAACCAGCGTATTAGATTCTGGTTTCCTTTTTCTGTAGATGGGATGTTAGTAAATTGTGATTGTCTTGCTGTGTGGTATCTCACTCAAACTTCAGTGACAGTTTCTATGTTTATAAAGGCATACAGGCACAGAAGGATCTTCACATACAACTGAGACACCCAGTCAGGAGTTGTAAATGACTTGGAGGAACTCCCTCCATCCATCGACTGTATTTGGTGTCTGTTTTTTGTCTTGGAGTAGGTGTATGAGCATCCCCCCTCCCACCAGCAGCATTGCTGTGAAGTCCGCGTTCAGCAGGGCTGTGCTGCAAATCTGTGCTCCTGGGCACACAACTATGTTCCAGGGCTTGCAGTCGGCCTGTGTGATGCAGAGCAAATGTGATAATTAGGAAAGGAGGGGAGGACTTTCCTGGTTCCTGTGAGATGATACTCTTTTGTTAGCATCTAAAATACATATTTGTTTTAACACTGCTTCACTTTTGGGACTGCCAACACTTTGACAGAAAAGCATTCTGGTTTCTTATTCTTTCTCTAAATTACAAAACTCTCCTGTTTCCCTTTGACTTGATATTGGGTCTACGGAGTTTTCCCATCCGTAATCTAACTGCTGTGCTTCGACGTATCTTTTCAATTTTTGTGGGTGTCATGTATAATTAAGACATACAGGATTTGTCCCAGAAAAGAATGTGTTTCAGCTACAGTTTTGTTCTATGGTAGTGCATTTGAATATGGAAGTGCTTAGGTGGCAAAGGCTCCAGAGTACTGGTGACTGAATGCTAAAAGGTCTGCAGGTCTGACTGCAATAAGGGTAATTTTTGTCATCTTTCCAAACAATCTGCCCAAGGTTCTAGTCCTAGTGAAGCTCCTAAAAAGTATTTATAAATAAAGGTATGAGTTTCTCTCAATCCAGCAGCTACTTATTTCAGGCTGACTTAATAGTTTCATAGTGCAAAGGCCAAGTATGGAGATTGCTACTGAGTAATGTAGCAAAACTGGTCATTCTAAGGGGTATTTAAAATCTTTCATTTATCAGATGCCTTAAATTAAGTGTGTATATTTCAAGGAGAGAATGTGTGGGAATCAAATGTAAAGAAGAGAAGAGCTAGCTGAGAAAAGAAGCACTGGAAAAAAGACTTAACATAAATGGTAAAATGATTTAATTTAGACTTTTAGTCATACGGAATGACTGTTGTATGAATATAATGTTCCTAACACTCAGTGTGGGCCAAGCTTGCTAGCTCATGACTGCTTCATACCTGAGACGCTAACATAGCACAGTGTGATGCTCGTCTCTGATATACTCTGATGGTGCAACTTGAGATAAATCATTACCTCTACTCAGTCCCTGGCCTAGTGTCCCTAGCTTGTTCTTGCTCAGAAATTAATCGCTTACAGGAACAGCTTTTTGACTGAAGCTCTAATAAGAGAGAAAAAGTATGTTCTGGCTGAAATGATGAGAGATGGGACAAAATTCACATACATGGATGTTCCTCTACTAGGAAATAGAGGAACTGCTTTTGTTTTTCAGTCTGCTTCTGTGCTTTGAAGAATTCCAGTGTGTTGAATGATAATGAAAGCAACTGAAGTAAAAATCCAGAGTGCTGCCTTCAATAGAGTACAAATTCTTGCACAACACATCAGCATTTACCTCCAGTTAGAGTTAATTCAACTCCAGGCTGTAGTAACTGAAAATCATTTCCAGCTGATGGAGGCATAGGCAGATGCTTATGTGAAGTGCTCAGTTGCATACTCTTTCCCGTGTAACAGATTTTTCCCACCTAGTTGGTATTTTCACAACAAAAGCGGGCATGCAAACTACTGTGCTTTCTCACTTCAGCAAGGTTTTATTTCTAGATGAGAATTGAGGCACACTGAGAACATGAAGAAGCTGTTGCATAATGCCATTATGCAAATGGTGTGGGCTCATCAATATAGGATATTACAGATGTACCAGGAGTTCAGAGCAAGGCAAGAAGGATGATCAGGTGTATGGGAGATCTCTCATGAGGAGAGATTGAAAAGAGTGGGATTGCTTACCTTTGAGAGGAGATGAATAAAAAAGACATGATAAGAATCTAATATTTATTATTTTGCACAGAGAAGGCAGTTTGGGAACAGCTGTTCTCTCTATCTCATGATACTAGAGAAAGGGAATGCTATAGAAAGGTGGCTGATAAATTTTTCACCTGGTGTGCAATTAGATAATGGACTTCTCTGAGAAGTTACTAAGGAATTTAATGTGTTTTAGGAAAAGGTCTGGAAAAAATTGTGAGTGAGAATATTCTATGTTGTTAGTATATATTAAAAAAAAATAAATACTGGAAGCGGTCTGAAATGATAGACTTTAGATTTCCAGTCTAATTGCTAGGAGACATTGCAAGGACGTTTTCTTGGGGGATGGGTTATCCCAGATCTGCCTAGTGTACATTTTTTTGCATTTTCCGCTGACGCATCAGGTTATGCTTATAGTTCTAGATGAAACTAGATTTGAGCCCATGTGGCAATTTCTGTGTTCCTGGTTGTTTCATTGTCAGGCTATTTCAACGGCTGTTGATGCCAGCTCAAATTTACAGCCATATTACTTAGTGCAAGCTACTTGTGCCACGAACTGTCCTTTTGTTTGGAACTTCTTCAGCGTTTACAAGATAGTGGGTCATGGTCTATGAGCACGGATATAGGCACAGTGGTAATACAAACAACAAATAGTAATTGTCCATGTGAACATTTAGAAAACATCCCCAACTACAAAGATAAATTACTATTGGTAGGTTGCAGTTATGCATCATGTATGGGAATTGTTTATTATTGCAATTGTTACGCTTTCTTCTTTCTATGCAGGAAGGAGATTATGGCTAGACAGAAGAAACAGAGAGTAAAACAACTTCCCCTTGGAAGCCAGTGTCCAACTCCACCTTGAGGCCCTCAATGAAATAATGTTTGTTATTTTTGTCTAATTTCCAACCAACAGAACTTTGTGTTATAAAACTGTCACATAGACCAGGTTAGAATTTTTGCTCTGTATTTGAAGTAGTTGAGGAAAATGAACTACCTTTGGCTATCAGAGGCTCTCAGGGCCATACCCTTCCCATGGAACGTGTGTAACAGTTAGCACTACTACTACAGCAGGCCCTAGAGAAGAGAATATGATTCTTACAATACTTGTCCCTTTGCCACTCATAGAAAGCAGCCTCTAGACAACACATGCATACATGTTTAAGCTTCTTTCTTCTATGTATACAAATACACATTTGTACCCTAGCATATAGGCAAATGTGCATGCATCCAAAAGAGATGATCACCTCCTGCTGTTCAGAATTCTTCAAAGGAACTCGGTGTACCAGCGTGCGGTCCCAAAATAAGGCACTGAAAATCTCAGCAATCCTATGAGGTTAATACAGTTCACTGTTGCTTAAATTAGATCACTGTAATTCACTGCATCTCTAGTGGAAATTAAATTTGTGTTTATAACTAAAGAGCAAGCTAGCCAGGTTCAGGAGCACATTTCGGATGCAAAATACATTAAGCCTATTGTGAGTTGGTTATTGCTTTTGGTGCCTTGAACTCCTCAGATGAAAGCACACCATGATATAAGAAGTTACTTGTGGTATTTTACTTTCCATTTATGAACTCCATTTTTAAATTTTTTTCTCCCAACTCTTCCAAGGCAAATCAGAAGACACTTAGTCTATTCAATCCTTACAGCAAAGCAATGAAAGTGTAAGAGTTTTCTGATGCATTCTGGAAATGAATGCGTAAAACAGCCAAAGGAAAGGGGGTTTGTCATCTAACTTCTGGTGGGGTAAGAGTTTTTTATTATATCAACCATGGAAGAAAAGCTGGTTTTATGTCATCAGACTTCATTACTAAAAATACAGTAGCAGTATGGTCTCTAAGTGCTGGGAGGCTTTTTTTTTTTTTTTTTTTTTTTTTTTTTTGTTACAGTGTTACTCCCTAGTAGATTGCACAAGGAAGTTGGAGATGAAACTACTGTATGCAGACAAATCCATATTGTTGCTGTCTGCATGCTTGCTGTGAAACTGCTCTACAGCTATACAGTTTGAAAGCAGAATCTCATGAAAGTAAAATCAGCATAAAAGTCAGCTTTAGACTTCTATATTCATATTTATGAATTGAAAAACCTCAACCATGATCTTATCTGGAGCCTGTGGTAGCAGTTGACAACAAATGTGCCCTTGAGAAAACTGTTCACAGTAATGTAAGGGAATCATGGATATTCCATCCTACTGCTTCTTGCTCGCATCAGTGTTGTTATAATAACAGTAATGGTAATTATTATTAGAAGCTTGGGTGCCACAGTATATTTCTGAAGGCATGCAACTATTGCTCAAGCAATCAGCTTTGAGTTTTCAGTAGCTACACTGAAATGGGTTTACTTTTTTACTCTGCTCACAATCGGGAGAGACACTATTCTCTACATTCATGGGCTGCTGAAAATTCAGGGTAATTAATTTTTCTTCTTCTTAAGTATTCTGGTTATTTCACTACTCCTGTTCAATCTGCACTTTTTTATATTGATTTCTGAGTCCGCCAGGTTTTTCTGTAGACCCATGAAGATTGTATTTTATTAAGAATGGATACTAGTCAACTACAAGTTGAATTTCTTACCTCTTCTCACTACTGAGATTAAAATATATATATGATTTTCTACAGTTGCTAATATTCTGTTGAGGCTTTTTTGATGTGGTCGGGTAAAGAGGCCTTGGAGAATGCAAAAATCAAGCAAAAGACTTTGGTTATTTATTTTCTCAGTTACCAACCTGTATTGTTACCTTCAAAGGATTTCAATATAAAACTTGATGTGGGAGGGTAGTCCAGCAGTAAGAGGCAGAACGTACCACGGTATAAGATGCTCCATTGCAAGTGTAAACACAGCAAAAAAAAGCATGATAAGTCTCATGCTGATTTAACTCTCTCTGTATAATAGTCATGTGAAAGATGTAGCATGGCAGCTTATTGGGCCAGTCTTTGGGCAGAAATCTCTTGAATTCAGAAACTGAAGACCGGTGTATTTCAAAACATAACATTACTAAGCAGAGAAAGATTGGGTAGAATACAGTGACAATGAGGTAGTGAGGGAAAGGAAACATTTCCAATAATACTTACATAACAGCATATCTTAGAATAATAATTGAGAGTCCTAGTGAACAGATTATGAAACTTTCTTTCCTATGGGAATTTCATTCATTGAAGGTGCTCAACTGATTAAGTAAACTGCCAAGAGTGTCAAGTGAAAGGGCAGACTTTACTTTAATTTTCCATATTTACAGTACTCAGAAATCAAAGCCAGCCTGATCTGTATGGCCACCTCTGTTACAAAGTCCAAGTGTCTGCACTCTTTAAATGGCTGGTATCTCATAGCCCTTTGATAAGTAACAATATAATAGTGTTGGTGATTGCCTTACGATTAGCCTATCAGGGTGGCCTTTTAGGTTGTAGTCCTGAGTTTTCCTTTCTGCTTTGTACTCATATTATTAATAAACAAAGCACACAGGTCTTTGAACTTCCAACCAACACAAATGTCTGTGTATTTGTATGCGTGGGTTCACGTGAGTGTGTGACGTTTTGTCTTGGCGTTGTGAATTCTTTTTAACTGACAGAGCTTACTGAATATTGTGGTGAAGGTTTTTGAAAATTACACTCCTGTAAGTCAAACTTAATGAAAATTTCTTGTTAGATGGGGAAGAAACCACAAAATCTCAGAGTAAAAAGTGTGGAGAGGGATAGGTGGTGCATATTGGGGTGAGTTCGTATGTGAATAAGAAAACAAAACAATAAGAGGAACAGCAAGAACTGAGAAAAAGAAGGTTGAAAGACTGAGAGGAATCTACCTCTTATTTGCTGAGGTCCTAATCCTGATGTTCAGAGTTGCAGTTGTTGGGCAACATTAGTTTTTCAAGGCATAAGATGAACTATTTTCCAGGCTGGATGCACTGTTTTTGTTTTGTTGTCCAAGTGCAAACAAATTTGAAGCTTCTGGTAATCAAGGAATTATTCACATTGCTTCTTCTGGGAATTGTTCATTAGTTGTTTCCTGTGGTTTCCACCTGAACTTGGTCCTCATGAAATCTTTGTTCTGAAAAACAGCCTGCTGTTAGCATGAGTTTTGCTATCAACTTCAGCATTGGACTTGCTGCCCTCCGTTTAAGCCTAGAATGGAAGGGATTTCAGGGACTGGGCTGGGACAGAGAGCTGGCAGGTTTGGGGGTTAGCCAGTGTGGCAGCATGTGGTATATCAAAGAGAAGGGAGCATCCTTCTTTCCAGTGGGGCTCTCAGTAAGCTCACAATCTGTGAGTGGGTCTCAAAGGTCTGCAGAGGATTATTTGTTGGCTTTATTCTTGGCAGGTTATATATGTTTTATCTGAGCTGAATTATCCATTGAAAGTGGAAAGTCTGTATTTATAATCATGGTTTTATTTTTACTGGCTTTAAAAAGAAAAAAAAGAAAGAAAAAAAAAAGAAAAAAAAAAGAGCTTTATAAGAGGTACAAATTCTCAATTATAAAATAGAAAAAAATAGCCTAATCTGTTGGTGTATTAGGAGAGGCAGCTCTAAGCAATAAACCAGTGTTTCGGTTTTTTTAAAAATATATATACATATATATACGTAAACTATGGCTTATGCCTATATCATAGTAAGCATAAAATATCTCCACATGAGTACTCAGTTTGTCTGTCTTTTTCACTTACAGGACTGAATAGGACAGGTACAGCAACACGCTTCTGTGAAAATATGATTTGTAATATTATATGACTCATGTAATCAGGAAATATTGAACATTATGGAGCATTTAGTATTTGTGTTTAAATTGCTCTAGACTTGAATAACTCTGATGCTCAGAAATAAACCTAATGGAAAAAAAAGAAGAGAGATGCTGCAATCAATGTTGGTAGCTGGTACTAACAGTAAATGGAAGTATGAACGTGCTTCTTTATCTTTCTGCTTTTTCTAAACATTCAATTAATGGCCCAGTAAAATATATTTAGAGGTTAGATTTTGTAACTACCCAGAGATATAAGCCTTTTTGCCCAAAATTTTATTGCAGAGAACAGCTGATTTTTAGTTCTGAACAGTGGTTTGACAAATGATCTTCAAGGCAAAGATGAAGAATTTTACTTGAGAATCAAGATTATTTTTTAACAATGGGAAGGGAAATATACTTCCCACTGTTTCTACTTTCTGAAAATAAGTTATGTAGGGGATGCCTAAAGATTCGATTTCTGCTTTCTACCAGAGGGGTTTTGGAGGGGTGATGAGCTGGAAACATAGAAGTTAATTTTCCTCTAAATAGGAAAGTTTTAAAACTGATTGGCTTGCATATAGAGTTGCTTTTCTTCTTTTCTTTGTTTATTTTTTCCTCATTTCTTCCCCCACATGAGATAGCTCTGTGGAATAATAAGCCTGGCCAGTTTGGGATCTGAACACAATCTCACTCACCCTCATGTTGTTTGGCACTTGAACAGGAGTGACAGGCTTTGGTTCCTTTATCAAATAACTCAGTGTATCTATTTTTGTAAGCCGTGTCATTGGCTGAAAAATGCAGATCCCTCTACAATTATGGGGCATGACCAGGAGGAACACAGGCAGCCGGGCTTTACTTGGACTCCTACCAGTTAACTGAAATTCTCCTTCAGCTAGTTGAGATGGGAAATGATATGAAGATGTGGAAAACACTGAACTGAATTGATTTTTCCTTTTTTTTTTTTTTTTTTTTAATTAGAGAAGAGGTAAGTTTGCTCTAATTTGTGTCCACACACTTAATAGGTACATTTTCAGCATTCAGTCAGGCCATCTTAGACTGTCCTGTTTTTTCTTGTTTGTTTGTTTTTTAGTTTAGTGTGATTCCATTTTGATGCTAGTTTAATCATCTCTAGGAACTTCTGCCTTTTCCATGATCACTTGTTTTGTCAAGAACATAAGTTCCTTTCTCTTCCATGAGGAAAAGTAGTTCTTCAGTTGGCATCAGCATTTATTTCTGTACTGAGCCCAGGGAGATTCTAGCCCAGATCTAGTGTAATGAAGTACATGCCATGACTAAGATACACTGTTTTATCTCATGTTAATAAGTTTGCAAATTAAAAAAAAAAACTCTGAATGAACACAGAATTAAGGTGTATGGAATTATTTGGTCATTGTTTTAAAATACAAATGCTAAAATGGAATTCTAATGTCAACAGAAAAAATGTTCAGAGGATGAAGAACAGCTGTACAGTAGAATAAGAGACTTCTACAAAGAACAACAGCTAAAAAAGAAAAACAAGAGGTTTAGAAAAAAGAGATCCATCGTTTTTGTAGAACTGACTTGCTGCCATTCAACAGTTTTCGAAGAAGATACAGTTCAACTCAATAAGTCAAAATTTTCAAGGCTACTAATAAATAGGATTTCTGACTAAAACATTCCAGAGAAGATACGTCCCTTGCGTCCCCATTACACTGAGCAGAAAGGGGCAGTTTCTTTAATCACTTTACTGAAGAGAGATATAAATCCATGAACTTACAATATCTTACATGTAATTGATACAGTTAGTTTTCTTTCTGATCAGATTATGATGTTCATGGCATATTTTCTTATAACTTCCTGCAAAGTATCCATTTTTATATAATAACAACACAAATTATGGCTTCATCTACCTATTTATTAATTTGGCTCAAGTTCCAACTTTTCATCACTAGAGTATGATGAAAGTATACTTGGATACTCTTGCTCCCAGAAAATTAAAACATTTTGTAATTCACAGTCTAGTATATAGAAAGCAAGGTAACTGGTAATCATGGAGAATAACTTGATCCTCTTCATCCAGGCTCTTTTGAATTGGGAAACATAACTTTGAGTAGCTCTCAAGTCAGCTTAAACATGAAGCCCCTGACACATAAATATGATACAACGTATTTTATAAATATTTGTCTGGAAGTTGGACAAATTGTAATTCCTAAGAAAGTTGCTAAATATCTCAAGTTCAAAGAAGTTTAGAAATCCAAAAACATTAAACAACATCTTCATATAGCACATTGACTTGTATCATCTAGTAACATAAGGAGAGAGTAAAATATGCTTGAAGCTCTTTGTGGACTGCACTATAACTTCACTGTGTTCAGTGAAAGATAAGGAAATCATTAAAGAAACAAGATAGAGATAGTTTTATTTATCTCTATATACTGTACACATAGAAGTTCTAAGAGAAGGCTAACTTACAGAAAATTTTTGCATCTTCAGGATCACGACGTCTAAGCACAACTGACAGAGCCATAAATGGCAGTCAGCCCAACCTTGTGAGGTGCAGTGAAAAGTTCAACCCCCCATTCAGCTGCCTCAAAACTTTTACTTTCTCTGTATCAGAAGCGTTCAATAAAAGTTTAAATCCTATAGTAAAACAAAACTAAGTATATGAAACTTTGCTGTTAGAAACTGTCATGGCAGAAGTTTTCACTGGATATACGTATCAGCAAGCTTTTAGCATTCCAGGCCAGTTCTTAAGAACTTGCATTTACAAAAATATAAGCCTATTTCAGTATGTTAGAAGCTTCCTGTCTCTTCACCCTTCAATAAGGTATCACTGGCTACACAAAGGTGCTGTAATACTCAAAAATCCAAATGCTCAGTACATGGGTCTCCTAGCACCTTGCTCGTCTTCCAGTGCTCTATAGCAATTTCTGTACACATATTATGTATATAAGCACTATGCCAATTTTCATAGCAACTACAATCTTCCCATAAGAATTTCCCATGGAAGCTATTTTCTCTACCTCCAAAACAGCATTTACTATGCTAATGCTATAATGTGATGGAAAGCACAGCAATAATAATGGGGTAGTAAAGCCCTATGCTGCAGGAAGGACAAGCCCAAATGCAGCAGCTGTGGACAGAAACAAAGGAAAAAAAGTTGCTTACCCTTCAAATACCTCAGATAGGCAGGGATCTCCAGCAAAACTCTCACCTCCACAGCCAGCCCTTAAATGAGTTCTGGAAAGAGGTGGATCCTGGCTCTACATCTTCCAGTCCCTCAGGTGCATTACATACACCTGTGCTCCTCTGGGTTGGCCCTGCCTTCTCACCAGGTGCTCAATCACTGCTTCAAGCAGTGTAGTTTTTTTGCTACAACATTAAACCCTGCCAGTTCCTCAAAGGTTCTAGAAGATCAGGGAGATGGCTTCCATTTCAGTGTATTTTTACTTTTTATCTTGCATTGTTTCATTCCAAAGATCAGTAGTATTATCAAAAAGCACCAGTGAAACAATATACCCAAGAAATTAAAAATACAGTTGGAAATATTGAGGTCTAGATACCTGCATTAGATGCAATGCCATAGCACTGAGGTAGCTGACACAAAGGAGCACCATCAGCAGTGTATATACAGCTGGTGTATGACCTCTTGAGATCCTTATTCAGCTACCTGTATAATTGTCACAGCTTATCTTATATATTCCCTTTTTAAGAGACTGTTATAGTCCTGTGCTTTCCATACTCACTAGATATCGCAGAAAACAATAACAGTATTCCGTGTATAAACTTCTGTATATTGAGGTCTTCAGTGTTTGTTTGTACATGAAGTAAAGGTGAATGTCAACTGTGGCAGAGTGAGGGCTGTAGCTGCTGTTTTTTAAATCTTTGGTGGGCGCTGCAAAAAAATTTTCTGATAGTACAAGTAGGCCAATGAATCAAATACTAATGCAAAGATTACTAGAATTATGGACAAACGAACATCAAAGCTAAATTAATCACGCTCACCTATGGCAAAATCAGTCCACGTGGATGGTAAAATGGTGCTGGTATGATATAAACTGTTGAAAATATAGATATATAGATATATAGATATCCTGAGTCAAATGGGAAATTTTGTGATAGCAAATGGCATAAACTAGTTTGTCAGAACATGAGTATCATTTTCTTACAGTGAAGCTACAATGAAAGCTTAGCAAGTTTTTATACACATTTTTCTTCTGGATTCATCTCTTCTATGCCCTCATAAACCTTGACCTGGTGGATTTTTAATAATAGTAGCTCGTATCTCACTTTTGGAACTGTCTATGAGCAGGTGATAGGACTTTCGTATTCATGGGGACAAAGAGGAAGTAAGTGTCCAAGACTAGGTTGTAAGCTCAACTGTTTAAAAGGGTTAACGAAGAAAAGAAATGAAACAGAACCACCGAATCACAGAATTGTAGGGGCTGGAAGGACCTCTAAAGCTCACCAAGTCCAACCCCCCTGTAAAGCAGGCTCCCTAGACCAGATGGCACAGATAGGCATCCAGGCAGGTCTTGAAGAGAGGTCTTCTCCAGAGAAGGAGACTCCACAACCTCCCTGGGCAGCCTGTTTCAGTGCTCTGTCCCCCTTACCACAAAGTTCTTTGCACATTTGTAGGAACTTCCTATGTTTCAGTTTGTGGCCATTTCCCCTTTTGCTATTGCTACACACCACTGAAAAGAATCTGACCTCATCCCTTTGCCTCCTGCACCTTAGATATTTATAGACATTGATAAGATCCCCTTTCAATCTTCTTTTCTCAAGGCTGAACAGACCCAGGTTGCTCAGCCTTTCTCCATAAGAGAGCTGCTCCAGGCCCTATATCGTCTGCATGGCCCTCCACTGGAAACATTGGCCAGCAGCAAATATTAGTTTAGGAAGTTCAATCCCATACTGCAGTGCAGTAAGTGTTGCCTATCATTCGTTTTATTTTCACCTCTCCTTTATTTCCTCTCATGTTAATCATCTTTCACAGTCCAACTCCAGTGCAGACAGCATCTGGCCATGGAATGATGAGAGTGTTTAGGCTGGCTACTTGCTTCCCCAGCACAGCAGCCACTCATCCTAGCCCTCTTCACCAACTAGATGTTTCAGCTCTCTCCCACTAAATCTCCCTGTGCTTGGTTGTTCTGATGTCTGGGAGAAATGCCTTTGTTTCCATTTACTATCTTTATTTCTGCTACTAGACCTGAACGGGTTAGGAATCCCATGTATGATCAAGAGGATTGAGCAGCTGACTTCTTTGGCAAGGAAGACATAATTAGAGGTTTCTAGTGCACACTATATCCATCTACCTTTTCTTTAAGACTCAGTTTCCTTTTTTTAGTCCCCTATTAATAATGTCTATAGCCATTTATACAACCTTTATTATATGATCTGAGTGTATATTGATATTGTTATTCTACATTCCACTTTTTCCACCATCACTTCTATAAGTCTTCACCTTTTGTCCAAAGTTAATTTCTAAGATTTTGCTTGCTTTATTTTTCCTTGTCTTCATTTTTAAGGTTTCAATTTTCTTCTTAAAGCTAATGTCTCACTCCATATTGAAAATTCAATTTCTCATTTCTACAAAGTTTACTCATAGCATCGCTTTTTGCCTGCTTTGTTCAGAAGATCAGTCTTCACTGTGGGAAAAGCTCCTTAGAGAACTAGAGAACTCTGCTTGGCTGTCTTGATTACTGTCGTCAATAATCATGTTGAGTGGTGTCTTTAGACACCCATTTTCCACAAGGTCACTATTTCCATGTACGCTTTCCTAGATTAGTTTTACTCTATGCTTTTAACCTCTTTGAGATGAGAATGACGTCTTAGCTCTGCATTTGTGTAACACCCAAAACACAACCCAGGACACTTTCCACAATGTTGTGATTGAAAAATAAGTTTCAGCAATTAAAAGAGAAAACCGAACGTTGTTTTATTGTCTCCATTCAGGTTAAATCACTGATGGCCTTTTGACGTTCTCTGCACTATGCCAGAGGATAGATATTTACCTACAGTTGTTTTCATTTCTAATTCTGAAATCTTCAGTGCAATGTCTGAGAAAGAGAATCAGTTAAACAGAGTGAAAGATTGGATTGAGACATTAATTTAGCAGCTGGAACTGCCCCTACCCAATATTCTCTATCAGTATAGAAATTAGACAGAACCTCTTGAACATGAAAGGAAAACATGCGTACAGGAAAACCGTAAGCAAACCCTATTTTCAAAGCCAAACTGTTACTTCAGTTTAATGATATGGAAAAAACTGAAGGAATGTTGGAAGAGAAAACACATGTGGTGCTTTGGAAAAATGCAAAGCTTACTTAAAAGCATCTCCTCTCATATTCTAAGGCACATGGTTCTTTATCTTGCTTTCAAATAACCTCCTTCCAAAATTAGTCCCTACAGTTTAGGACCATTAACAAACTTTAAAACAAAATGTTAAATTAGTATAACTACTCTGTTACTCGATATTTTTTTTTTTATACTACTAACTTTAGTAACTTTACATCTAAGCACTACAGTGAAGAATAGTGAAATAATAGAGGGAAAGTACAGAATACCTAGCTTAAATTCCAGCCATTCAAAACACATTGAGCAACAAAAAGTCTCTAGGGCCAAAAAGAAAAGAATTCATCCCACAGCTAAGTCAGATGATCTTGTTTTCAAACAAAATAAAAATAAAACACCCAAAACAATCAAACGAACCAAACCACCCACAACCAAACCCTAACCTACAAAACTTCTAGGAAAGTAGAAGAATGGAAGCTTTGCCTTCTGTAATTCTTTTCATACACTTTTTTCCCTTTTAACAAAATTTTAATTTGGTGCACAAATCTACACTTAGTATCTTTATAATATTTGTGAATCTTTCCAGAAGTAGGAGTTGAGTGCTCAATAGGAAGAAGACTTTATTCTGACAAAGTAAGGTGAAGCTCTTGATTTAGCACATTAGATTAATGTCCAGAAACTGCATTAGACAAACTAATTGAGGTTTTCTAATTAGTCCTCATTTCCCAAAAACTTCTTATCAGAAGAGAACTTTTTTTTTCTTCTTCTCTTTTCATTATCTTCATTTTCATTTCCTGAGAAATGAAAAGAGGGAAAGAAGGATGAAGGATTTCTTTTGGGAAAAAAAAAAAAAAGATGAAAACAAAGAAGAGTGCAAATAAAAAAAAAAAAAACACACACAAAAAAACAAGACTAAAGACAGAAGCTTTTCTCAGAGCCTCTGATCTCTATCTCACCATTCAGAAACAAGGATTTTACCTACTTTTTGTATCTTCAGTGTGAATACTCCCTACCACAAGGATTAGAACGAGGCTTGAAAACTTTGCTCTTGTCAAAAGAATACAGTGGCAGTAAGCTTGAGAAATCTGCTAAGAATAAATACAAACAGCATTTGACAGCCTTCCAAGGACAGAAAGAGTAACTAATTCAAAAGCTGTGAGTAAGGAGCAGCTTTCAAACTGTTGTTTCAATATATTGTTGCCCAGGCAAACGTGACCCTACCTGGAGAAGGTGTGAACTGAACTGACTGGTGTGTCACAACACAGTTTGGATACTGAAAAGCAGTGAACAATTTAGAAAGAAGAAACAAATCCCCTCTGGGTGTGAGAATAAGGTAGTTGAATGTCTGTATGCTTATTTGACAAGGAATCCCAGAGCAAAGTTTCCCTGCTATTCTGCACACAGAGAAGTGTGGTCCATAGAAGTTAAAGGGTTCATGAAGCCTACACTGGAGGAAAAAATAGATTGACTCTGAGGGAGAATTTCTGAACAGTCAATTAATCAACAGAATTGTGACCTGAGCACAGTGATCAGCATGCACTGTCAATTACTCTACACCTAACCATAATATCCTCATATCCTCACTTCTCACTTCATACAAAGTTCTTTGTAAAGCAATCAAAAAATCTTTGTAAAGTTTCCAAAGGGGAAAAAAAAAAAAAAAAGAACAGCTGAGATAAATGAGTATTAAATGCTATCATCACAATTTAAGTTTAAATAAGATTTAGCACCTGTGCTTTGGATTCCTCACAAAGTCTTGATGTGTTGCAAGATAAAAGCTTTCATTCTATTCTTCAGTTTCAGACAACTTGACATTTTTTTCTCCTATGGGGCTCTTTCATAATGCTCTCTTCACTCACACAAAAGGTTTCTGTTGTCCGCAGTAGGTGAATGACACATTTTTATTGGTGTCCCATTGAACAGAATTTACTTCTTAAAAATAAACGCTGCAAAAAACTCACAGTACTTTGAGGTTCTCAGTGGAAAATTATTTCCACTATGCAAGGTTAGTTAGGTTTACATGTTAAATAAGTAATCTCTTAATAAATGTAAATAACCCCCCCAGAAAATAGTTTATTTTTATGTTCTTTATTCCATCAAAACTGCATTGCAGTTTTCCAGTCTTTATATTTACATTATTTGCAACTCTTTCCATAAGTGCCAGTACCAATGTAACTGATGTTAATCCAGAATAGTCATACAATTTTTCCTGAAAGCAAGGTGCATTTCTGAGCATTTTTTTTTCTGATGCGCAATAATATATATATTAACAAAGCTTCATAATATAAAATATCTTCCATGGCAAGTAAAACTTCCCCACAGCTTATTCAGATTTCAGTTACATAGACTTCTGCATTTCAAGTTAGTGCAAATAATGAAAGTAAGAGCCTGAGCAAAATGATGTAAATACAATGGAACAAGAGAAACAGCAAAATTTTTCTAACTCCCTGCATATGATTATAGCATTTAATCAGTATATTATTAGTATTCTTTATATACAATGTATTTAAATAATTGGCTTGTCTGAACTATAGGCAACAAATTTACAAATTAAAATAAAATAATGTTTTACACAAATATGGAATGTCCAACAAATATATGAAAATAAAATGCATCTAGTAACAAAATGTTGTAAATCAAAAAGGTAAAAGATGTCTTCTCTGTCCTGGAAGATTTCAAGGCACTTTCTTGGCAAATCAGAATTCTCTCCTTAGTAGAAATTCTGCAAGATAAAAGGACATGCCATTTTATAACTAGTTTCAAAACACAGAAGACGACTGCTTAGTATAATTCTGATTCTAAATCAGTTTTCTGCAGATTGCATAAGTCTTCACTCCAGACTGCCAGTGGGTCTTGCCCTTCTGCAAACATTAATGAGTTTGGCCATGGTAAATCCTCAGTGTTGATGCAAAGAGGTTTAACACACAGCACTTCATTCTGCACATCTCACAAGAAAGCCCTGCATGAATATAGTTATATGCATTTGTAGATACTGAGTTCTATCAAATGCTTCACTGCCGTTTGCAAGCACCTGAATTAAAAAGAAACTCTCAAAGCCCTAACAGCAGAACACTCCGCCCAGCAGGGCGGGCCGAGCCCCCTCCCTGGCCTTCTCCATGGTGCTGAAGCACAGTCCGAGGCTGTGCCTCTTGGCTCCTGCTGCAGCATGCTACCACCTCGATGTGAGAAATAATTTTCCAAGACAGTGCTTCGTTTCTAACATGAAAAGACCACGTCTCCTTTTTTTTTTTTTTCTCTCAGGTACTTGCAAGGGAAGGAAGAAAATACCCATGTTCTAGCGCTGCAGTTCTGGTTCTGAGGAAAATGTAGCCTATTTTAGTATACTAAGATGAAATGCTTAAAGACATCTGACAGAACAGTTGCCCTGCTTCCTTGCAGTCAACTGAGCACCTCAGGACTCTCTCAAGATTTTAAAGCGAAGGTAAAGTCCCTTATGTAAAATATCAGCTAGGACTCCGTCCACTGTAAGCTACTATGAGGGTGGAGAGGAAAACAGATCCTCCAGACAAAAGCTGGAGTTGATGCAATCACCAAAACATGCTACAAATCCAATGTTATTAAGGGAATAATGTATGCAACTCCTGCGCTGCCCTGTTTAGTCAGAGAGAAGAGAGAGGAGCTTCTGCTGCCCTTCATCTTTCTCAGAAAAATGTATCAATTTCAAGCAGACACTGGATAGCTCTCATGGAAACTAGCCACTCCACCTACCCAGTGGAGGAACAGCGCAAGGGAACACAGAGGAAGCTAGAAAACAGTCAGATCATAGCTCTGCTTTTTCCTGTAATGTTCTCTCTATTTTCAACAGAGTAGAGAAAAAAAAAATCAGCCTAGAGACAATTTTATGCGAACACGGTGTACATGAGCTGCTAACGTGGCTTACCCTCCCCCTTTCCCACATGTCATATCAGAGTATATTTTTGACAGGCAAATCAGAACAACTGGTTTTGCAACTCAGGTACAATTTATGATCCTTTCATATTTTAAAGCTGGAAATGGGATGTGATAGTGGCTTATGTACTGTGAATATAGAAGCAAACTTTTGACTCACCAGATTGAAAGAAAAGGGAAAAAAAGTACTAGAACACTCAGAAATGTTTCTGAAAGGCCCAAACCATGAACCCAGAGGAGTAAAGAGGTACAGATGAATGGAAAACAGATCAAATAAATGAAAGTTCATAAAATGAGAGATTTCCAGGATGCTTTTGAATGCAGAGATTTGAATAAGAAAACTAACAAACATACAGTTTTGCAGGGATGTAAAAAAAAATAACAAAAATTAACGGATATTCAGAAAGGATTCCTGGCAAAAGGAAAGTCCTGACAAAGTAATAGAATCTGTTAGCCAGTCTCAGGTTTGGTGTCTTGATATATTCAAAACCACGTGCAAGACCCAGAAGGCAAGAGGCAAAACAGACCAAAAATAGTTAAGAAAATAAATGATAAAACAAATTCTCAGCACCAAATTATTGCCATGTTCTTCTACGCATTTTTGCACAGACACCAAAATGAATCCCACCTCCTCTTGAAAATCAAATTAATTAACACTGACTCATATCCTACTCTTTCTTTCTTATTCTTGATTAGTATGAATTGAAGTCTTGATTCAGGAAGAAGTGACACACACTGCTCCACCAAACTCCAGGCAGTATTTGACAGAAGGAAGTTGTGAGAGGAAACAGCCTTTGAAGAAGTTTAAATACATCAATTTTCACAGAGTTTATATATATTTCTTGGCCCATAATAATCAGTGCTGTTTTTCAAATTAGCATGAAATGTGCAAACATCTCACTGATATTCAACCGACTAGATAACGTTAGACAAGTTCTTCAAACAAAATTTGAGAATGAAAAGAGGTCCTGATGATGAATGAAGTGATAGGGCATCTATTAAGATTGCAGACATGAGACCAAGACCTTATTTTTTTCATGCAGTAACAACAGAGCCATCTTATTTAAAGGATTGAAATTCATTGATCAAGTCTTCATACATTTTTCACATTCACTAACTAGTCTTCTCTAAGTTTTGACAGCAAGATGTGACCCAGAACATAATTACAGTCTACAGTGCCACCAGGGACATTACAATGGGGCTTATGTCAGAAACACCAGTGCTTCTGTATATTTCCATGTCTATCTAGCCAGTTTTAATAGCAATGCCAGAGTTCCACATTGATGCACTATTTATATCATGTTTCTTTGTGTACATGCAATAACAAGGTACAAATGTGAAATAAATCATTAGACTATTAAAGAATTTTAAAAGAATAGTGAGGAAAAAAATGATACTTACATAGCAAACATCCTAGGACTGTGTACACAAAGGACTCATTGCTAATCTTGTTAGCAACCTTGCACACCTTTTATAATCTAAAAAACAAAAAAATACCAACAGCAATAATGAATCTTAACTGCCAGATACTCTCAAACACTGTAAAATTAAATATAGGACTTGTATTTAGATTTTCAGGCTTTCAACACAATAAAACCATTCTCTGATGGAAATCCATTACAGTATGAGTGCAAGATGCAAAACTATAGTTTATTATATCTTGGGCTCTAGAGGAAACGTGAGTGATGGCAGCAGTTCATTTTCTACTTTTAAGTTGCGTAAGATAATGTTGAATTCCCAACTTTACCTGAAAGAACTTAACTCATTATTTAGGAGGCTATTCTAACAACGAGGTATTCTAACACCAGTCTCTCCAACTTTTTTATTGTTCCACTTACTATTGACTTTGATAGGAATCCATACTTTTCATGTCTAAATAAACCTTCTAATAATAAGACTAGTGGCATTTGTTCTCCCACTGTGGTGTCCTTAGTTCAAAGGACCACTTGTTTCAAGTGGCCCCTGAGCCACTGCCATCTTTTCTGATGGAAAGATCTAACTATTTGGTAACAAGGAAGTGTAATTTTCTTCTCTTTCTTTATAAGTTTCTTAACAGAAAGCTTAACAGAAAATGTTCCAAACAGCAAGAGACTGAGTGTCAACCTGGGATCAGTGCTACAAGGAATATGTGTAAAAAAAAAAAAATATAACCATATCAGCAGGAGAGGAAGTAAGCCATCCTTAGATATTCTGTGGCAGGTAGGGTTTCCCAGAAAGAAAGTATCAACTCCCTCTAAAAAGACACAAAAAGATCCTGGCTATGATCAACCTTGATAATTATTCTAAATCTTGGTGGCAGATAAAGCGGAGACAGTTCTGAGCACTGAACTCTCCTTCTAGATCAACAGAACAATTCAGGTGGAATGGAACTCATTGTCTGGTTTAGGTCTGTTTGAAGAAAAGGAGAAATAAAACTTGATTTGGTTTTAATTGCATTTTTCAATTCAATTTTTGTTTTGATAATTAAGTTTAAAAATCAGTTCTTCACACAGCCCTAACTGCAAACTCTTTAACTTTAGAGAAAAGATGTTTAATTAGAACAGAAATATCAATACTATGTTTCTTAATAGAAAAAAAATGCAGCACTCAGACAGGACAGTCCAAACAATATCCATATGTACAGTGGATATGTACATTCAAGATAGATGATATGCAAAATACATGACATTTTTGTTACGTAGCATATGACAGATATGTGTCTGGCTTATCATTATGTCTACTTACAAAGTTATATGCCTAACTTCTTAGAAAACTGTCATCCCTAACTGGCATGTATGCAAAAATAAGATATAACCATGTTGTTGAAGATTAACAGAAGGTAGGAAATTTTTGACAGCACTGGAACAAGCTGCTTAGAGAGGTTGTAGGTTGTCCCTTTCTGGATATATTCAAAACCTGTCTGAACTCCCACCTGCGTGACCTGCTGTAGGGAACTTGCTTTAGCAGGTGGCTTGGACACAACAGAAGTCCCTTTCAACCTCTACAATTCTATAATTTTGTGATTTTTATAATACTTATTGCAC
>JAOWBP010001760.1:16254050-16293285 GCA_028571105.1 Tragopan temminckii
TTTTGTTTTGTTTTTTCCCTGAATTGCAAGTGAGGTTAAAATGCTGAGTTTATGTAAAGATTATTTAATCTTTGTTTCTGCTGAAGAACTTTGGATGGAAAGCTCTAGAATAGGACACGTCTGACTGATGCACATTATCCTGCTATACAGACAGAAACACCTTGGTATTCCTATGCAGAATTAAAAGTCACAAAGGATGACCGCGGTCATTCAGCATGCCTTTCCCCACGAGATACAAAATAAATTTTAATAGATGGAGAGTTGCCTTGACTGGCCTCTAAGCAGCGTTTTATTTATGAAAGGGTTCATACAGTGCTTGAGGAGGTGTAAGAACGTGGCTATTGGTTAGAAAGCATTTTTCTATTTTCTTGTTTATAGAAAGAAATAATCCAAGATGGCATAATGGGAAAAAGGAGGCTCAGAGGGGTTGGTCTCCAGTTATTTTGATGCTTCTTTCTGTTAATCTAGTCATAAACAGAACCCATGAAGGCAGGTGTGAAAGTAGTATGTCCTGCCTTCATTTTAGGGACTCATTTTGTGTGAAACTTTGCTGTAGGTCACAAAGACCCGCATCTGGGTCTTTGAGTGCACATGATTTTTATCCCTGTTCTCAATGCACAACTTGTTTGGTGAGCACAGTGATACAAGTGATAGTGTGATTGGATGGTGAACACTGGGATGCTGGGACTGGATTTTCTCTCCCAGTTTTTGTATGCTCTCCAGGCACAATGTAATTCCAGGTCCATTCCCTTAGTCAGAGATCACTTTTTTGTCTCTACTGAAGCACTCAACGTTCTGTACCAGTGAAGTCATAGGGATCTTCCTAAACCAGTAACATGCAAATTTCATGTGAATATATTAAAAGAAGTTTCTTGGCAAATCTGAAAAAGCTTGTTTCTGTAAAAGTTCAGAAATGGATGCTTTGACACGTTCAGTACTTCTGTTAAAGCAAAGCCTATTATTTTCTGTAGGCACGAAGGAAAAGGTGAGTTACACAGCAAGTGCTTATAAAGTTTGTACGTTATGTTTATCTTTAAGACTTGTTATATGGAGATGAACTCCTGTAAAAACTAGACATGGGAACTAAATACAAGTGTGAAAGCTTAAAGCTTCTTGTTAAACTTAAAAGAGGGGGAAGCAGTGGAGTAAAGAAAAAAAGTTCTTTAAGTTTTTGCTTAGCAACTTGGGGCTTGTTTCCACGTTGGTAGATCAGGTTCTGTTGAAGCTGGAGCAGTACAAACCACAACCCATCAGCAGGCTGCTAGTCAGCAGCAGGTGTGAACAACATGGAACAGGATTCACACTGAACCAGAGTGTGCACTAAAAACAGAACCCCTGCCTTGCTTTTACAAGGGCAGTAAGATAGAAGCTCTTTTGTCGTGTTTACTAAACAGTGTTCAGTGGACGGTGTAAATGGCCCTGCTCAGCTGCAGAGAAATAAGTGCAAGAACTAGTATGCATTTCAGATTTTTAAAGGCACTTCTTCCTCTTTTAAAAATTAAACTTCTGATAGGGTTAAAGCAGAAGTATAGCGGCGGTTGTCAAGGTGTTCAAAGCTATGCTGCAGTTTTGGCAGCAGAGGGAAGGAAGGATGGAATGTCAGCACTTAGTGTTTTATAGGAGCAGGTAAATGGTATTGTCTTTTTGAAATTGCTCCTTTATGACTTGGGGCTTCATGCCCGTTTATTACTTCTGTACACAGCTCATTAGAAAGGCAGCATTTCCAGTCGTTGGAAGTTGCATGTTTGGGGGCTTTTGAAACCATGTATTTATTGTATGCTTTTAATTGAACATCAAATTCTGCCCTCAGTTGGGCTCTGCTAAAAACGAGGGGCAACATTTGCAGTGGAAGCAGTGTTTACCTGTTTTATATTCTGATTGTTTATGAGCTACTCCAGTTTCTCCGTCTTGATCAGTATTTTGTCTGACCTGAAAAATGTTCACATTTTAGGTAAAGACATGTTTCAGGAGACATAATTTTTCCAAAAGACTGTGTGTAATTGTATTACTATGAAATTGGTTGTTTCTTCTAATTTTTCTTCAGCCAGAATCTGAGAAGATGACGGTAGACCTGTGAAGTTTCACATAGAAATGTATATAGTTTAGAGGGGGGGAAAAAAAAAAAAAAGAAAAATTTCACTTTTCCTGAAGTGGTTTAGCATTATCAGAAGTTCTACAACTTCAGACCCAGAACAATTCATCAGATCTTCTGTTTGCAGAATTTTAATGAAATTTGGCTCTTTGAAAATCAGCTCACTGATATTTTTATGAAGTCCACTTTACCTGTGATTGCTTTCCTTCCTATGGTTTTCTTGTGGGACTATAATTGACAATTTTTTTCCTTACTGAACAGAATTTTTTTTAAGCGTTCAGTGTTCTCTCAGCAGCAATAACTCCTTGAAAACTGTCAGATCATAGGTAAGCATTTAGGCATACAAGTACTTCTGCTGAAATGCCTGTGTGCGCAACAGCTGGTTTTATGGGGTCAAAATCCTGTCCTCGCAGTCACCTATATGTCTCAGGTCCTTTTGCCATCAGGGTGCTTGTGTGCATCTTTTCCTGTAGAGATCCAAGACTGATTTTTGGAGGAAAACCTCAGGCTTTGGGAAAGGGCTTTGCTGCTGCGCATGGCCACAAAACAACGGCGGGAGTTACTACATAGGCAGGGAGGTTGTGTTCAAGGTGAAAACTGAAGTTAAGGAAAAATGAATAGGTTTGCCAAGGTAGTAGAGAAGTTTATTTATTTATTTTTTTTAAATACCTTTGTTGTTGAAAACAGGAGGCTTAGGAATTCTTAGTTTATCACTGTATTAACATTTTCTCACTGGTGAAACAAGCTTGACAATGTAATGCGCTGCCTAAAATCCTAGTTTAGCTCTAGAACTGCTGTTCCGCTCTGTGTGTGTGTGCGTGTGTGTTCTTTTGTGACAAATTGGCAGTGGTTCAGGGTTTTATTTTTAAAGAGGGTGTTCCTGCATGTTCAGAGTCCTGTTTATGTATTGTTGTGAAAACAGGCTACCTCATAATGATGAAATCATAACTTGCGTGATAGCATTGGCAAACTGACTGCAAAGTGCTCTGCTTTTACTGTCTCTCTGTGCTGTCGTAAACTGATCGCTTTACCTTGAAATGCTTTTCTGAGGTTGCTGGTGCATAATTCACCATTTCTGGAAGTTGCTGGTATTGAATGTTGCAAAATGTTACGTGATTTCATATGTGAACCTTTGCATATATGATCACTTTCATTTTTTATAATTTCTACTTGAGAAGCAGTGATAGTAAGCCCCTGAGGTTCAGGATTTTCAGCTAGGAAAGGTAGGTGTACAGAAATCATTCCGCTTGTCTAAAGTCTAGTCAAGGTACTTTGGTCCTGAAATCAGTCCAGGCCTCCCATCAAAGCAGTCTGTCTCTTGAGATTTTGTTATTGCTGGCTTCTGCCAGGTCAGAAATTTACAAGGATAAACTTTTCGATAATACTTTCATGTCCTCTCCCTCTGCCACATAAAACTGGATTCTATATTATGTTTATTATTGTTAGAGTCCCTTCTCTGTGTGTTTGATATGTAAAGAGGTGAGTTTGTACTTGTTTCAGGCCTTGGTTGCCAGTTAGGACCAGTCCTCGTTTACCCATACAAGTTTATTTACTGTCCGTTTGCTTTTGCAGTTTCACCAATATGTTCCAAGGGAGCAGAATCTAGAATGTATCATGTCTCCATTTAGCCTTTTTTTTTTCTTAGCTTCAACTTTGTCTTGTCATTTATTTTGACACAATAGTTGAGTGTAATTGCAAATCAATTCAGTACGACTTACTCTGTTATTATTTAGTATTTTAGATATGGTAGCATGCATGGTACATGTGGCCCCTGCCACACATAGTGTATAAGCACTTAGGTCGTTTTGTTTAAGAGCTTTGGCTACAAACATAAGTAATTCGTGCAAGCCTCAGAAAAGGGGTTTTAATATTTTTAATATGGGAAATGCAACCATGCTGTGTATGTGTGCTTATGCAGCTGAGTAATATCTATGCATTCGTGTGTTTTTAATTTACAATAAAAGCATTAACTTCAGCCTAACAATGAGGCTTGGGCTGTTTTCTTGTAGATCAGCAGAAATCTACCACGGGGAGGCATTTGAAGGAGAGGTGGGTGGTTTCCTCTGTGTCAGTTTAGAGAAGGTGTATTTAATGAAAAGGAGGTAGAGTGAAAAGCAGTGTGAAAGGGAGGGAGATGGCAAGGGAGCAGCACGAGCTGCTGTCATTGACATACAGCAGGAGGGGTGGGAGAAGGCCTGGGAGGGACAGAGCTGGGCAGCAGAGGATTGCATGCAGCATCTAACTGACTGCTTAATTTTCAATATATTTTCTAATGATTTTTAAAAATTGTTCTTGAAACAGTCCTTTTCAATTAATACATCAAATCAGCGCTCCAGATTGAAAAGCATGTTGTTTTTTCTTCCCTTGCTGTCTTCTTCACAATGTTTTGCTCACTCTTCTAGAGAGGAAGGCAACATATTAAAATGTTTGTTTTTGAAGTCAAAGAAAAATTTACTGCTTCAGCTTTCAGTTGAATTTCTTTGCTAGACCTATCTAATCTTCTGCAATAAGCTCTTAGTTTTATGTGTCCTGAAGTGGGGTGCAGAAGAAATTCAGTCAAGGAATACATACTACACAGGAGGTAGAAGCTGAGGCTTGTCACTGTATGTATAATAGCTACTAAAAACTGGGACTGTGTACAATAGAGTAGGGTGCATGGATTTATACTGGGGAAAAAAAAAAAAAAAAAGCAGCCCTCCTCCCCCTTCCAACAAAATATACTTACCTGCAAAAGGAAGGGGTTTTTGTTGCTGTTACTAAAACAGTCAAAATTGTGAGGTCACGAGTTTAAGATCTTTCTAAGATTTCAGCCGTGTTTTGTTTTCTGTGCACCTCTCAGGCTTGCTGGGAATAGGGACACACTCTCGGTGTGGGAGGAGAGGTAGTGCTTCATACACACACTTTCTGTAAATGGCATTTTGGTTTAAAAACCAAATATGCATCTTGTCATTTATTTAACCGATTCCCATAGTATTGTAGGCAAATGTTTTTTTCACCTCTGCATCCTGCTTTCTGCTACGCTGAGGATAATGTACCTGGAAGGAAAAGGCTGTCCAAGCTGAGGCAGCCAGCGTCAGACAGGGCGGTCTGCCATCTGTCCCACCTGCTGCATTCATGTGTCCATCTGGTTACTGCAATAGCTCATTGCAGGCTTCAACAGAGGAACGTTCAGGCTGAAAAGGAGGCAGTGTGAATTATTTAGGTAGCTCGTGTAAATAAAGAGAGGGGGAGAGGAGCAAAGGAGGGGGGCTTCGAGAGGGAGAAAGCACTCTCTTACTCCTCGATGCTTTGGAATGTGTTAATGCATGAGAGCATTTGATTTGCATGTAGATTTAGATGTATAGATCATTGTGAAGATTACAAGCCAATGAGTTTTATCTAGATTTAGATAGCTCTCAGCCTGGTTTGTGCATAAAATATAGCCAGTTTCAGAAGGAGAATCTTTGGGGACTTAAAACCAAAGTGAAACTGATGAAATGTAATGCTTTTAGGTATTAATTTAGCAGAAATAAAATATCTCCTCTAGGGGCTTTCTGTGCCCTTTGTTAACCAAGAATTTATAAGTACTTTACGTAGTTGGTGCTTTAGATGCACTGTGTGGTTTTGATTTGGTTATAGTTAGTTACATTTTTAGTCATCTGTACTATGTTCTAAGAGGAAAAGCAGCTGACAAATATTCCTTTTCCTTTTTCTCTTCTGTATATCAGGTGAAGATTAAACCCAGTCAACAAACAATTTTCCAGCTGTCAGTGTGTATGTTGTTTTACAGACAGAAGTACATATGCCTTTGTGTTTATAGAAACATGAGTAGAACGTTAAAAATCTCTTGGAGATTTTTAAATGGGTGTGAGCAAACAGTAATGGTACAGTGGCCTTGAAAAATAAACAGATCTGTTTAGTAGCTGCTTGATTTTAAAGAAGACCACCAGAAAGTTTATGGTAGATTATTTATTGCTTAAATTCAATTATTTTTAGAAAATATAACGACCTATTAGTGCTAGATACAAACATAGGGAATTCTTCTGAATCATTTTATTCTGAACATTTACATGTTAGTGGTTAATGTCACATTATTTCTTAATGCAGAAAACACTGGCTTACCGTAATGCTGTGTTTGAAAAATGAAAAGCATGGATTCATACTTGGATACATTGCTGATGTGAGGTTATTCTTGCTTTCTGCTTTTAAATGTCTGACTTTCCTCAGCTATGGAGTAAAAACGGGATCATCTTAAGAGGAATCCTTGAAACTGTGGGAGGGTTTCGTGCCATTGTTTTGCCTGGTTTTAGATCTGCAGAAGAAAGGCATGCAGCATCTTGAAATCCCAACAGCCTGGCTACTTCCCTAAGATTTGCATGAAATTCAGCTGCAGCCTTCAAAGGGATTTGAGTGGATTGGATTCTTTAAGGTTAGTCCATGTCAAACCTATTAAGTTCAATTCACATGCAAAACCCTTTTTACTTTTTTTTTTTTTTTTTTTTTTTTAAGCCAATAAGGCTGTAGCTGCTATTAAGGCAACATCGTGTACTTTTGGTAGAAAGTCCATGGTAATGGATCACCCTACTGGCATGTGTAACTAACAGATAATCCACTTTGTCATCTTTCAAATTGAAAGGTTCTGTGTCCTGTATCTTCCTCAGACTGAAGAGGTTTTGTTTGCAAAAGTTGAGATCCTGGAGGCTGTTTTTAAGTATCTTAACTTTCTGGAACTTTGAGTATTTGTCTTCTATTTAGATTGTCTCTATGCTAAATGAGTTTAGGTGTACAGTATATGTTCTGTGGTGGACCAGGAAACAATTACAGGAAAGAAAAAGCATGAAAATATTGTTCAATGTTTACAAGAATAGTGGCTCCAGAACTGCAAGGACATGACTTTCAAAACAAGACTTAAATTTTTAATCGAAAGGCCAATAGGAAGAATTCTGCTCATCTCAAACATTAAGGCCTAAGTATCTCAATGCCATATACAGAATTTTTCAAGTCTATCAGCAGGCTGTGAAAGGTGTTTTGACGGAAGACGCTTGGCTTCATTTACATACTGACTGAATTAATTAAATAAGGAGCGAGGGACCCAGTGTTTCACATAGGATGCATCTCATCCCAAAACCTTCTGCCCTGTGTGAGGTCTGAAAGATTTGCCCTATGTTTTGTGAATGGCTATGACTTGTAACAAAGTGCTGGATAGGTTCTGTAACCAGGTGAGCTGAATCTTGAAAGGAATTGAGTGTTTATTGTAGAGAGTCAAATTCATCCAATTCCACAGTGGGTGCACTGGCACCTGGGCCTTCACTGCCTAGCTAGATGCTGGATTCTGAGCTGTGTTATGATGTCATTTAACTCACTGAATTTTGCTCAGCTCTAAAGATGTAACTGAGGAGAAAGTAGCTTCTTCTCCTTGTGCTTTTTGTCATCCAGTGCTTAAACTTTACACTTCAGTGCTTAAGGAAAACATTGCTTTTAATTATGTTTAGATCAAACATGGTCAATTTGTGTGTAATGAATAAGAACAGATGATTTTTCTTTGACTTGCAGTTCCAGCTGCTCCAAGTCTTTTAAATATATACGTTAAGTAAAAAAATAAACAATAAACAGTATTTTCTCTGTTCTTACATTTAAAGTAAAAAAAAAAAAAAAAAAAAAAAAAAAAGGTTCCTATGGCACACACTTTGCATTTAGACTGCCCTCTTTCCTAGTGATAGCTGCAGAAACTGCTCCTTAAATGAAATACTGATTCTTGGGATCTGACCCTGCAAAACCTGCACGCATAGGTCACTTGTTACAGGTAGTAAATTTCCTAGCTAGGTACTTGGAGGAAAGGATCAGTGGATAATAAGCCTTTTCAGTTGACCTCGTTCTCTTGCATCTTGCACAAAAGTACAACATTTTCCCCCGAAATAAAAGTCTGAGATTAAAAACTATTTCACTTCATTTTTCCCAGTATCCATTTAGAGATTTGAAGTTGCTCTGACCTGTGGTCAGAATGCTTTGCGGGAGATCATGGTCCACTGTGTTTCATGAATTGAGAGTAATTTTTCAGAAAGTTCTTCAAACAAGAATATTTTGGCAGGTAAAAGGTGCGTGTAGGATATGAAATTTTGTCTCTGTATGTAAATTTTTGGTTGTTCATCTAAAAGTTCCTAATTGCTAACACCTAAGCCATTCAGGGTTACACAGAGCTTGTAGCTTTTAATGCCCTGTAGAACCATAGAACCATAGTATTAATATGATTATTTGTGGCATTATAAATTACATGGGCTAAGTAGCAAATACTAGCACTTATGTTACTGTATGATAGTGTTCCTTAAAGCATGCTGTTTTCTTGCTTGTAGATTATTGTGTATTCATATGATATAAGTTAGAATTTCGGGAGATCATGTTAGTGTTTTGCTGAGGAAGTGGAAGGAGGTAAAAAGGCTGCCTAGACATGTGAATTCTTTTTTTCCTCAGCACCTACAGCTTTGTTGCTGCAAATATTGTAAATATGTCACAGGAGAGCATGGTTGTGTTACAGGAGTAAAGTATCTGTGTTGTCTGGTGGGGTGGCTCCTCTGGCAAAAGGGCTTTTTTAAACGTGAATAATTACAAAATGCCTGTGTTGATACAGGAACAAGGAAATAGTGCTGTTAACTCCAGGTAAAGAATAAGAAAGTTGTCTGAGGTTTATTTTTTGTCTCTAACAGTTTTAAGTTCTGATAACATTAACAGAGCATTAACCAGTCCTCCTGGTTCATGTTTCTGCTTGTTGTTGGCAGCCCCTGAATGAAGCGGGGAAAGGGGGGAGAGAGGTTAAGTGGCACTGAGGTTAAATTGCTCCAGTGACAGATTCTCTCCAGAAAGGCAGCCAGTTGTTTTAAGGATTAGTTTGGGAAAACTGGATTTGAAGTCCCTTCTCTGTTGCTCACGTGTGACATCTCTAATGTTGCCTGTCTCGTATTTGTCATAGAAACAAAATTTGCTTTTCACAATGAGTGGAGAGTGCTGGGGAAATTTAAAAGCAAACAACAAACAGATTTGATCAGCTGCAACAATGATTGGAACTTTAGTTTTATTATTTTATTACGAGATTCCTAAAACAATAGAGCAGATTATTTTTTATGTGTATAGTATATATATTTGGCTATTATATTATGATTGCTGTAAAACAGGAGTGTTGCTGAAATAGATAACAGCGCTGCTAGGGTAAGTGTAGTGCCTCCCTTAAGGTCAGTACCTCCTCCTTAATGAATGGGCTGTTCCTGGTAGAGGTCTGTCGCCGCAGCCACATAGTAGCTCTTCCTGCGAAAACTCTGCATGCCATTTGCTAGCCTTAAAGATTTTCTTCTGAAAAAAAACACACCATATGAGCTGTGAGTCCAGGAGGAGGTGTGCAGTCCCTCTTCAGAAAAAATGCGCTCAATCTGTTTCAGACGAGTTCCCCGAAAGATGGGTTAAATCAACTGATTGAGCTGATTTTCTCTCTTGAGGTGATATTTTATTTATATGATAAAATGCTTGGAAAGTGATTAATTTGTCAGGGGAACATCTTGTTACTGTAAATTTGCCGAATGTGTAATAAAATTGCCATAACACAGATGGGAAAATGAAGATCTTTTAAAATTAAATAACTGAGCAGTCTGCCTACATTTTCAACACTTAAAATTAACTTAGTTAAATTTCTTTGTCATTTTTGCCCCTGGAAGAATGCACGCCTGGTAAGATTTGTGGAGAATGTGTGCTGTGGGTATGTTTGTGTGGTGAGTGGAGGGGATGGAAGAGGGCTGTGTGTTTCTTTCCCTTCTGCATCAGAGGGGTCTGATGCATTTATTTGATTTTTGACAGTGTTCTTTTTTTTTTCTTCTTTTTTTGTGTGAACTTTAGAAATTAAAATATACAATTTAGATACTCCTTCCTGGTAATAGTGAATTTAAGAATAGGAGTGCCTCAGGTCAATGAGAAATACCTGTTATAGTGCATCTGTCCTAGTTTGTTACAAATTATTGCTTTCAAATGACATCTGAGCAGCATAATATGCTTCTTAGTCTTTATTGCAATCTGTTATTGTGCAAAATATACCTGAATTGTCAGAGGAAGGAATACTGTACCTATCTGAGTTGCAGTACGTAGCAAGTGAAAATAGCATTAGTGAAGGAACAGTGCTTTTTATTCATACTCATATTCCTACTGCCTGTCCATCTGGAATGAGCCACTTATCATGCTTCTGTGTTTTTTTCCCTTTCAAGTTAAAGAATTACGAAAGTTCATTTTTTTTTTGGTATGTCAGACTGGTAGATTGGAGATTGTGGTCATTTGGATTAAAAACATATCCATCACCACAGGCTGACAGGTTATTATTATTGTCTTCTTTGGATATATAAATTTCATCTCTACAGGTTGGAAGTCCTAAGAATGCCAACTTTTTATATAAGTAATTATCTTAGCAGTGATGTACTGCATACTGTTGCTGTATTTTTCCACTTCTATGGCATTCTTGGCCATATCAACCCAACGTAAATCTTGGGCCCTCATATTTAGTAAGACCTGGAGGATAACAATGCCTCTACAATATACTGCCAGCCAATCACCCCAATCATATGCTGTTGTTGTTGTCCTGTGACATGTTTCAGGTGATGTCTCATTTTGCATCTGACAGTGGGTATGGACTTCCCTTAGGTGTTTGCGCTGTTCTCCACAAGTTTCCATCTATGGGCTGTTAAAGTTTTCAGTGTGTTGGTGTTATCTTGGCTGCTCATACTTGTTTTTTTAGAAATTCAGACCATTTTTTCTGTGAAGAAACTCCCATTAACTGGCTAGGGCTGATAATTTACTGGGCAGCTCAAACTTGCATTAGAACCGGTGAGGCCCAGCACTTCTTGGGCTCATGTGTGTTCAGTTATCTTACTGTTGGAAAATAATGCTGTCTTCAAGCCCTTCTTTCTTTCCTTGCTTACTCAAACACAGTGGGCTTAAGCAGAAATTTTAGATCTACAAAGAATGCGTATTTGATCCAGACTTCATACTGCTGAAATAATGAAAGCTAATTTGTCATCAAAATATAACTGCAGTTTGCAGCATGTATTATGAAGTAATTAATGTGTGGCTGTGCTTGTAAAGCTTTGCTTAGGCAAATCTCTTGGTGAATTCTTACCCATGAGATGACCACGGGTTAAACATTTGGTAACTGCAGAATATTGATATGATTGCTTTGCAATTGCAAGTAGCAGCACTCTTGTTCTGAGTGTAATAATTAGTCTGGTAAATGTTTCTTACTTTAGTTGTTTGTTTTTTTTGAAACATTTTTCTTTTTCTTCCTGTAACCCTTAGCAAAATAGAAAGCTAAGGGTAGAAGAGTTGAAACCTTATCAGGACGTGGTGAAAATCTCATCCTGCAAACTTGCTGCAGTCATGCAAACATTTGGAAAGTGAAAGCTGCAGTGGCTACTTCCTTGCTGACCTTTGCTGCTTGTATCCAGAGGCAAAGCTCTGATGTGTAAACCCAGTGGCATAAGTAGGTTTAAGTTACACATAGCAATATGTGAAGAACGAGGAACTGTGAAAAGCCAAAGGTTTATTTATTTATTTTTAAAAATCTGTAATCACACATTACAATCCAAGACAGACTAGAAGGGACTTAACCTGAATAAATTTTTGCTTCTGTAAATTCTCTGATTTATTTCAGCATGTAATGGCTTTGGTTATCAGTAGCGTACCCAAATATTTTTACTTACTTCTAATTTCCAGAGCCTTCAGAATCAAGATAGATAAACCAAGAGGAAAAAAAATGGAAGAAAGAGATGAAGTTTTTCTTAGAGTTTTCATTGGCAAATCTTAAGGGATGTAGACATAGGGTAGAAATAGAAATTGGTGCTTACAGATAGGACTCAAGTCGCACAAATGCTCAAAAACGGTATAGACTGCTATGCCCTCTGAGTATTTCAGTGTCAGTGTGGCTCTTTCTGGATGCAGTAGGTTATGGTGGCATACCAGTGGCATCTTGTTTATCAGAGTATCAGGACCTTAGGCTTTCTGAATTCACAGGCTGGGCTGGGAAATAACACCGTTAGCTACTAAAAATTTTCAGAGCTTCAGAGTCACTGAGTCTACTCCCCTGTAATAGGCTTTTGACCCATGCACACAAAGAAATACTTTAACAGGAAAGTAACTATTTTAATGTAGATGTATGAGGAGATTTAATTTAGATATATTCAACCTTAAAATAATATTATCTTATAGAAAAACCAATGTAAAAATAATCAAATTCTCATTTTGGGAAGTTCAAGGCAAGTTCCCTTAATAGAAGTAAAACTTTGTACTTCCAAGTTGTGGTTTTGTGAAAGAAATGGCAACAAGGGAAAAACAAAAACAAAAACATTCAATTAGGATTTTCTAGAACCTCAGTTCTGTCCCATGCCGTGTTTATTAGCTGGCAAAGGAGCATTCAGGAACTCTTCGCTGTCTCTTCATCCATGAAAAGGAGATAATAGGATACTGAAATCCCTGAAAATGCAGTTCAAGATCTGCATTAAAATCAGTATGTATAAGTTGGATATTATTAATAAATGTTAGTACAATATAAGTACAAGTGTAATTGGTAGGAATATTTAGAAACGTGGTGTTAACCAAGAAGCAAGCCCAGTTACCTTAGCAGCAGCAGAGCCCCCAGCTGCCTTTCTGGATTGGCTGCAATGCAGGAAGGGTCTGTCCTCTGCTCTGTTCCCAGGCAAGATCCCGCAAAAATGAGCATGGTTTTTGTCATCCTCACGTAGCTAAGACTCAGGCTGTGGCTCTGTGTGAAATACTGCTCTTCAGGAGACTATTTTAAACCACTTTTGAATTTTTGTCCCTCACTTGTTGGTGTCTTGCAGACATTTTCATCTCATAAATTTGAAGTATTCTTCCTCATCCCCCCTCCCTCCCCTAGCATCTTAGATTTCACTACTTTTAGTTTTCTTAGCAAAAATACAGTTCCAAGCTTTCAATACGGGAGCGTGACAAAGTGATTTTATATCCAGTACTGAGAGTGACTAAACTTGACAACAATTGTATTTTATGACAACCTCTGCTTTCAGATCCCCAGTCTACTTTCCTATCATCTGTGGTTTCTTCCTTATTCCCCCTCTCTCCCTCTCCCACCCCCCTGTGGCTGCTGCTCTCAAACAGGAGCAGTTCCGGATCCTTGCACTGACTGGAAGCAAATCCTTTTACCAGGAGTGCATTTTAATGGACAACATGCTTCACTTAAGTCACCAGAACCTTAACTGTATAATATTCAATTTTTTACCAGCCCAGAACCAAAGCTTTTTATTGAGAGCAATGTCCATAAGAGTAGTGGAAGAATTAGTATTACGGAACTAAACCAGATTAGGAGGGAATGTGAATTAGATTTGGTAACAGATGGTGCCGTGGAAATTAAAGGTGCTTTGCGAATGGAAGCGACAGCAGCTTGCTTCTTTTCCTCTCCTGTCTCTCTCTTTCATACGCTTGATAGACGGGTATAAATCAGAACAATCCCGTCTTGACAGCCAATTTCCAGAATTTGATCTGGTTAAAGACACGGCTTTCCTGCTCCACGCACTGAAAGCGGCTGCTGTTTTATTTTTATACAGTACCTTGTCATATTTAGGAAAGTGGAATCACCTGCCTCCTTTTAATGAAATTTCCTTTAATTACAGTTTTAGCTCTTTAGTGTTAATTACTTTTCCATTCAGGCTGAGTTCTCAGCTTGTCTCACAGGAATGTATTTCTCCCCCTGCCCCACCTCCCTGCACTATTCACGCATATGCTTTCATTTTTCTGAAGATGCTATTCGTTGTTGGAAGTTGTTGTCAGATCCATTATAATTAGATCCTAATTATCAAAATCATCATTATTGTGTAGGGAGAGGAAGCTTTGTAAACAACCCTTAAAGTTGTAGGATCTTTTCTGATGGAGGAGAAACCTTTTGGGATAGATGTGAGTAATAGACAAGCAAACACAAACCTTCCTGAAGGCTCTGCTGGCAAGCATGTGGAGACCAGGAGAGTCCCTAGGGAAGGAAAACCCACTTGGCTTCTCTTCGTGTCTTATCCACCGAGCTGTAATCCCACGTTTCTCAGGAAAAATCAGAAGGAAATTGCCCTGCTTCAGTTTGCTTGCGTAAATATCCATTGTGGCACCTCCCCTTTGGGTGTTCACTTGTAAAAATTGCCTTTCTGGTGTGTGCCAGGAACACGCTACAGGTGCCTTAATACAATTACTGCTTGGTGTTTGTGGCAGCAAGTTCAAGTGGAGAAACTGCTGTGATGCATAGTGATGGGGAGCTTCTCCTGCTATACACTCAGAGCAAAATAATAGACTATATTTAAAAAAAAAAAAACAACTCTCAAAGTTAGAGAAGATCCATAGAGCTGGCAATGAACAGTTGGTAGAAATAAAGCTTCCTACTGGCAGTCAAATCAAATGTAGTAACAACTCAGCGGCTCCCCGCTGCTAGCTGACAGCATGGTGTAGCACACTGGGACAAACATTCACTTAAAGGCTGATTGCAGGCAAACGCCATTTCCCAGCTCCCCAAGTAGCTCTGTGGCTGCATGGGGGGGAATGGTGCTGATGTCTGGGCTTGGGACAGAAAGAAGATCGCTGCCTCCAAAGTTGGAGTCTTGAGCCCTCCAAGCTCTGGTTCCCTGCTGCTATTCTTGGTACTATCTTTCTAATTGCTCCTGCAATTTGGCTAGCAAATTATCATTCTCCCATTATAGATCCAGAGAAAATCACAGAGGGGAGCTGGGTAGAAGGCAGGTACATGGCATGCACACACCTACGCACTATCTCTCTGAGGGAAGGGAAATGCTGACAGAAATTGGGGAAAATTTCACGATACAAAATTTGTCTTGAGACTGAAGGCATTTTTCGTCATCTTTTTTCCTTTTGGGAAGTTCTGAGTGGCAGCTCTGTGTCTCTGATCTGTGGTACTGGCTTACTGACTGGGCCGAGCAACTGCTTTTGATGCTGTAATCGTTTCAAAATAATCCCTCTTTAGAAAGCCTGTTATGTTCTTGAATAAATCTCTGTATATTTTCATAGTTTTGTATTTTTCTCCCTTGAAGTAGCTGAATGTAGCATTTGATTTTTTGTTTGCTACTTCAGTTGACTTTTCTTAATAAGAAAAGACTCCCCACAACTAATGATCAGATGACTCCTTGACAGTTCACCACGTCCCCTGGGGCTGGAGGCAGCAGGTGGGTTCCACCTGCTCCCATGGAGTGCATCCTCCATGCATTGGGGCTTAAGCACCGAAAACACCAGGCTCCCTAAACAGAGACATCACTCCTTTCCAATATGCGCTGCGAATTGAAAACGTTAGTCTGCAGTTTGAAAATGTAGAGCGATAAAATCTTATTCTTCTGATCAATAGACTGATTTTCATATGATCAGGCTTGGCTGTCTCTCTAATTGTCACATCACAGTCTTATAACCTGGGCACAGGAACTCTGACACATTGTGTGCAGGCTGTGAAGAGCTGTGTCATGTGAGCCACCGTGTGCACCATAGCAGCACAGCTGGGGGGTGTTAGGATGCTAGGGGCCAGTCAGCAGGGGATGGTGAGTTTGGAATCTTATGTTGAAGTGAGCAATAAATGCAAAAAACAGCCCTGGTCTAACTGTGGAAGTGTTAGAAATAGGAGAAAAGAGAAACCTAAAAATCAAGTAGCAATATGAAGTATTTACTGATGTTTACGTTGAGTCATAGATGTCTAAAATGACATATGTGTCATAACTGTGGTGTGTATATATAATTAGACAATATTGTATGTTCCTTTTTGTGGAACTCCCAGAATGCTTTCAGTATAAAGTGCTATCCACTTCTTGTGTTGTCTTGTTGTCTTCCTTTCAGTATTTTTTTTCTTTTTTTTTCTTTTTTTTTTTTGAGTATTTGTAAGCTGATTCATCAGAGCATATAGAAAAGAGCATCTCTACTTGAAGGAGACAACATTTGTAGAAGTTGGTCTTTTCCAGAGGAAGCTTTCTGTGGCGGTGGTCTGTTGGTAGTGCATAACAGCTAATAGGATATTTGTTGCTTACATGTGTGCAAACCTAAAGGTCAGTTCTGCGATTTTTCCTCTCAGCTTTATTTTTTACTTCTCAGTTGGAGATATTTTTGTTTGGAGGTGTGCGCTTCAGTGCCATATATTGGATGCACTGGCAGCTGTGTTACTGAGGGCTGGCACCTCTTCAGGTGTCTGGTGCTTTGGCCCACAGGTGCAAGGCCTTTAATTATTTTTCTCTGTTCACTTTTTGTTCCCCAAAAAGTACCTGATGGAAAGAACAGTCATTCTGTAGCATGGAAGGATTTAAATGCTCTTGGCTCTTAAGTGCTTCTGCTTTTAAATTCAGAAGAGTTATGTTCCAGTCTGTCAAATCATAGGAGCTGTAGGTTGTAGAGCTTGTGCACATCTAAGGATGCATTTAATTAAACCTGCATTAGTGCATCTATACAGACTTATTAAAACACTTAGTTTGTCTCAATAATATTGATTAAATAGCAGTAGTTTGTTTAATCTAAGTGTATTTTTGCTGTTACTACATTACTTCCTAGTAATCAGGATAATAGTCATCATCAGTGAAATATCGTGTTAGTTACAAAGTAATGCCATAAGAATTGATTTAGGCTTGGCAGGAGAGGAAGGCTTTCTGTCATATAGTGCCAGGGCCTGATTTGGATTATTAGAATGAGAGTTTTAAACGTAATTTCTGTTCATATAAACACTATGTGTTTTATAGGCTTATGGGTTATTCCGTACTCTGAGTATCCATTATATCATGGAACACCTCAGACAGTTAATTATGCAAACATCATGTAAGTAATTACGCAGTATTATTATGCATTTAAGAGTTTTATTGATTTGCCAGTTGCTCACTTGCAGTATTTAGAGCTCTAAACAAGAGATGCTCACCCTCGGAGGAAATAGGGCCGAGGAAATGAGCTAAAGATAAATGATAGTAGTATGCATTGTTGCATCAGATGTAAGCCTTAAATGCAGGAGCTGTCAACAGCGATAATATGCAACACATTGGGGTATCTCGGGATCATTTCCTTCTTGTTAACAAAGTTTATCAACCAGGAAGCAGAGGGAATCAGCTTGAAATAGAAAGGGAAGCAATAACAAATATTTTTACCTAGAGGAGGGGTGTTTAAAACAGTTCCCCCTCATTTCCAAGGTGTTGCAAGTTACTTGAAAAATTTCTGTTTTAAAAAGCAACCTAGAAAACAGGCTCTGGTGAGGTGCAAATGTGAAGGCTTGGGTTGCTTTGTTCTACTCCAAGTGGGCATGCAGTGAGTGCTGCAGCAGAGCCTGGGCTGCCTGCAGGCCGGTGCAGTTCTGGGCACTCCTCTGTCACTGTTGCTGGCAGCTCAGTGAGGGCTGCAGGCGGTGTTGCCTCTTTGATTGCAGCAGCTGCTGCGGTGCTTCGCCTTGCCATGGTGAGGTGGTGAGGGCTTCGGGAAAACAGAAATGAAAGAAGAAATTATGGGAAATTATGACAAAGTCAATGGTTTAAAAAAAAAAAAAAGTATATGAATACAAAGCCATCACTATTCCATTTTGCACAAAATATCTTACTGCATGGTTGTACGTGGTAGATGGGTGTTTATTAACAAAGACCTAGTATGTAGTGACAGTTTTGTTTGTGCATGCACAGAAGGAGATTAGCAATAGTTGCAATTAATGATCTCATCCAGTAGGTTAACCAAGTGGACCTTACAATATTTCTTATTAAAAAAGAAATCCTTTCTTTCCTTCCCCCAACTAAGCCAGTGCACCTTAATGCAATGATGATATGTTACAGCCAGCAGTTGTCAAAGCACCGTATTACTGTGATGCCATAATGACACCCTGTCTCTGCAAAGTAGTCATGTTTTCTCAAATCACACGTTGCACCGTTGATTTCTGACATGACACTTCATTCAGTCACTTGCCTTTTCTTTGGCATCTCCATTCTCTGACAATAGCAGCTGGTGCTCATTTTCCTCCTAAGTGATTCACATTTTGCCACTTTAGTGAAGTGCAATTAGCTGAGGCAAAAAAAATAAAAAAATAAAAAATTGATGCGAAGCAGCATGGCCGAGATTGCGCCATGGCTCCTGCACGGGACCTGCTTGGGGTGTTACAGACATCTGTGCAAGATGCTGCATTGCCATTCCTTTCCACGCAGATCTCTTCTCCTCCTGCATTCGGAGATACAGGTGTGGGAATGACTGCAGTGTCTCGCTGTCCCCTATTGATTTTGGTGCAGATTCTGAAAGTGAGCATGGTTTTTGAGAGGAAGTGTGGTCTTCATGGTCAGAGCAAGGAGCTGGGCTCCATGCCTCACTCTGCTGTAGGCTTCTCATGTGGTCTTGCGTATAGGCAATGGTTCTTTGCAGCCTAAAGGTGAGGATAACAAGGTGAGATGTTTTGGGTCTGCATGCATATGGGTTAGAGGACCGTGCTGAGAAACATCAGATGGATGGCCCTGTTAATGCACAGAGCACCTACGTGTGCATAATGACATCTGCATCGCTGCTGCTCCCACCAGTAGCTGTCACTAAAAATGTCAGTTGGTAACAGCCTGGCCTTTATGGAAGTAGAGAAATTCTCTTTTCAAGAGAAGGACTGAAAACTTCATGTGCAGGTAAAAGTGGGCTTTTGTGCTGGTTTATAATAAAAGTGTTCGCTATAATTATTGTGACTAATTACTGCTCTCACTGAAGCCACCAGTACAGCTCTGAAATAGTGAATGATACTGTAAGCAGAGCTTTTTGTTTCTGAAGTATGCTTGCAGATTAAGAAGTCTTCTCTTGTTGTGTTTTTTTGTTTTGTTTTTTTTTTTTTTTTACCTCCTTTAGGCATTGACAATAAGGAAAAAACTATTTCCTGATCCAATTGTATGAGTGGATACATATTACTTGAATGGGAAGGCTTTCTTTTTTTAAGGCTATATGCTCTAATCAGATGTGGTTAATTTTTGCACTCTGCTTGTGTATTGATACTGATTTAGCTAGTGTCAGCGCTGTCAATATCGTTAGCAATGTGGCAGGTAGATGGAAATATGAATGTGATTGCATTAATGAATTCTTAATATATTCAACCTTCCATAAGCACACGGCATACAATTTGTTTGCTATTGTGTAAGGCCACTTTGAAGCAGGGCTGGGTTTTGAAGTGCTCAATCGGTTTCCCTTTCTGCCAGCAGAAACTGGCTTCTGGTCTCACTCAAAGACAGAAGTCGGGAAGCGAATTGAGCAAGGATGTGAGGAGTTGTACTACATATTGTGTATTACTAGCAGTTTGCAGCACTCTTTGTAGTTCCTCGTGCATGCAAATATGGAATGATTCAGGAGCCCATCAGCTGCTTTCCCTGCAAAGTTCCTCAAAGTTCACCTGAGCTTTCCAGGTTGTTTAGAAACTTCTCTGGAGCTGCTGTGGCTTTGACTTAAAATATAGTAAAGGAAAAAAACAACCCCACCAAGGCTTTAAAATAAATACTGCACGTTTTTATATGACACATGTTATTTCTATTCATAAACCTTAACTAAATTTAGATTTTTATTAATCCAATGTGACCTAAAAATTTTGCATTAACAGCACAATGTGGAATTGCGCTTATTCTCTTTGAATGCAGATAAAGCCATCATCTTGAAAATAGCTCTTTCTGACAAAAAGGTGTTCTTTTGAAATAAAGTCTTATTCACTACATTCCTCTTAGAGTTAATGTGAATTTTAGTGCCTCTAATTTTAGATTGAAGTGAGGTTTAGAATAAAATCCACCGGCTGACAATTGAATTTATAGATAGTTGTGAACATTTCAGGCTTGAATAATAGAGCTGTAGAATTTCAGACAGAGAGAGGAAGGGAGAATTAAGCTCCGACTGTAGTTTTAGACTATAATGTGGTGGTGTCTAGGAATTCTTCAGGGTAACGAGCTAAGTAGTAATTAGGAGGAGCGGAGAGAGGGGTTGTAGCCTACGCACTACTCCAGGCGCTGGGTTGGTGATGCGGTGGTGGCCCCAGCTGCCATCCACAGAGGGCCTCCTCAGCCGCGGTGCGGCAGCAACAGAGCAGGGTGATGGATGCTGATGCTACCCATGGGTGCACAGCCCTTTCCCTGGTTCCCTGCTCTAGGACAGAGAAACTTTCTCTCCTTGAGACCTTGGCAGGTGTTTTCTGCTTCCCGTGGAAAGGTTAACGTTTTATTTGCCTTACCTTGCCATCCTGCAGCAGGCTGGCCCGTGCTTTGGAAGCTGCAGCTTGTAGCAGCCGTATTTTGGTCAGCACCAGAAAGCACTGCTCCAGGAGCATCAGCAGGCAAGCTTCAACCTGCACAGAGCTTCTGGCGCTCACAAAACTGTGACCGCGTTTCGGTTCTGACCGCTTCAAGTGGAGACAGCCGCTTTCGCACTGGCTAAAACCAATACATTTGGACAACTAATTAATTGCAAATGGCTTTTCTAGGAAGTGGAGGGTGACTTTCAAGCTTATTATTGCGCAAATAAGAAATAAAGCAGAAGGATGGTTTAGAGAGCCAAGAACGTGCCATCAAACTGGGCGCAAGAGACAGTATGCAACAGGTCTCTTGCTTTATTTTGAATCTTGTCCGGTGGAGTTTTGACAGGAGGGGAAAGAGAAGATGATCAGGTACCTGTTTATTCAATAAAAAGGACCTCACTGTTAGTGTAAAGAGAAACAATATAAAAAATAGGTTGTTGGAACTTGAAAGTTAATTGATAATTTTAATTATGGCTGTATAAAATTGTGTCAAAGAAAGAGGAGAGAGAGAGACAGTGCGACACCGTATTTTAGTACCCTAATAACTTCTAACTCCAGTCTAAGATCGTAATGTATGTGAGAGCGGTCCAGTAATTATAAGGTAATAAGTGGTGTGGTGGTGTAAGTGCTCTAAATTAAAAGGAATTTGCAGAGCTGCTGTAAGTCAGTGCCGACCCGCTTTCTTTCAAACGTTGACTTGAGAAAAGTGCTTAGCCTGGAGTGCAAGTAGAGAGACAAGAGAGAGCTATCTATTAATTACAGCACTCATTAACAGTGACGGCTTCAAGGCAGCAGATGCAGAAGAAAAGGCACACGGTACTGCAGGCTGGCAAGGGGATTTCCCCCCCTCCAGTTCTTGAGGAAAGGACAACACAAGCAGGTGGTCCAGTGTAATAAGATATTTCCACAGCTTTAACCTTCCCATTTCCTTGGCTTATTTGCTGACACCACATAGCACGTTCCTTCCACCTTCCCAAATAAGTACGGATTTTAAGTTTGGTTGAGATTTCTGCACATCAATCTGGCCGCTATCCAAATTCACATCCAGTTTATTTTCAATAGTATTTTCTAGTAAAATTTACAGTGATTGAGAGATCCTAAATAATTCTGATGGGTACTGATTTTTATCATAAATCTTATCCTAAGCAAATACTTGTGAGGAATGGTCAGGCTTTGATCTTGATTGCACTCATTGGAAAATATGACAAGTCTCTGGATTTACGTGTATTTTCCATTGGTTTCCATTTGATTCTCGAGCTTGAAGTAAAAATTATATTTAGTACATATGCATCGAATATGTAGGCATTTATATTTAATGTGCGAAAAGTTGAATGAGTGATGTTGAAATCTCAAAACTGACTTGAGAAAGTTCTTTGTCAGATTGTCTGTACTCAAGTGCTTGTTTGAAATCATGAATCTGTACCTCCAGGTGGCCTTACGGAGTAGTTGCATTTCTGCTGAAAATGATTCTAGAGAAATGCTCATAACTGTCATCTGTACTTGGCAGCTTCAGATGCTACTGTCAGGAAAACGCTGGGTAGGCCATTTGCAACTGTGGTCTCATAATCACAGGTGTAGAAATTGAAGATGGTATCTGATTCAGAGCTTTCAGATTATTATTTTTGTTCTTTATTCTTTCTAAAATGCATTTAAAAATAATATCAAACTTGGGCGCAGAATGCACAAGATTTTTTTCCCCTGTAAAAAGTGCTAATTTATTGGCTCAAATATTTTATGATTTTGTTTCAGATGCTTAATTCTGAAAAGGTGAAATCTGAGATAGAATCTCACCTTCTGAAAGACAAAACTTCTATCTAAAATTTCCTCTAATATATTTCTTTAATCCAAGAATGGAACACGTAAAATGTCAGATCCTATAGAGCTGCAGATATATGGGATGCTGGCGTAGTTATTACTGGTTAGTCTGAGGATAATGGCTAGAAAGTAATTGCAGCCAGAGCTGATTAATCATTTCACTTAGATTTTGTGAAAATGGAGTCCAGCCTTAATTACTTGTTAGAGTCCCCAGTTGATGTGCTACTCGGTTACTAAATAGCTATATATATAATAAAGCAATATTAATAAAGAGAAAAAAGCTTGTGGGAGACATGCTCTTCAATTCTGAGATCAGTTCAGTGGATGATGGATACATGTTTTATTCAAGTGTGTTGACAAATATTAATCACAGAGCTAAACATATATATGCTCAAACTTGAAAATACTTGTCCCTGATAATGATAGAATTTACAGAAGAAAAAGCACTGTTGGAAAAAGAAATGTAATATTTTAGTAATCTAATGAGATTTCAGGATGTTTTGACTCCCTGGATGACAAGTTTGGAATTTAGAGCCAATCTGAAGTTGACACGTAACCTAAAAGGCAGGTAGAGGGGAAAACAGACGGGTTTGGTCTCTTAAAGTTTTTGTTTACTGCCTGTCTGGAGCTTTGACAAAGCTCTGTCATGCCCTTATGCTGATTACCTTCATGTAGAACAAGAGGTATTGACTAATGAATGAATGATGTGCAGTCCCTAACCCTTCCAGAGCAGACCAAGCGAGCACTGTCTTTAATACACAGATTCCTTTCTCTCTCTCCCTGCTCCAGGCTTCTCTGCAGAATGTCAAGCAAAGATCGACACATTGATTCTAGCTGTTCGTCGTACATCAAGACGGAGCCGTCGAGCCCTGCCTCTCTGACGGACAGCATCAACCATCACAGCCCCGGTGGCTCCTCAGACGCCAGCGGGAGCTACAGTTCCACCATGAATGGACATCAGAATGGGCTGGACTCACCTCCCCTCTACCCTTCAGCCACGGGGCTTGGGGGCAACGGGCCTGTCAGGAAACGGTACGATGACTGCTCCAGTACCATCGCTGAAGATTCACAGACCAAATGTGAATATATGCTGAACTCGATGCCCAAAAGACTGTGTTTGGTGTGTGGTGACATTGCATCAGGGTACCACTATGGAGTGGCTTCCTGCGAGGCCTGCAAGGCTTTCTTCAAGAGGACAATTCAAGGTTGGTGATTTTTTTTAAACACTTTTTCCTCCTTCTGTTCAAAGCGAAGCAGCACAGTCCTTGATTAAATGATGTTACAACTTCAAACCATAGCTTCTGATTCTTTGTAATGTTTGGTCCTACAGATGCTACTTGTGAAAAAGCCCCTTTGGGCTTCGTTGTGAGCTCTGCCATGTTAAACTCATTGTTATGTTTATTTTGCTTATCAAAATTGTTAGAGCCATCCAGTGCATATTCAGTTCTTTCTTTCTGAAGGAGTTCCTCATGGATTCTCATTAATGGTACCAAGAAAAGTTGTTATGGATACCTCTTGAACACACCTTGTGACACACACAGATTATGCTTGGGTTTTGCTCCTAGCTATACCACTACCATACTTAAATTCCTACAAAAACCCTGTATATCTCTATCAAAGCACTAGTGCATTTAAGAATGGAACAAAATGTAATGCTGTAGTGTTTTGTTAGTGTCAGACTATTAATAAAGTGGCCTTTCACCCATACAATATACTGTGACCTTAACCGGTTCACCAAATGGCCTGTAAGATCACATTTTAAGGGCAGTAAGTTGACAGCTTTTGGTCTCTGTAGAGTACCTTGTGTTAATCTGCTCCTGATACCTGTTACAAATATGCCACATATTTTGGCATAAATTAGTTTGAATGGAATAATTTGCACAACCACTTGTTCTAGCTACAGGACCAGTGGAGACAAAATAACCTTCTACTTTCATTTAGATATCATCCTTTCAAGTAAAATTGAAGGTGCTTTATTTAAAGAACACGAGGACAAGCTTGGCCTGTACAGGAATATAGTGTCACATTAAATTAAATTCAAACTTCAGAGACTAAAATTAGGTTGCTAAGTCCAAATTTAAGCTCCTCAATAAAACCTGCTTGATTTTCATAGATGATAAGAACCTGGAATCCTCAGGAAAGGCATTGCAACCTGGTGGTATGCTTTGCTTTTTAAAAAATGAGTTATAGTAAGGAGAGTAAAGTTAGTTCCAGTTTGGAATTTCACATGGCTCTAAATTTGAAACATTTGATCAAAGTTCTTAAAATGTACTGCTTCCACATTTCATATACAGTTAGTAAACAAAAATAATATTTTCTTTTAAATTTAGCCATTACTAAGATTTTTTTTTTTTTTTTTTTTTAATTTATCATTTTACTCTCTGCAACTAATTGTTGTAAGCATACCAAATCCACTACTCTGGGGGATCTGGGCCTTTTACCAGCGTGAAACAGCCATTTCATGATGCCCATACTGCCACCAGAAAGAAACAGCAGAGCTCTGTGGTTATAATGGAGCTGATTTTTACAAAGTTTGCAATTAGTAAATAAACATACATTTAGAAATTTCTAGTTACTTGGGTTCAAAAAGTGTTGTTCGTTTGTTTTAAAAAAAAAAAAAAAGTTGATTTCATTTGACCTTCAAGAACATTTTCAGGAAAGCTCAAAAATCTTCTGAGTGAAGGAATTTGTATTTGTGGCTGCTACATTTCAAGTGGCAACTTCAGCTAGCAACTTCGATTTTATAAATGGCATTTAATTGCTGGGTAATAGCTATTCTACAGGACTGGATTAATGCATGATGATTTTAGTTGTATTTTGAGCATGAGAAAATGCATCAAAATCTCTAACTGAATAAAGCACTGACTTCTGGCTGTAATATATAGCCTGCAATTTTACACCACACCACAGACAGCAAGTTTCTGGGCATGGAAGCACAAGACAGAGACGTCATTCTCCAGATTAGCAACCTGGACTTGGCCACACAGCTCAAGTTAGAACTGGCAGCTGCGCAAAACATCTCAGCAGGGTTAGAGCACTAGCTGCATCAGCAGGTGATGGTGCTGTGAAGACCAAAAAAAAAAAAATGCAGTGAGGCAAAACCTGGCATTGAATGGAAAAGCAGTAACAAAGATACTAAGAATAGGAGGTATGTTACCATCATAACGTCATGGTAGGTTCTTCAGAAATGGTGCTGACTCAACTGATGCAGGCTTAAGAGTTTTCAGATACCATCCGAAATAATGGAAGAAATACATTTTTGGTGAATCAAGCCATCGTTTGCTTTAAATGACAAGAAGTAGATAAGAAAAAGCTACTCCTTATGGTTTGAATAGGCAAGTTCTGACTTTGAGCTCGCATGAGGAAAAATTCTTCTGAGTCTGATTTGCTATAGATGACAGAACTTAATGTTTGTAGAGGTCATTCTCCCCTTGCATTTTCTTGCTTCCTGCTTCACAGCACATTCTTGTTCCGTTTGTTTTTAAAGGAAATTGATAGCTGAATAAGTACAAATAAGAAAACAGAAAGAAAAAAAGAGAAATTTGTGAATGAAGGGTAGTAAAACAGAGTAAAGGGAGTCAAATATTCTAACTACACGTATGCAAGAATAGCTTATCTTAATTAAGAGTTGCTTATTTTAAATCTTAATAATTTAGTTGTGATATGTAAATAATTATAGAGTCAGTGAAAAGGAATGTTTCACTTACCAGACCTTTCTTGCTTTATCATCCATAAGTTACTGAATTAGCTCAGACTTGCAGAACATTAGTGCTGCTCCTGTTGAGGTCATGAGCAAAACCGCCCTGACTTCAGCGAGAGCAAGGCTGAGCTGACAAAGTGTGACTGTGAAGCAGATCTTGTGTTCATGTCAGACTTGATGTCCTTTCCACTAAGTCAATGGGATTCTTTCCATTCTTTCCATTTCAAGGGAGACTTGTCGGATCTCAGTTGGTGAAAGCCACAGGCAGCTGTTCAGAGAACCCGCACAGTGTCTGCTCACCACTGGTACCTTGCGTAAGGCAGGCAGGCAGGAAGCACATCACAAGATATGGCTACCCTCTTACAACAGTTCAATTTCCCTCTAGTGTAGACTGTACACCTGTTTTAAAAGCTAATGGAAGTTGTCATTCCCTTTCAGATGATAGAAATTCAGTCCAAAAACTGTCCATTTCTGGCTGAGAGATTTCTCCTGCTTCATGCCTCTTGCAGTCCCTGGTTGTTTTCATAAAAGTAAAAGGAAAATGGAGTGAATATTTTCTTGAATTACAAGAGAGGAGTTTTTTCTATTCTGAATATAAATTGTTTTACATAGCACTGAAATATTTAAACTTGGTGCTGTGATAAAGAATGCGTATATAATGATAAAAAATCAGTAACAAAAAGTAGAAATTGCATGGTTTAAAACAAAACCCAGAGCAACAACAACAAAAAAAAACCCCACACACAAAACAGCTGACAATGCAAAATCAGTGTAATCTTAGGTCATAGCAGAATCTAATGACGTTCTGCCCCCTCTTGTGACATATAAGGGCTGAGAGAACTGGATGTTCTTTCTGCTCAGCCTTGCACTCAGCTGCAGCTCTCAGTTTGCTTCTGGGATAATTTACGTGATGGCTGATTTCAGATGTCTCACAGAAACACACACACAGCCAAATCTCCCCAAAATTGGCTTAGCATCAGGGATAGTAGAAAATAGCATGGCCTAAAAATAGTTACAGGACCATTGATTTTTTTTATTTAATTTTTTTTTTTTTTAGGGTCTCTCCACAATTTTTGCTGTTCACTGTATTATCTTGAATCTAAGCTTTCATTAAAACAACAACAAAAAAAGAGCGAAAAGGATTTTCAGTTGTCAGCTGAGTGTAAAATCTTGTGTTCAGTACAGAGGTCTTGTAGTACTTGCTATATATTTTATAGTGAATATTTAGTGTAAATACATTTCCAATCATTTTTATTTGCTTAGTTATTATAAAGACTAGTAAGTACATATTTTGCATTAATAATATGTAATTACTCAGTGCTTTGAGCTTAAATGTTTCTGTAAGTAGACTGAAATAGTTCTCTTGCCTTCAGTAGAAGAACGGTGGGCGTTAGTTTGCTATTATGTTTTATTTCAGTCTTTCTCTCTGTAAAATAATGACTTTCATCTAGACAGCTTTCTTCCAGCTCTTCAGGATTATTGTCTTTACGCTCTTTAGTATTATTGGCTTCAAACTTGCTTGAAAAGGCGGTGTGAAAAGCCTAGGTATTGATATATTGCCTTCCTAGGAAGGCGTGCTGCAAAGATGTCACAGTTTATTTTTATTTCCTTGAATAGTGTTTAAATTTACCCCACAAAAGCTAAAATATTTTTGCATAGTTTGCAGTCATAGGCCTTCGGTTCCTTTGTTTATGTGTTTATTTTTTGGGGGAAAAATTATAGGGTAAACAGTCTTCTTTTTATACACAGGGTTTATCCCTGAAAGTCATCGCCTGTCCACATCTCCTAACAGAAACAAAGAAATATTCCATCCTGGAAATAGTATTGGTCACCATACCGTTATGTGAACTAGACCAAACCTGCCATTTTATTTCATGCTGGTAAGCTAAAAGCCCTCAGTGCTACAGTTTTGCAGTAGTGTGGTTCCTGTGGTCCTCAAATCCTGCCCAGTCTAGGATCTAGGTGAAGCTCATGTTGTCTAGGAGTGCTTTGTTCACTTATTTTGAGTATTCAAAATTATTTTTGATCTCTTTAGCGTTCAGGCTTTTCAACCTTCTTTCCACTGTTTACCCATTACTGAACCAATTTGATCTGTAAATCTACAAATGCTTTACCGTAAATAAATTTTTGTTATAATCAGGAAGTTTTGATCGGGGAAGTTAGACCTAGCTATACTAATTCAAACAAGGTGACTTTTCAGATGGGCAACATAAGTTCGATTCTAAGTTGCTCGTGACTAAAATGGCTTCAGAAGGTTAATTTACATCTCTCAAAGATAACTCTTATAATAATATTGAATGTCATTTTTTTGTGGAAGAAATAAAAGAAAATTAAGCTAGACTTCACAGCTTTTCAACATATTTACTGGTAGCTAAAGTTCAATTTTATAGAAAAGTAGGGTGGAAGCTTGCATCTTGGTGCAAAGGTCTCCGGACTTTGTCTCTGGGGCAAGATGGCAGCTCTCTAATGAGCCTAACACTACATGTTATCTGAATCCATTACTTGATTAAATCATTCACCTTTCTTACGTAAGTTAGCCTGTGCATCAGCATTTATTTCAGAGAATATTTTAAGCAAGCAGTGATAGGTATCTTCCTTTTTGCCCTATTTCTCCATGCCTATGGCCAACCGAACTTCTGAGCAATTACTTCCAGCACGTCTTTCATTCTGTTGTAATGTCACTGTGTAGCTATGGCAGCCAAACAAAGTGAGACAATAAAAAATAATCACACTGAAATCTGAGAACCAGAGAGACATTCAGAAGGATGCAGATGGTCCTATCCCTTTTACTGTCTCTACTTTCCTTACAGCGTTGTATGTTAGGCACATTTAGATTAGGGAATAAGAATGAGGATCCTTATTTGTGCATGGCTTTTTCAAATATATCAGAAATACTCAGAGAGAGAGGGTTTGAAACAATACTGATACAGTGCTGTGTATCATTGCCATGGCTCTCTATTTGTTATAAACAAATTTCTGAAAGCCCCAGCCCAACAATGAAGCTCATTCCAGACTGAAGCTAAAAGCACGTGAGTTCTCAACTAGTGAGTGATTTATTTTAATGGTTTGTTTTAATGTCTTTGGAAATGATTTTTTTTAAACTGCTGTGAAAGTAAAAAACTTTAGAAAATGAGTTATTCTGTGTTCATAGAAAAAAAAAAAAAAGAAAGCATTATCCATGCTACCATGCTACCTTGGAAGAATATATCAGAACTAGCCTAAGAAGAGTATCAATAGGAGCAGAATGTAAGTGGTTCAGTCTTTCTTACTTGGACAACCCTTCAGAGACTTCCAGGTGATAGGGAGACAGTTCTGTAGAAAGGTAGAGTACCTAGGTCTTCATGCTGTTGATTCTCTCTTGAGAGGATCTAAATGGCCTTGATTCCTGTTGAAGATAGGGGTTGATTCCACTGGGAATCAAAAGTACTTGAACCCTTACAAGAGGCATTCAAGCCCTACTAGTATCAGTGGTATAGTGAAAAATATGGTGTTTTTTATAATGTTGGAAATCTGTCTACCTAAAACAAGCAGCAAATGAAATAATGTCATGCGTTCAATCAAACCAGCATCACCTTTATGTTTTCATTTAAAATCTCTGTTCACATTGTTTTTTAAGAATACAATAAAAAGCGATGAAAATACAATTTAGATGTTCTGAATAGATTGTAATTCAGTAGCATATTATAGTGGCTTGCTTTAAGCAACACAATTGAAAGATAGTTGTTTAAATTAAAATGTAGTAATTTTAAGTAGACAGTATCCCTTTGTCAAGTAGTAACTTACAGTGTAGAACAATTTAAAAAGTGGCTGTTTTCCCTGAGTTTCTTATTTTAACAGAAAAGGCAGCTCAAGCACCAGAAGTATGAGCATAATCCATCATATATGGCCCTACCATCTTAATTTTTAAAATTTATTTATTGAGTTTTTGAATGGAAATACGTTTGAGAACTGAATTTTTGAATATTCTGAAACTGTGCATATGCAAAATTGTTCCTGAAGTTGTCTGGTTGAAAAGTAGTGAATACAGTCATCTTCAGGCTTAATCAGCCACAGATACCATAGATTTATAATTTCTTGAGCTATCTACAGTGTCGCATGAATTCACTTAAGGGTTTGTCAGCCCAAACTAGATTTGGTTAGATTCAGATACAACCTCATTTCAGTCTGACCCCTTTTCTGAAATCCTAACAAAATGAGCACTTTTACATGTGAAAATAGGCATAATTAAATTCAGTTGAGTTTTGACTGTAAAGACCACAGTCTAGAAGAACTGAAAGTTTGACCTGAGAGAAATTATTTTTATTTTTCACAGTTGATCTTTGCTAAGACGTACAAACGGCAAATGCATTTTTAAGTCCTTTTGGGACTTTTTCCGCTCCTTGTAAGTCAGCCTATCATTCTTTAGTTCTATCACCCCTGCTCTTCCTCAGTTTCTCTGAATGTCTTCTCTTCTGATTGGATTATTTATCACGGCATCACCTAACGCGGCATTATTCAGTCTGTGTTGGCTTGGTTTCTTCTGTCTCATTGCAAGACTTTTATTAATTCCCAGAATGCCTGTTGCCATAATCACTGCTGCCTGAGTTTTCACATTTGTGAGTTCAAAAAATCACATGCTGTGACCCAGGAAGACAGAGCAAGATGTTGGTGTGGAGGGTAGACTTTACTGCAAAAAAAACTTAAATCCAGTTATCCAGTTAATATCCAGTTATCCAGTTATCCAGCCACTGATAACACTTGATTTTTAAATATAACACTTTTAAAAATAGATACTCGATTGCAGGATTTCAAAGAGAGAGTTTGGGTGATAAATGAGTCATAATTGGATATAAATAGATAGTGAAATCCAGCTCTATGAGCAGTTTATATAATGGAATTTATTACATAGAATGAATAATTAATTCCCCCATATCCTTATTTTTTCTTTTTTTTCCTTCTGGATATGCATTCCCACACAGAACAGATTTCAATATTGATGATGTCACCATTCCTTCTACTGTTTTTAAGTGTTCAGGAATAGCTAGAAGACACATTTTCGATCTATATCTTTTTATCAATCTGTATCTCATAATTCCTCATCTCTTTTATTCTAGAGACTTTCTGGGCAGATTCCAATAGTTCATATCAATCTGTTTGCGTCTTTAGTGTTAAAATGTCAAAAGTCACAGCATGAAAAGGGAAATAAAGCTTCTGCTAAGATTTTGGTGTCTTCATCTTCTATTCTTGTCAGTATTTCTGGAAGAGAGAACTTCGTTTTAGCGTATCCCACAGATGGCAGCCAGTTCCTACAGCCAGCTCTGTGGTCAGGTATCTGTGAGATCCCTCATTTGTAACTGCTGATGACAAGAACTTCATTTGGGAGAGAGGCCAAGGAATGAGGCCTGTGCTTTTGGTTGGTTGGCCTTTGTCCTGGCCCTAACTCCTCCTTTTACTGTGAGGCTCCCAGTCTGCTGACCCATGTCACAGTCTCTTCTGCACAAGCAATAGTTAGAAGGGTCTTGATACTTTTGGCTAAATCCAGTTGGCTGCCTGGCTCATAAAGCCATCAAGTGTGTCCTTGTATCAGTGAAGTTTTACTATGACCCCATGTCTCATCCAGGTAACCTCCGAACCCCATGGGGAAAATATGGTGTGTTGGCCAACTTATCCTTGAGTTGTCTGCAAAGATCTTACAGTTTGAAGCATCTGAAAACAGTGAGCAGGTTATGCAGCATTAAGTTTTAGCAGCTAACTTGCTGCCTAAAGATGAAATGGTATTAATTTTAGTGAGTTAGTTGTTTTTGAAAGGCTTAGGGTGCTGGAAATATTTTCTCATCTTGTGGCAGAGATGATAATATTGAAAAAAAAATAGCAGAAAACAAAAAAATTTGAAATATCCATCAGTGAATGAGAGGAGAGGGACTTGGGCATAAATCCCTTTATATTTTTGTGATGAAGGGCAATGTGTTTGGGGAGTGAAGATTTGACATATATTTTTATTTTCAAACGTCATACTAATTTGCATTACTCAGCCCTTTAACTGCCAGACTGTAGAAGTCCATTATGCTACTGAAAGGAATATACAAATTATCTTCTGGCACTTCAGGCAGGAGTTTTACTTATCTGCTGTTATTCTATCAGTCAGCAAGCTGCAAGATTCTATTAAGCAGTAAGTGAGAAAATTATATTGCCTGCAAACTAATTGTACAGAAGACTCTGAAATAAGTAATCAGCGCCCAGTCCTTCCTGAAAACCAGCCAGAAGATATTATAAATTGCTCTATCACTCTTGTCAGCCCACTTTAAAGACTCCAAGCTGCCATGTTGATCTCATTCATCTTATAACGTGGCAACCTTTCCAGCTGGTGACAGAACTGGTCAAACTTGTATTCTTATTAGCTGCTCAGTTTCAGCCTCTAGCATCGTGCACTCAGCAAGTGAATGGCAGAACTTCCTTCTAAATCCTTCTGGGTTGTACAGATTGCCAAATGCTTAAATAATTTCTGTTTATTATATTGTATGGAAGTAAATAAGTAATTAGGAGAGCATTGATGGCCAAGTAAATTAATGTTTATAAAAGTAAATCCACTAAAACTTTGGAGTTAAAACGTATTTCTAGTATCATACATATAGGTCACTCTGAAAGTAATGCCTCCTATTTATTTCCATAGAAACAGCACAATAACACTGTTTGATAGAGTGAATTCTCAGCTGCAGAACACTTTGTCAGCGTAGTCACCACCATTACTTGTGCATTTTTGCCAGTGATGAACAAAAGCCTGCATGTTTGTAAAAATCTGTATGACTGTCCAGAATGTGGCTTGTCTTTCACCTTGCTGTCACTACTGTTGGTGCTCATCACCCACCACCTCTGTGTGCTCGCAGCCACTGTTTGGTCTTCTTAAATGTTCAGCCAGCATTGATGAATGTCAGTGGTTGCTATTTTTTCCACATGAAGGAATTTAGTGACACCTTTGCTTCATACACACTTCCATGTCAGACACCATTCTGTCAGACTGCCCCAATGCTGCCATCTGTCACATGGCAACAACATGTAATGGGATATTGGTGGGAAGGTTCAGCCTCTAATGCCATACCACCTTACTGCTTTTGATGTCAAGAGCCAACATGGTAAAATAGGAGATGTTACCTTCAGAGCAGCCCTCGTATTTTGACATACATATCTATTAAAAATTTTCAAATGGGTGTGGGTTTGTTTTTTTGGGGTTTTTTTTTTTTGTTTGTTTTTGTTTTTAATAAGAAAATCTCACTAAAAGAAGTAGGGAAAGTTTATCTGTGCTGATAGTTGATAAAATTCTGCATTCACATGTGAAGCAGTAACACAATTTTAATTTCCTTGAATTCTTGTTGCACTCTAGCCCTATTTTGAAATTCAGAAATTCTAGGAGGACTGCGCAAAGCTGTTGATAAGATATGAATAGTTGTTGCAGCTATAAATCTGGTTACTGTATCTCCTCTGAGTTCATTGGAGGAACTCTTTCCAACATCTTCCGGGTTTGTTTTCTAACATCAGAAATAAGGATGTAGCGTCTGCTGTAAAAATATATATTTTTCTGAAGTAGAGCAGCCAGAATTTGATAGTAAAAGATTCATCATGCTATAGGCCATTGCTGTGGTTTACAGAGTTTTGAGTAAGGCTGAAATTGCAAGTAAGGATTAGAAAAGTTTGCTTAGGAAAATATGCAATCTTCCAAAATTTTTCTGGTCTTTAGTATTGCTCTTTGATATCAGCTCCTGGACTTCTGTCATAGGAAGTGTTCTACTTGCCTCTGTACTTGCCATGCTGTGTTATAATCTCTGTCTGGGTTTTGATCACAATAATTGTTGACCTTGTGCAAAGATCGTCTTTGATCTTGTGCAAAACACATCTGATTGCATGTTTCTTTTTTTTTTGTAATTGGGGATGGTAGTACATACATTACTATGATATTATGAAGTTAATTAGATAAAATCTGTGAAATGCTTTGAAGATCTCCATGCATAGTGGTTGTGCCTTACTGATAATGTCTCACTAGAGCATGAGAAGATAATGTCTTTTCTTTCTTTTTTTTTTCTTTTTTTTTTCTTTTTTTTTTTTTTAGAATATATTACCATCTTTTCCTACTCATGCTTCCAGAAGTATTATTTTCCTAGTTTTGTTAATCCATTTGAGAAGGCAGGTCTGCAGGAACCATCCTACCAAATTTCCTATTCAGCATATCCTTCAGTTTCTCAAATGTCTGTCTTCTCAGGAGTTGAAGAAGGGGAAGAATGCTAAACTGAAGTTTTAAGTTTTGTCAATGAGAGCTATTTGTATTCAGCCATGCCAAGATCCATTTTACTTGCCAACATTGCTGCTTCAGCCATGCAGCATGGTTAGGAGAAATAAAACCTGCAAAATATGTTGGTTTTGTTGGCAGAACTTACTGTGCAGACCTCCTTTATCATAAATACTTAACCAATTTTCAATAGATGTAAGTGGTTTAAGTATTACTTCCTGTTGAATTAGCAGTTGCTGAGCATTTGAGTCTTTGTGCAATCCTGCAATCCACTAATGTGATATTTAATGAGGAGACATCAGTCTGGAGAAAGGTAGTCAATATAAATCAGTGTTTACAAAGTGTGATTAACTCTGAAATATTTCATCAATGCTGTGGTCCCAGGCAGACTCTATGCTAATTATTAGAACCTGCGCATATTTCAGGGGACTTGAATGGACCCTGAGTGCAGCAAACACGGAGCAGCAAAATTGCAATTATGCTCGGACTGTCTCTGATGACAATTTATGCATTTGGTGTGATGACCTCCTGCTTCCCAAGAGGGCAATAAACAGAATGCATTTTCATTAAGATACTAATGCACTTAATCACAGGGGGAAAGGGTTAGAAAGTAAAGAAATACCTTTAAAGCAAGATGTGACAGGCTGATGGGGAAGACACTTTATTTAAAAGTCAGTTTCATGATAAAACTTCTGACTGCTACAAAGTCTGTCATACTGAATGTAGTCATGAGGAATAGGATGTGTGGCTAGGCAGAAGAATAAGCTGACCTAGGCTTTTATGAAGAATGCAGTGGTACCAATACAAAAGAGAATAGAAGCTTCCTAATTTGGACTTGGATTCCCAAAGACATGATTTGAAAATGGTATAAAGAAAATGATTTATGCATGGCCTTCCCATTAATTTTCAGACTTCTTATTTTCGAGGATTACTGTTACGTATTAGTAGTAATAAAAGAAAACTTGCATCAGTGCTTTGCCACAGAGGCTTCATTTTTAAGAATCTAGCTTGTGCTTGGTCTTACGGAGGGAGGGTTGGGAGAAACAGAGGCAAGCATCGCCTGTAGTTTTTGCTGTTCTGATCATCTCAGGATGATCCTGTTTCTGATGCCTCTCAATAGAAGAACTTCATGTGAAGTACAGACAGATAGGAGCATTCCCAGGCAAGGAGATCTGATGCACCAGTGATGGGATGTGTTGGGCAGTGATAGCAGTGCAGCTAAGTCCTGTCTGATATGATGCAGTTCTGGAAGAAGAGTGAAGTTCTACAAAATTTCTTCCAGATATTTTTGAAATAAAACAGAACAGTCATCTTCTTGTATTCTATCCAAAGAAAGGCTGATGACATCTGCAAACAACAGGAAATGAAGAGTGCTCATATTAGGAGCCTTTATATGTTTGGCTTGATACATCCCACCAGCAGGAGTAACCGATGTGATGGATTTTGCTTGAGATTGTGCATGGATCTAGATATGAACTCAATTAAGATTTTTTAAAAAAATTATTATTATTTTTAACATATAGCTGTCTAAATTAAAATATTTCATTATTTAACTTGGCTTCTTTTTACTTAAAAGATATTTTCTTTTTGTAGAGTTGTTTTTTTCTTCATATATTCCAAAATTAAACCCAACAGCAGTGGTGTAAGTACGCTTATATCTGCTCTATTTGTTGTTCATTTATTCTGAATACCTCTTTTTCTCTGGGCTTTCTATCACAGGTAACATAGAATACAGCTGCCCAGCAACAAACGAATGTGAAATCACAAAGCGCAGACGCAAGTCCTGCCAAGCCTGCCGCTTCATGAAGTGTCTAAAAGTTGGCATGCTGAAAGAAGGTAAGACTGATCAAGTCAATACCTATCTCTCTGCAAATACATTCAACAACTGTAGAGCAATCAGGAAAGAAGAGATAGGTGAGAGTTCTGATCGGTTATTGTAAAGGCAATTTTCAAGTATACTTGCTCTTTCTGACAGTCTTAAATGTCAGCTAAGGAATTGCGGTGTATCTACATGGAGTACATCTTCTCTGGAACATCTATTCTTAGCTGAAATACAGAAAATGTGCCCCAGCATTCACTTTCTTTCAGTAGATAACTATTAGAATAATCATCAGGAGACATCCTCTCATTTTTCTTAAAACTGAAAACATCATGACTTTTCAAAGATTTATTTCTTTCATTATTATTATTATTATTATTATTATTATTATTATTTTTTTACCTTCTGTTAGTCTCTCCCAAATACAGCAGAACTATACATTATGGCCTCTTCTCCCCATTTTTGCTCATTCTTTACGCCATCACGACAAGTGAAAGGGTTATCTCTCAATTAAATATACATAAATCTTGAGCATGTCTGCAGAAGTTGTTGTAACTGCACTGCAACAAATACCGGCATGCAGAAGAGGAGAATCCATCCCTCTTTTTTTTTAAGCATATGAAAACCCCTGCCCTCACTGTAAGTATGCATTGGGTGCTTAATTCTTCAGTTATGTTTTGAAGATATTTACTAACAGATAAACGTATGAAAATGTTTCCAAGAAACTGTGCTATCCTACTTGGAACCTAATTAATCTGTTTTATAGAATAAGATAATTCCTAAAATCTTGGTTGCCTGCCATGCCCTATATTACTGTTAATGTATTTTCAAAAACACACTTTTATGTGCATATATTGTACGTCTAATTATCATGGTGCACTGTTACTACCAAGAAGGAATAACAGAATACGTTTCATACTTCTGAGCTCCATAACCTTTTAAAATAAAGTCAATATAATGCTCTCTAAATATTGTCTTCATTGGAAAGTACTCTGTGCTAAGTAACCACTTCAAAATAGTCCCCTACAGTTTTGTTTTGTCAGCGCTTTAAATGTTGGCTTTAATAGATGGCTAATTTTTGCAAATTATTTGATGGTAATTTGAAACACGTTTAGGTATACATCTGTCAGGTTAAAATCCAGGAACGGCATAGACCAATGGAGAGATGATGGGCAAATTAGGTCTATCACGCACCTACAGACATATTCTTATTGGATTATACTTACTAAGAATAAACCTTGTTCTGTACAACTGCTTTGGCAGACGCTAGGATCCTTTGAGCCAAATCCTGCTGTCCTAAGTCTTACTTGAGCAAAACTGTCAGGTTCGATGGGTATTTTGAGTCAGTAAGAATGGCAGGATTTGACCCTCTCTTCCAGTGGTGGTGGATGAGTTCCTCATTTGCCAAAAATCCTGATGTAGCTGACAACTAAGTAGTTGTTTAAAGCTGTGAAGCTTACATAAACAGTAGAACGAAAGGAATATTTGGACATGGCACCTTTTGAAATGACCTGTGCTTAACACCTTTTGGTAAGTGCATTGCCCCGTATCACTAGCAGCCTAATACAGATATGTTGAACAACACGATTGGGAACAGAACAGTGCTACTAGGAGTCCATACAGGTGAATTGATTTAGGCTTCTTTTAAATTTTGGGGATAGAATTGCATGTCCTTTAACACACACACTTGAAAATCTAGTTTGTGTGTAGCTTCTGGGTCTGCATGAGGAAATTAAGTGGCCCTTCTACAAATGAGTAGTTATGTCAGTTATCAAAGTTCTGCGCAGAAGTACTACTTTTATGCACATAATTTTGGTAACTGAAACAATTAGAGAATTCAGAGTCAAGTGATTGGACTTCCTGCATAAATTATAATTCAGGAATAGTTTTCTTAGTCATTACATAAATTGTCCACCCTAAACAGACATATCTTTCTACAGTGATGGACTAATTCCTTTAAAGGGAGTGTTCCTTTGTTAGCCCAACTCCCTAACAAATCCTAGTTCTTCCACTCTTATTGTGAGTATTTCTATTAAAACACACTGAGATTCCCACTTATTTTTAATCACTGGGTCTCTTTATTTTGGAGTGAGTTAGCTTATACTTCTTTCAAACAGTGCTTACCTGCAATCTAACAGGATAACTTAAAAGAGCTAGAAAGTGGGTTTTGTTTTCCTGTACGCTTTCGTGGTCATTTCTACTTTTGGAACAGTGCTGTTTCATGCTACACGTATAGAACTTTATTTGGAATATATTTGGTTTTTTGTTGGATGGTTTTCCTGGAGAGACAAACTGGTCTTCTTTTTTTGTTGGATTTTTCTTTTTCTTTTTTTAAATGTATGCTAATGTCTGAGGATTAGTTTTTTCACTTTGGATTTTAAAACATCCTTTATGCGCAGAAAGTAAAGAAAGATGATATACCTCTTTCTTTTCATGTGTAAAGTGGTGTAAATTTATTGATTACTATGGACTTACAGCAGGCATTATCTCAGCTCAGGGTATCTTAAATGTTTCCTTATGTATAGACAAGGATTTCAGTCCCATGCTGCATGTCAGAGATCATGCGGCAGTAAATCTATTCAAATGTAAACCTGTTCAATTCAATTACCAGTTTATAATAAAATTTGCTGCTACAGCCTCCACGTTTGTCACAGCAGTCTGTACATGTTGATGGCACAGCATGCCTGGAAATTGACAGCCTAAATCTATTTAAAAAAAAAAATTTAGTTTCAGACCTGAAATAAAATCAAGTTTAAGCAGCTTTGAGAGAAGCATCATATTCCTTACAAGAACTTCTGCACATCTGCCGATGTGCATCTTCTCCATGAACATTAACCTATTGGTGGGGACATTTTTTCTAGGAATTTTCCCTAATAAGCAGTTTTTAATATAGTTATAAGTGAAGCAATTATCAGATGTTGTGCTTCTTTTCTTGTTTTGAGAGAATTTATTAGTTTGTCATTTTGTGAGTTGTCAAATGAGATTCCTTATATAAATCAGAGTACAGAGAAAAGGATCCTGAGCTTTATTTTAGCTTTTTGGACAAGGTCTGAACACCATGTTACTCACACAACTATGTCTGTAGTCACTTTCTCTTATGGTAGTTATCTGGTAAATCACTTACTGGGGGAAGATGTTATCATTTTTCATCCAGTGTCCACTCTTCTGTGAGAGACCTAGTTCGAATTTTGGGGCACTGGGGCCATTGGGAGGGACTTAGATTATTTATATCATAAGTAAAACCAGGTGAAGCTGGGCATTTTTGCTCTCATTCTTGATGATGTTGATGAATC
>JAOWBP010001760.1:16293385-16309634 GCA_028571105.1 Tragopan temminckii
TTAGATTATTTATATCATAAGTAAAACCAGGTGAAGCTGGGCATTTTTGCTCTCATTCTTGATGATGTTGATGAATCGTGGCCAGCAACACCTAGATCAAGATTCTTAATTTAGAAGAACTAACATCCCTAACAGTTTAAGTCAGAAGCTAGAGAAGGAAAGGAAAATAAATGTAGTAGTGTGGTGGTTTGAGGTGGGATTGAAGTCATGGTTTCTGCTCCTGTTGAGTGGTACAGGGACACTTCCACAGGTGGATTGAGAGGGAACAATTCATTCTGTTGTAACTTATGGGCTGTCGCTTGAAAACATAAGTCTAGATGGACTGAGATTTTTAAGTATGCGTTGTGCTTTATACTGAAGCATTCCGTAGATACTAACAAGGTTTTAAGAACACGACAAATAAAAATGTCATGATTTCATTTGCTTTCCTCGGTAATTGTTTTTTATAGCACAGAAGAACACACTTTACTCAAGGAAGAAATTTTAAACTCTTTCTGTTTTTAATTTCATTTCAGTAGTGTGAAAGATAAGATTATCAAGGATCACAGTTGTTCTTAAGTACGGTCTCTTTGACTATGGTTATGTTTCGATACGTTGCTTATGATTTCCCATAACAGAGGAAACAACATAAAGATTCTTGTGTAGTTTAGGCAAGAACATTTAAAATGTATCCCTAATGGTTTCTCTAAATAATAATATAGTTGCTGAAAAAGGAGGTGGGGAAGGGAATTTTCAAATTTTCCCCTCTTTTTAAAAAATCAACGCTTTAAGCCATTCTATAGTTTTCAGTACTGTTGTTTAGTAATCAGTCTTTTAAATTTGGCCTTTCAGACACTTCAGAAGCCACCTGTTGCCTTCAGGTGGTAGAATTAAATCTGTGTTCATGTGCAGAAATGGGCCATTTAGCTATTTTCCTTTTTATAAAGCTAGTTGGAATGAAATCATGGGCAGATATCTGATGTTTGTTTGTTTGTTTAATTGTTCATAAGTCTGCTTGAATCCTACTTTCTGTTTCCCATTAGTTCTTTATGCCTTTTAATTCAATCTGTAGGATTGGCTTGCTAGAATGTGTCTGTGATGGAAAATGCTATTCTACATTTATCACACTGCAGTGTTATAGTAGCTACCTACCTAAAATAATTCCACTGGAGTAATTATTCCAAAATAAAATTACTTTTTATTTCAGGTACAGTATTTTTACAGCTATTTTCACAAGAAGTTATTCCACGTTTGTTTTCTTCATGGAGACAAAATCACAGCCTCAGTTTTATCTGTTCCTATGCTGTAGCTGCATTCAGAATTATAGTTAAGAGGGAAACCCATTGGGCAGCACTAACACAGTTCAATTACCGGAAAAAAATGTGTCCAGTCATAGCTCTTACTAGACAGTAATAGTTTTTACTTCTTAAAGCACTGTTGATATTGAAACACCCCTTTTATCTTTGATGTCTGAATGTTTTCAGATTTTTGTAGGAGTGCTTTTTGTTGTTGTGTTTTGTGTGTGTGTGTGTGTGCGGTAATTGATGTTCATTGCTTGTTATTACAGAAAGTGTAACTTGTAAGTGGCTGATACATAAAGAAACAAATTCAGTTTTATTTGGGAAGAGTGTATCATACCAGAGTGCAATAGCAAAAAAGTTGCCTTGATTCACATAAGTATGCTTCTGTTTTCCTTATGGAAAACATTTATTTTAGCCGATAGCCATCAGCTACTTTGCACCTAGTTAGAATAGACAAGATGATAGAAGTCTAGTTTAATTAGTCCACTTATTAAAAACGGGAGGTCAGATCCCTACTTGGTAGAGATGAAGCTGCCGGCTGCTCCAGTTTAGCAGTCTATGCTATGGGAAAATCAGCAGCATACCTTTACCGTTGCTAGTCCATTAGCATTCCCCCTCCAAAAATGGAGAGAAACTCTCCAAGCTTGTCATCTGGCAATGCTGACTTCAGTTTAAGTACAAGGCTATATTTTTTGGAGGGGCATGGGTTTTTTCAAGCATAAATTATTATTATGCAAATACAACTGTATGGTTGTATTTTGCTTGTGTTAGGCAACAGATCAGATTAAATTATTGCACTGATCCTTTCTGGTTTTGACAATCTAGGAAAATGGATCTGATGCAGTAGGGAGAATAGACAGTTTGAGTTTACTCTTACAGGAAGAGGCGCATGATATGCACAGAAAGAGATTAATGGCTTCTCTCTAATAATAATAAGTAAAACTGAGAAATCCTCTTTGTAACTAGAAATGTGTTATCACCTATGTTTTGAGGCTTGTGAAAAAGCCTGCTTAATAGAATTCCTGCTAACAACATCTCCTTTGAAAAGGCCTGTACATAAGACATTGCCAAGGTAAGTTTCTTTCACAGGTCTAATACCATTAGCCTGTGAAGAAGAAAGCAGAAATTATTGTGGAGGAAGTTTTAGTTTCTGCTGCCTTCAGAAATTAGAACAAAGGGAAAGAGAAAGCATTAATGGTATTCAAAGAAAATATTTCTGTACAGGATGACAGTTAATAGAACTGTGTTGACCTCAGTGATATTTCTTATGCTCTCGATTGTAATATTACACTTAAGGAGCTCCTTCATTAACGTAGGATATTAAACAAAGCTCCTGTGTTATAACATTGTGAGATAACACAGTGTGGCTTTTGTTGAAGTCTCTTCTGCATATCAACCCTTTTCTGTGTTTCCATGAGTTATGAGGGAGTTTGGTTTCTGCTACAGGTATTTTTGGAAGTCTTTCTCATTCTTCTTTTCCTTCCTTCACCCATTTGCATTCCTCCTTCTCCTCTCTTTCCTCTTCTTCCCCTCTTTTTCTCCTTCTCCCCTTTATTCACCCTCTCTTCTTTTGCCTCTTCCCCTTTTCTTTCCTTTTCTTTCTTTCATTCAACTTATGCCTGGTTTTAATATGTACTAGGACCTGTTAAATCCCCTTGGAAGCAATAGAAACTAATCCCAAGGTGTTGTTGGTGCTCATAAGTAGGTTTCTTTCCTCCTAACCAAAATGCGGTCTGATAGCCTGGTTCAGACATTAGAAGTGACAGCCCAATTTGCCTGTCTTAAAACATGACTGTTGACTATCTGCTCGCTGTAACTCATGAGGAAAGGCAAACTATTCAGCTGAAGGCTAGTGTTTGTAACAAGCTCAAGCAGCTAGCATTTCTGTTCATCCTTGAAAAAATTACTCAAGGAAAAACAAATATTGGAAATGGGGATGTTCTTTGGAAATCACATTGAAATATCTCTGATACTGAGCAGCTGTCAGCCTGTGAGAAGTTCTCATGGTGCTCATGGTGTGGTGTTGTGCCTGTAGGGCTTAGAATCTAATGCAGAGCACTTTTGGTCCCCTGATTTCATTGGAAATGAAACAAACAAGTTTCAGCAATTCTCTGGACACAACTTTTATGGACAAATTTCTCTCTTTAATGGACACAGGGTGTTGTTGTTCTTTTATACAAATACTTCATTTCCATAAGAGGCGGTATAAATTAATATATAGAAAGCAATATGGTTTGTTTCTGTCTGAGCACTGCCTACATTTCTTGGCATCCCATAGATTTATGAATGTACATTTCTTGAGGCTAGCCTAGGCAGATCTTGGGTCAAAGCGGTTGCTGGCCCAGTCATCTGCAGGTTACTTGGAGTGAGATGATAGGCTTGGTTCTAATCCCACAGTCATCACCAGTCCTGGTGACTGCAGTTGTTTTCAAGGGTGCCAAGAATACATTTGACCTATGGTTAGTTACTGTTTTGTTATTAAAAATGGTGAGTATAAAATATTTTGAAAGGGACTGAAGTCTGTGTTATTCTTCTTAGTGCATGTATCTTACCTGTTATTTCCTCAGAGTTAGAAAGAGTAGGTTCTGTAGATTAGAAGGTTTTCTTAAATTAGAACACCATAAAAACTAATATTTTTAGGATGAGAAAATATAATTAGCACATCAAAGATTGTTAACTGAACATCCCCATTTGTCGTATCTTCTTTTGAACCTAAAATAAGAAAGCAGTATTGTTCTAATTTCCTAGAAATTATTCCATTTAGATATTCGGTGAACTTTACTTATGCACTGAAAGTACAGTGACAGCATTATAAGTGATAAAGCAGAGCCAAGTCTGAGGGATGTAGGTTTGTGCCTGTGGCGTCTTTTCCCATGAGCTCCCAGACAAATAGCTCCCTTACTTTCTTGGTTTCTGTCACCCATAAACACATACATCAACATGGCACAAGCATTTATTGCAGAGTGCTTGAATTCTTCTGTATGGGTCCTGCTCTGTATTAAATAGGGGTCGTGTTGTAAAGTGTGTCATTAATGTTACATGTATTCTTCATTCTTCTCTGTTTTCTGCTGTGTAGATACCTGTACATCCCCTTCTTGAGGGGAAAATGTTTAGTGTCCCATGCAGAAAGTACATTAGCAGTGATACACGTGCATATCTCTATAATTCTGGTTTGGAGCCAACCCATTTTTGTATTTCTTTCTTCACTCACATCTCGTCAGTAGGACTTTTCACAGTGTAAAATCCTAGTGGAAACATCAAGATGTATAGGTAGGATTATTTGGGGTTGAAGTGCTGTAATGATGTAGGGATGTAGGTGCTGCTAAGCAGAACCCACATGGCAGATGTAGAGGCAGACTTTTGCTACTTGGGTTGAATTGGCACCAAAAGGGTTGGAGATTTGGGAACTCTCTTGGCCTGTTCACTCAGTCAAAGCAGTTACCATCTGAGGTTGTCAACTCTGACCTCGTATAATGCAGTCCCTCAAGTATTTCTCATTTCTAAATCTCTACTGTCCAACGTAAGAATGTTCCAGTCAACATGGTTTACTGAAATGTTGATGTAACTGAGCCACAGTTTTCTGTCTGATCAAACATTGTCCTTTTTTAAGCTGGAGATGTGTTTACCAGTGGGAAGGGAGTCTTTGTCACTTCTACTCACTAAGTTTGTGAGATGGTTTGTGAGTTGGGAATATTATTTCATTTACAGTCTGTTATGTGGTTTTTGTGGTTGAAAATCAGCAGCCCAAAGTCTGAAATAAATGTCATCTTCAGCAGTGACTTGTCATTATGTCAAATTTTGCCGTGCTTACCAGCTATTCTAGTAATAGATCTCATCTACCCACCTTCCTTCTTTTTCTTTGTTTCCTTTTCTTTGGGTATTTCACAGAGAAGTGCAACTAAGTGAGGAGTCTGTTTCCTTCACTTAATAGTGACCTAATACAGCTATTAATCTTTATAAATGAAAAGCATAGCTTTATTTTAAGCTGCAAAAGTCTTTTATTAAATTAATGATTCTAGAGAAAGTCAAACACAAGTTATGTTAAATGTATTATCATGCTAAATATCAGTATTTTCCTGTTTTCTCTTCATTATTTCAACAAAGTTAATATGTTTATCTGTTCTTCCAAGCATCTGGTTTTAGTTCTCAGGATCATCAGGTATAAGCTCAGATGCCAATTTGCTATACGGTATTAGTGCAGCAGATCTGAACCCAACAATTTGTACAAATTGCTTCTGTAGAATCCTATTATAGTCCATGTTAAAATTGTTAATTATTAAAATATTTAATTTAGAAAAATTAAAATACTTATCGTTTTCCCTCCTCCTTTCTCTTCTGCTTTTTTTCTAGCCAAGAGGTAGTCCCGAACAGCTGTCCTGTTCTTGGCATCTTTAGTCAGCCCTATCAAAATTATTTATCACATAATCTTTGCTCTTTGTCTCTTCATAACGTTCCTTTTAGTCCTGTGGATGACTGACTGAAGAAGGCTTTCCAGATGGGTCTTGTCTTTCTTTCTGGTCTGAATCAATCAACAGATCTGTCTTAAATCATTTGTTAAATGGTTGTGCAGCCGCAGGGTGCTTTTAGTGACAGTCTACCAGATTGGGTTTATAATTGTGTCCAAAGCCGATATTTCCTAGTTTCTACTTCAGTTTCATATTTTCTGTAATTCAACAACAGTTTAAGAAATGGGCTCCTTAGATTTCACTATGTGACCAATCCCAAGTGTCTACTGAAACACGAGAAGAGAAACATGCTATAACTCATCTGAATTACTGCATTTTTGAACACAGTGTGTGGAATCAGTTAAGATGAGATGATTTATGAGGTGACATAAATACACTTTGGATGCAGAATGAGGTACCTGCCCATGGATTATTGAATGTCAGGAAAGATGTTGCTCTGAACAGTTTTTCAAGTTTGCAAGTCATTTTCTGGTTTTTCTGTCAAACTTTTAATGAAAGTGCTTAAGCTTCCAATTTCAAGACAAATGATATTGCTAAATATTGAAATGGGAAAACGAATATTTACCTTAAAAAGCAGAAATCTATTCTGAAACACCAGTATAAATGTATTGTTTTGGGGAATTCTTTCTCAAAGACGTACCAGAAATGTTTCTGAGATCACATATGCATTCTTTAATTTATACCTCATTTGGAAGTGGAAGCTCTGTCTGTAATGAACTTACAATAAAGGCACTTTTCAGTGACTCTCAAGGACATCATCTCAAATACAAATTTCTGCTCAAAGAAAAGGCTGGAGCACCGTTAAGGATGGTGTGCTAAAGGTTTAGTCTGATGCTTTCTATCTGACAGCATGCCCCATTGTTTGGTTGTGTGCAAGGTGCTGAGGAACCCAGTAATCAGAACAAATCCACCAACTAGACTTGAGATTCCTCTTTCTTTTTTTTTTATCTTCTCTCATTTTCATGATTTTTCTATTCTTTTTTGTCATCATAGCAACTTTGTATTGGAAGAATGCTGATGAGGAAGTAGTTGCTGCAAGCAGATATCCTCTAGGCAGTCTTTTTCTGGCCAGGTGGGAGAGAGAATCATTAATTTCCTGAGTTTCTCACTACCTGACCTGCGCTGCTTTGTGAGCACTGCCTAGGCTGAATGATTGTATTTCCTCCTGGGCATCCTGGTATCGCTGAAGATATCCATGCTGGCAAGATACTTCAGCTCATCTCTAATTAAAATACTTGTTATGAAGTATTCTTAAACACGGCTGCTTAATGAAGTTAGAAAAGAGCATTTGGATGTGGAGTGTGAAGGCTTCCAGTGTTGGAGTTTATCCCTAGGGAGATCTGTGCAATCAGAAGGCATTCTGAATGCTAGCAGTCCATCCCATTTTGTTCCCATTTCTTTTCTTTAATTCCCTGCCTTTTTAATGCTGGCTAGCTGAAGCAAGTCTTCTCTCCCTCCTCTCCACTCTTCGCTCCCCCTTGATGGACTGGCTCATGACACGTGTCTGTAAAGTGGCTTCTTGGGAATTTGCAAGTCTTTGAATGTGTTATCTGATTAAAGGGATGTATGTGTCTTTAATTCTCATCTGCAGTTCCACCTTTGACCCCATCTGTTAAAGTGGAAAGGAGTTGAGAGTCAGCAAAGTCCCAGATTCAACCCAGATAACCCGCAGTGCGCATATCTGAATGCTTTAACTCTTTGGTTGCCCTGGGAAACTACAGACTTCATTAAGTATCAGGTCTGACTGGAAAATGTGGCAGATCTGATGTGAGGCAGGTGAATTGTTTTATTTTGTTGCTGTACTTAAGGGAGAATAGTTCAGTCCAGGCATACCTTTATATTAGAGAAATGAATGAACATTTACCTGTTTGTGTGACACAAGCAGATACAATGTCTTGTTAGTGGGTGTGGCTTTGATATATTCAAGAGGTCAATCTCTTGCTTACAGAACAGGAGTGAAAGTTCAACCCCCCCGTATATAATAAATGTACTTCTTTTTGAATAGGAGGCTGAATTCCATAAGTGGGAATAATAATGCAGTTTTGGATGGGTTTATTAGTCACCCTGAAATAGCACAGCAGAATTCATTCAGTGTATAAAGTCGATTTAAAAAGTGGATGACACAGGTGTCATTTTTGTGATATTTTGCTACTGCTGTGCATTTTCTGCAGAACAGTGTGATTGTGACATTTCCTGTGTTTGCAGATGCTCAGCTTAAGTGACTAGAATACTCCCGTGCATTTGGATTTATGGATGTTTTCGTCTTTCCTCTGGTCATTTTCTGTCCTAGCTTTCAAAAACATACAGTGAGGATTTTCAGTATCCCAAACCTATCCCTCTTCTGTGAAAGCCAGAGCCAAATTCTTCCCCCACTTACATCTGTTCAACTCTGGTGGTTTCACGTATGCTGCATGGCTATAACAATGCAGCATTTGTCCTAATCTGCCCTTTATTTTTCAATGGAGAGTGCGCACGTGCAAAATGAGCATAAATGTCTTAAGTTGAACTACAAATAGAAAAACATAAACATATATATTGTATGTGTGTATACACACAAACAGAGATAAATAGCACACAGATAGGTTTGATAGTATCCTACTGTACATAATATTGTAAATGGTATCTTGCTGTGCTGGAATCTAGGCAATATGAGTTCAGTACTAAAGTGTTCAGGTTGCACCTGAGCTAGCTGGAGCCTGCCAGCCCCTGCAAGCCCACTGAGAGCATCTGTCTCGCCACCACCTTGCTCACGCTGTGTCCTCTGCAGGCTCTCCGATTCTTCCGACTATGAGCATAAATCATCCACCTGTCAGGAGCTCTAGCTGCCTGGATTATGCAATGCCTGCCTTCATTTGGAGATGGTGTGAGCAGAAGATTGCGGCAAATGGTTTGCATTCATTTTAATGCTGTTCCAGCATCTCTTCATCTTTAATGAGGGTTCAGGGTGGTGATGACGACTCCCTGAGACAATGAAGGTCCTAGAGACCCAGGCTTGCTTGGTAGGTTTGTATGGCCTAGTTTAATTTTTTTCTTTTCTTTTTTCCTCTTTTTTTTTTTTTTTTTTTCCCTAAGAAATGAATGGGCTGAAAATTGAGGCAGAGAACCGGGACTGCACAAAGCCAGCTGTCCACAGCTCTGTTTTTTTTGGCCTTGTAATACTTCCCTCCAGCTGAGCAATGAAGAATTTAAAAATCAGTCATGTTTAATGTTGATTGTCCATTTGTGCTGTCTAAAGCTGCATTGTGCTTAGCTGTCTTCACTTAAATGTTTAAAAATCTTACCTTTACAGTTTTATTTAGTTACAGGTATGTTTGGATTATGCTATTAAGAGTGGAACACTTTGTTGTATATCCCAGATTTAAAATACAGCTCCCCTATTTAAAGCTTTCCTCACACTAAGAAAAAAGAAAACAGCTTACAGTAAAATTTTCTTCTTTTGGTTCGTTAGGCCTGAATTGATCAAACTCTTTATTCACACAAAATTTTAGTTATAAGCCAAAATCAGAATAAATGTGGCTGTTTTCTCATGTGTAAACAGAAGGAAAAGATGGAGGTTTGTGAGACAAAAGCATCCCAAGTCCTCTCAAAGGCTAGCACTGAAGGTGCTGAAGGTAAGTAGTGCTTTCATGACTATGTCTGTCCCTAACATTGAATCCTATCAGATTCCTGCAGGTACAGCCCTTTGTCTGTAGTTCTTATAGCTAACTCCGTGTTATTATTTGCTTGAAAAACATTGAGTAGCACTAATAGTAATCATACAGTATATGGTTTGAGCACTAGTTAGTAGCGGGAAGAAATCCACATCTCCCATACCTTAGCACTTCAGGTTCACTATTTGACAGATCTTTAAGGAAACAGACTTGTTTACCAACTTTGAAAAACGTTAAGCTTGTACAACATATTTGTTCTGTAGCAAATGCTTCATGAGCTTGTCAACACAGTTTTTCAGAGGATGGTTATTTTTAGAGCCCCCCCTGCGATACAGTCAGTAAGACCCTTTTTTTGCAGAGATTCACCTAAGACAGAGAGAGCAAGAGTTGCTTTGTGGGAATTGCACAGTGTCAGTGGCATAGCCGGAAGTGAAATTTGCACCCCAAGGTCATCGTGTCATTCAGACATGTCTGCTGCCACCCCTTTCTTGCCCAATGGCAGAGAGGGAAGGCTTTATTGTGGGTTGGTTTGGATTTTTTATTTCGCTTTATAACACTGCCTTATATGTGGATTCCTCAGTATGTTACTGATGAAAAGAATGATAAAAGCCGGAGTCAAATTAAGGTCAGCTTTTGTCAGCAGGGAAAAAAGAAGTTTCGATGCACCTATGTATTTCCTGTTGGTATTAACTGAAAGTGTTACCAAAGTACTCGAAGTTTTTCTCTCAATGAGCTTGACCCCATCAACCCCGCACTCTGAGGTCCCCCAGTTCTGGAAGTCTTACATAGCAAAGCACACCACGTCTCACAGAAAACCTGCTGAGAATTTCCACAGCTGGCACTGGTGGGAGTTGAAGGTGGAATGCGTGGTGCTGCAGTCTGTGCCCCAGTCACGGATCGTAACGATATCGGAGAGTCCTGCAAACATATGTGTTCTGCCCCTGTGAATTTCTGCCGGAAAATTTCATGCAATCTGATCAGAATTAACTAGGACCACACAGAGCAAGGGAGATTTTTAATAGGCTGTTTGGAAAAGAGTGAGGACCCTAACGAATGAAGTGTGTAGACTTTGAGATCTTTACTGTGAGCCTTATTTGCTTCTGGTAACAAGCTAACCTCCCATGCCATTCCCTCCCCCTCCACTTTTAATTTGATGGAAAGCCAGCAGTGCTGCAGTTTTATGCAAAGCCTCCAGTGAACTCAAAAAGATTATTATTTCTCACGTTGTCTGTACAGATAACTTTAAAATTTTATGCATCAGGACCCAGGATTATGTGAAAACACAAGTGCAACACAACACTGACAAAATCAGATGAAAAATCTCACTCTTTTAGCTGTGAAGAAATTAGATTTATCATCAGAAAAGCATTCTCTTTTCATTTTCTGAAAGGTGCTTTTTGACAGACCCTTTGCAGTGGACGTCATGCTCACAAAACATGCTGTCACAGGGCTATTTGAATATGGTGACAGGCTCATTATCATGTTGAAGACAACTGACAACACTGCAGACTAGAAATGGACAGGCTTGCCAATCAGCTGTTGAAAGGATTGCAGTTGAAATACGGTTTTTTTTTGTTCCAAGAACAGTAGTACAAATTGACTACATTAATTCTTTTTATTATAGTTGCATACACTGTAGTTAAGGGTCCGTCACTGTTTCCATTATAAATCCCTGTTTTCAAGGGTTTATTAGCAGACCATAAAAAATGGCTCCTGTTGAAATTTTGCATTAAAAATATATATTACCCTAACAGAACAAAATTTCTGTGGTAACTGTGTGGAGGAGGGAGGGCAGAGAAGAGGGATTGACTGATTTTTAGCTGAAAATTGCATAAAGCTGAATGCATTATTATTTTTATAGCACCTTAGATGTCCAAAAGTTTTATAGACAGGTTTGTGCCTCGGGAGTTTACAATTTCAGGGTGCAATACTGCCAACACTTATTATAGGATAGGATTTTCCTTATAGCTTCATTGGAATTAGTAGAGCACCAAATCTTATCTGCAGTAGTAGGTATCTGCAGACTCAGGTTGAGTGGTCAAACAGTCCTGAGCCGAGCCCTTTTTTTTTTTTGTTTTCTTGTAACGTAAAAATGACTAGGATTTTTTGTTTAATATTAATTGAGAATGATAAACGATAACTTTATATTAAATGTCATCAGCACCAGGGACTTTTGCATATGGAACAATAATCTAATATGAAATGGCGCTGAATTCCACCGGGGTACTGTAGTTACATGAACTGGGGAAGTCAGTGGAATTTTCTGCTTTATCCGAAGTGTCAGTCCTGGGAATTCCTACTTGTCCTTCAACTAAGAAACTTCCCAAGGTAGCCCGGTGCTGGAGTTTGTGCCTCTTAGAATTTCTGTAGCCATCTCCAGTGGCACATGTATGTGCATACAGAAATTTCTGTTCTGATGGGTCTGAACTCTACTCAGGGTTTAGATTGTGAGTGCCCTGGGAGCTCAGTCATTCTCAATCTCACCTTCACATCTCAACATATCAACACAATCAGTGTCCAGAGTCATTGCTCTTTGTAATGTTCTGCTTATCCTGCCACTAAGCCTCCACAGCTGAAGGCTGAAGGCGGGCTACCAGGATGTGCGGTTTGAGAGATATGGCTTCTGATTCAGATCCCAGCTCCTTTCTGTGGGCCATGTGGAAAAAGCCAGGCATTGCTGTATGTAGGAAGTGTATATCCTTTTGTTAGTTCGAGTGGCTAAAGTAAACCAAAGTGGTTAAAGTGAGATATTGAAACAGAAAAACAAACAAACAAGTAGAGCCATCAGGTGTAAGTGCATTTATCACACTTTCTGAATCTTTTTGTATTCAGTAAATATTTGGTGTGGAGCTGATCTGGAAAGAAGATATGACTTTGCCTACTGTATTCTTCTGAGATCTTTGTAAGGAAAAATAATTTTGTAGTTTTGTGGTGTCAAACACTTGCAGGCTTATTTGATGCTCATTTGATGACTTGATTTCAAAGCACAATCAATTACCTTCCTGCATATCACTCTTCTCACAACAACAGTGATTGCAAAATTATGAATGTAAAAATGAAAGCCACTTCTGAAAATTAAGCCTACAGTCCTATTTGCAAAGTCAGAACTGTGACTCTCATGAATTACACCACTACACAGTAGAGGATTGTACTGTTAAATTGCCAGAGCTATTATATCAGGCCAATTGCATGCATTCTTAAAATTTGCGAAACATTTACTGCTGCTCTCATGAAGTCACTCATACACACACTTTCCAGGAGGGAACGTACTAAAGATACAGCAACAAATATCAATTGTGGAACCTAAAAAGTTGTGTTAACTTGTAAATTATTAAGAAAGATATTCTTATCTTTCTTTTCATGGAACCACGACTGCACTGAATGAAGTTGATGACAAAGCTGGAGTTGATCTTGGGGCAGCCAGGTTTTCATGGAGAGGGTAACTAGTGGTTAAATCATAGGTCTGGAATCAAGACCAATTTATTCCAGAACAAGTCATTTCTGTGTTGTGTGCCTCCAGCAAAAATATAATAGATAAAATATTATGGAGCTATCTTGCCAGCACATTGTGAACTTATGGAATTAATATTTATGGAACACTTCGCGTTTCTTTGAAAGAAAGTGCTACATAGCTGCATACTATTGCAATAAAATTCTGAAAAGTAAATCAATCCGGAGTTGGTCCTGTTATACCTAACTACTGAAGTGCCTTGTCATGGTAGTAGTAATAAATTAATTAATTAACAAAATTATAAACATATGATAACTATTAAAAATTCCCGCAATTGTTTGGAAAGGCCTGGAATTCTAAGCTTAATATTTAAAATTTCAATTTTTATGGTGATAGATCTTTTTTTTAATACTTCCCAAACTATATTCATAGTTGAAGTCAAGCATAAAATAGTAACCCTTCGTGACTTAAGGAGAGTGAATAAATATTTTCTTCCTGTGCTGTAAATTTCTTCAGAGAACACACAGCCTACACGTAGCGTACCAAGCAAGCAAAAAGCACTGTCTTTGAAACATTGGTTCCTATGATTCTGTGTATGAGCAAGTATTATTGATTCATTCATGGAGGGTTTCTGTTGGCTAAGTATTTTTATATTTGCTTTTGAAAAGAAAACAAATACTCTTACCGTTAAAAGCCACATTGATTTGAAATAAGCTACACACGAAGGTGGACTAATTACCTAATTTTCACTCTCATCAATCAAGCTCTCGTTACTTTAACCATTTATGTGAAAAGTTAGCAGAAGTCACAAAGAAGTCTTAAAGAGAGCATTATAGACAATGCTGTATAGAAAAACAAAAACAACAACAACAACAAAAAACAGCTTCCCCAAAACATCTATGTATTGAAGAGACATTGAGTGAATAAAGTTGTTCATATATTGCAAACAAAGCAGCTTATCAAGCGTGTAACTTAATTTTGCATATCACCAAGTCTCACAGCCTAGAAATCTAGGCTATGAAGCCTGGAGGATATCAGTGTTTTAGTGAAAGAGTGCAGGCATGGAATATTCTTTTTCCCCAGGACTGACCTAGTAAACTGTGCAAGCACCAGGAGAAATTTTGCCACCTGTCCCTTATAATCAAGGTCTGTTCCTTTCTTAGTCTCAGTGATATAATTAAATGACACTGTTTTCCCCTTCAAGTTCCATGAACATGTTGTCAAAATCCTGTAGTCCTATCAAGGTACCCAGAAATGTGACTTCATTTCTTCCATCTATGGCCAGAAAGTAATAATATGAACATGTTCCCTTGCCCTAATAGCTAACCTACCATGGAATATTAGAATAATGTCGTTGTAGCATTCATTGCGAAAATCAATAATCCACTAGATGGAGCAGAATAGAAGTGTATAAAGTGAGTTAAGTCTGGGATTTTAAGAAACAGAATTGAGTATTGAAGTGGCAGGACTTGGACAAAACAGCAGATGAATGCAGTGTGGTAGTATTTTTGCAATGTATAGTCTTAGAAAATCAACTGTCCTTACAAATATCCATGAATTAATATTGCAGTCCTCCTCCTTTGATGTTCTCTGTTTTTCTGTAAGTGATAAAATGAGGATTCCTCTCTCCTTCAGGACAGATGGTGATAATGATGAGAAAATTTGTGGGAACAGACATTGTTGGAAAGATGGTTGCTTTGGTGTTTTTATTACTGTGATCACAATTACAGCTTTTCTTTGAGGAAAAAAGACAAAAAGAAACTGTAAGATTGGGACTCAAGTATAAGAAAGAGGAACATCCTGAAGTTCATCTCACTTCTTTTGAATCTCTTGAATTTTTAAAATCTTTGAACATCTTGAATTTGAAAATCTGTTAGATTGGAGAACAGTAAAATGTACACTTCTAATGATGCTATGCTGATCACTTCATCTGGTTATCGATATGAGTCTTGTTGTGGAAGGCAAAAATGTTTCTAGAAACATTGAAAATTCAGCCTTGCGTGTAGACAGTGTTCTAAAAGAATTCTTTTTTTTCGTGTTCTAGTTTGTTTTTTATTGAATGATGTGAAATGTGTTTGGCAGTGGCTTGTTTTTGTTTTTGTTTCTGCAGCATCCTGAAGTCATGATCCCTACAGAGAGCAAGGTGTTAGACTTGACATAACTTGCTATATTTTTTAATTAGTGACATTCTTTTATTTCTCTCTATCCATATATAGCATAGTCAGATTGCAAATTGAAGTGAAACCTTCATGCTGCATTTGGAATCAAAAGAGATGCAAAGTCCAGTTTTAGACTTTGCTTTTCCTCTGAATTTTGTGAACGAAATGAGAGAAGTGACATGAAAAGGAAGATGAGTTGAATTGATTGGCATCTGAGTAAACATCTCCACAAAGATAACATCTTGAAAGATGAGCAGTGCCTGAAAAGTCTAAGAACTGCTTGGGTGTTTGTGCATAACAAAAATTTTCCTTTAGGTGTTTCATCAGCTGAGAGTCCTTTCAGTTTTGAGTTGTTTGAAACTAGTTTTGCCAGCAGCAAATATCTATGTACAGTGGATATTTTCCAGCAATTGTTACTCATTGTTTTGTGGATAAACTAAGCTGTCAGAAATGTGGGGATTTTTGATGTAAAACCACAGCCCTTTCTGTATCAATAATCTTTACACTGATATCTGCTTAAGAGATGTGCAGGTGATACGATGTTTATGGCAATTGTATCAGCAAGTTAAATAGATGAAAATGCCACAGAAGTCTCTAACAGAACAATTTAGCAGTTTCTAAAAAGAGCCCTGTCAGCGTATGCAGAATGACCTCAAGCTTGCCTATTCTGCCCTAGGTCTCCTATCAAAGGAATGGCCAATTATGCCATGAGAAGTGATTGTTTGATGGAAGCATGTGTGGGGAAGATTGTTCTTACTCCTGAAGGTGTATATATGATATTTTGCAAACACAAAGAAAAATATGGTCTGTATTGCAGGGAAACAGCTATCAAATTTGGTTTGCTGACATCTGTAAATGTGTTTCTTTGTTGTTTGAGTAAGGCTTTGAACCCAGGTCTCCAGAGATGCAAGCCTCAGGCATTAACCAATTGCAGTATTTCACTCTCAGCTTTGTATTTAATAAAAAGCTTTAGATAGATGCAGGTGAACTTTATTTGTTTAATATTGATTGGTTTGCTTTCTTTGAACAAAGAATTGTAGGAACTTTGATAAATGAATTTAAAAGTTGTCCAGTTCCATAGGACCTTGTGCATATTTCTGTATTTCTGTGTGTCTGAAGCTGCTCATCAAATTCCAACAGATAGGCTTTCTGCAAAATACATGTGGGGATGAAATTTTGTTTTGTTTTTAGTGTAGAACTTATTACAATTGTAAGTATCACATCCTCAACTGTCTAATTTCCC
>JAOWBP010001760.1:16309692-16341396 GCA_028571105.1 Tragopan temminckii
AACAGCCTTGCCCTTTGGTATATCATGACAGCGGTTTTTTTCTTTCTCTGGAAAAAAACAATCAAAGGTTTTCTTTCTCTTACATGAAATTATCATTTTTATGGTGTATGGTATTCCTCTTACTACCTGTCCTAAACTACTGCACCACGTTGTTCTTAGCAGTCTGTAGCATTCCCCCCATAGTTGTTCCCTTTCTGATGTAATTGATTTCTGAAATACTTGGGAATTTGCTGTTGCTACAAAAATAGCTGGTGTTAACCTTTGTAATCACACCCTTTGAGAAAGGAATAGCCTGAACGTCTTGCATTACAAGATGTCCTCTTCTCTGTCCTTTTCTCCTTCTGCCATTCCTCTTGCAGCCCAAATATTAGTTTTGTCCATTGACAGATCTTTTTTAATTTCAACCAAATGTTCTGATGTCCATTTAACTAAGGTCAGTACAATATGTACAGAATGAATATCTATTTTCTCTGAAATGTCAATTTTAGTCTGAATAGTCAAAAACAGTCACATTTTCTTAGAACCGCAAGACTGTTCTGCTTCACTTTGTTTGAAGTGAGGCCCTAGGTTGCAGCCCAGAAAGATCTTTTTGTAAATCCAGTCTGAAATCAGTGCTTCCCTCCTTGCTTGCTGTGTTAGCATACAGCAGGAGCCCCATAGGCACATTAGGACAGGATCTCCTTGTGAGAAAGAAACTATTCAGAGGAGTTGTCCAAGTGCTTTGAAAAAGAGGTGTTGCTTTGGTGCACAGTTTGTCATGTGGACTGTGAGTATTCTATTCAGCTAGCTTTTCCCTCACTCATTATGTTATAAAAGTTAATATGCAAGCCTGAATTCTTTTTCTTCCTCCATCCCTTTTCTCGTTTGCAAAGAGTGCCTGGCCAGCTCACTGTTTGTTCAGGACCTGTAAGTGCCCATGGACCGCTCTCATGTTACTGAAATACAGAACATATCCATGCTCAGCATGGCTGAAGGGAAGTCACTTTAATCTCAGATTTATCCCGTCTTCTGTGTTCAGCACTTGGTGTACAGAAGGAGCCAAGACCCATGGGCAGATAGTTGTGCTGGCTGTCACCAGGGTGCTGTTAAAGGTTTTTTTCAAAAGGTCATGGGCCCTAAAAAACCATTGGCGTTGTGAAGGGATTTGAGTGGAAAGGGGAGGAAGTCCTCTCATCTTTCCTTTCTTTCTAAGTGTTTGGCAGGGAAGAAAAGATTTTGTCTGTATTGAGGGAGGAGTAGAGAAAGGAGAGAATTCTTTGTCTGAAGAACAACAGGGCAATAACCAGTTAGTCACTTTTATGTTATTAGTTGGAAGTGTTTATTGCTGAACCGTGGAGTTTCTCCCATTGTCTGTGGTGTGATAAAGTGGGCCGCAAATGGCTTTGTCGCACCCAGGCTTGGAAGAGAGCAAATGAATTCTGGTGAAATTAATGTGTCTTGTCCTCAGTTTGCAGAAACCAGTTGTGAATTTAGTCATAACTGATGATAAAAGGCAGGTCCAGCTCTTCGCAAGCTCTTCACACATCTGCTACTGTATGTAGAAGGAGACGTGGAAGCTTGAGCCCATAATTCTGTGCATCTGAGGTCTATGCAATGTCAGGCTAGATGCTCTGGAGTACAGAAAAGGCTTAGTCTGGGCTCCTCCTTTCTTTCTTTGTTAGTGCTTACAGAATGACTAGTGTTGAAGTTTGGGTTTGAGCAAAGCAGTGACAGCAAAAAAATCTGTGTGCTACACATTGAAACAATTCTGATTTATAGGAATATGTAGGGATACGTGTGTCGGGATACCTGGTGTCAGTGTGTCCAAGATGTATCCCCACAATTAAATAGAGACGTATTTCCTAAACATTTCTATCTGGTTTCCAGGAAAGGTTTATTTTTTTAAGTAACTTGTGGAAAAACACTTTTAGCCAGTAGTAAAATAAATAAATAAATAAAATAACATTTATAAAATTGGGAGCAATATTAAGAAAAGGAAAATATGCTTGGGAATGTATTGTCTGAATTTTCTGAAGATATTGTCCTAACAAACTGGGAACCATTGTTTGGAAAGGTCTTTTCTAAAGTATATAATCACAGACTGCATTCTTAATACTGTTCTGTGTTTTTTATCTGTGAGGGTGCATGTGTTTTATTAGCTCTGCAATGGCCAGAAGTAATAGACCTCATATTAAACAAAAGTTGACATGCTCTCAAAGGGACAAACTGTGGTCAAAGAGAACTGTTCAAAAGAGGCATTTCCAGGTAAATATTTGTTTGGACATTAATGCTGCAAGCCATGAAAGGGGAATTAAAAATCAAACTGATACTGCAAACAAGCTACCTTCCGTTATTTTCTCATGCAGTTCAGGGGCCTGTGTTTAGGAGCTTTTGCAGAAATATGTCTACAGGAATATTTCTTCAGGTGTTAAATTTTTTGTAAGCACACTTACTTCATCTGTTCAATAGCCAATGTACACTTAGAAGAAAAATCAGAAGGCTTGGTTTCAATGGTATTTAATCTTTGTTCCATGCTAAGTGCAAACTTAGTTTTACTATGCTACCTATATTATATGATTAGTTAAATAGCTAGAGAGCAGTAGTAAGTCATCTTTTTTTATTATTTTAATACCCTGACATGACCATCAAATTTTAATGGTCATTGTCTCTTTTAAAACAATAACTGTGTGCATTAATTATTTTGTGGTGAAGTACAGTATGTAGATTAATTTCTGTATCATGCTTTAACAATGCGAATGTTAAAATCACAACAGTAAACTACCAATGCCATTAGCCAGCAGCATTGATTTACACTGCAGATTTAGTTATAAATTAGACCTGATCCATAATCCATTGAACACTTGCTAAAATCTTTTTGAGACTTCTGTGGCTAGACCTGCTAAGTAAGAGAGAAATTTTCTCATATTTTTCTTTTCCTTAATTTTAACTGCTGTATAGTTTTGTTCACATAGGAGTAGTAACATTTTCACACAGATCTGTGGTATTTTTGTGTTTTTATTTAGCTTAGCATCAGAGGGCAGAGGCTACTCTATCAATCTGATAAGTGGAAATTAAATAGATGAGTCTTTATTCATTCCTCAGCTAGCAGGAACAAACACTAAACTAGCAGTGTGCTTGCCAAAAATATGATAAATACAGATGTTTCAGTAGGAATACAAAACATTATTTATGTGACTCATTGAAGAAATAAAATTATTTGCTTTAGAAAAATATAAAAAGCAAACCTTTGTTGTCTAATTGGACATTATCTCCTGAAATTCAGTTTCCCCTTTTCACTCACTCACATCCCTTTTGAAATTAAGGCTTCATCTTTCCCAGTAGAAACTAAGAAATGTCTTTGTTCTCCTCTGAAATGTTTCTGCTGTGGTGTACAAAGTAGTGATTATGCCACTGCTTAAGAAGGAACTCTTAGATTTCATGTTGCTGGGACCTAAATGGTCCCAAGCAATGATTTTATAAGCTGTTGCTAAAAACAATTTCACTCCAAGACCGTTGGACTTTTTACAGTCTAATTTTGGCCGTATATAAGGGTTACTTAAATGCATAGATAACATTAATCTTTCAGTAGCAACAAGTGCTGGCTGTGGTTAAGACCAGGAGCTTAGCATTCCTGTAATCAAAATGTTGTTGCTGGACATGGGTAATACAGTATGTGATCATTTCTGAACGTTAAATCTAACCTGGAATGGATTCAGCCCTGCTACGTGATACCGAGTTGCCTCACATGGCACTGGTCTGCCCCTTTGGTCCTTGAAGATATGGGACAGTAATTAGCAAGTACCTCATTTAATCGACAGGAGTTCGTATAATACCAGAAAGTGCCCTCATGACATGCATGTAAGTAAGCACTTCTATTTCTGTAGACAGACTTTATTTTATTTTTTAACAATATAACTGCCTGGGCTTAGTGTTACAAATCATGAAACGTTTTGTTTATGCATTATAGATAGTGATACCTATTTATAAATCAAAGGCACTGTGTTCTCACTCTATTCCTAGGAGGCCCTTGGCTGTGTGAGCGTTATCCACTCACATGCTTCCATTTTGTTGCCCAGGAAGCTAAATAGAAATATATGACTCTTAGCTGGCCTCATTAATGAGACAATATATACAGTTGGGTGCAGATTCTGAAAGAGTCATAGAGACAAACTTAACAAGCATAGAGGAGGGGGGGAAAGAACACTTTTAAATTATTAAAAAATGTTATTCATAGGAAGCAACAGAGAGTTTTATTTGGGGATGCAGAAAGAAAACCCTGAGGTGGCAGAGGATTCCTAAGTGGCAGTGAACAGTTTATCTCTATCCCACATAGTCATGTGGAAACAATTTATTCTCATCTTGGAGAAACAGGAAATATTTTAAAGTTAATAATGTTTCTGCCACCTTTTTTTCCCCTCCTATCATGCTTACAGTCAAAGGTGAGAGCCTGCCTTGCATCCCCTGTGACTGGACAGGCTCCGTGTCAGACATAGAGACTAGGGAAGGAGGAGGAATGGAGTGAGATCAGCTCTGTGGTTTGCGACAGCCTATAAAACTAGGAAAGCCTCTGCAAAAACAGGAGCCAGAGAGAACTCATAAAAGGCCCATCATCTCCTCTAAATGCATGCCAATTGGCAGGCTGAGCTGTGCTTATTCTGTGCTACAATAGCGTCTTGCTGCAAATCAGCAAACGCATTCTAATACAGTAGTACATGCAAACAGGGGAGGAGCACTTCTTAATGCTTCCTTTGAGCCTTATTGGCTAAATTCAGTCCCCAGCAATCTTGTGGTTTGAAAGAAACTGGGGATTCTGGTGTGAAGTAATTGTGGGAGTAACTGTTAGGGATGAAGTTGTTACTCTCTGATAACCTGGGAAGTGTGTCCTCTTTACAAAGTAGCATCAACGTTTACCTGCACAATGGACCCGTTGACCTGGGGCCCTGCAGTACTCTGTGTAGAGCGAGTGCCATTCTGCTGGCTACATAACTATATATGTGGCTGCCCCTGCGACATGTCAGATGGCTGCTGAGACCCTGCCTTTAATAGGCAAGGTTAGGAGGACAGCATGTGGCACAGGGGCCGAGTCTTCCTTTTTATAAGTCGGTAACAATGGGGTGTTGACAGGCCTTGAGGCCTAGACAGGCTACAAGGGTCATCGCGATAAGGAAGGATTAGTGTATATAATTCGCCAAATATGGGGCCAGCCACTAGCAGGGTTTTTCTGCACATGGTAGATTATCTACAGTAGCTTCATGGAATGCATCTTAGCTGCTGGCTATATTTATTAGCAAGTTTACCCTCACTTTCAGTTTAAGAACTGTATCCTAACTGGGGAACACACGTATACATGATAAAAGAAGCTCTGTGTAGCATTTGGACTGAAGAATAAAAATTGAGTGTGCTGTAGATGTCTGAAGTATAAATACTTCTCAGTGTACCGTAGCTGTTTTTCCCCTAAGATTTTCACTTGAGAGATTTTGTATGCATCTTCATTCTTTGTAAATAAAGCTGTTTCTAACTTAATTCCCTGGAGGGTATAGATATTCAGCCCAAAGATCAGTGGTCAACAGAAAATATAAAGAGCCCGTAGATCAGATCTTTGACTTCTTTGTGGTAGATAGCTAAACTGCCCACCTTAAAATGTTAAGAGAACGATAAATGCTATAAATTCTTGGCTGCAGTGAAGAAGAACTTGTTAACCCCAAAGTTACTGGAATGAGGAATGGATAAAAACTAACAACCTTGCAGTGTTGTGAACTTTATTTTTTTCCTTACAAGAAAAACAAGAAAACAGGAATTTATTCAATTATTGCAGTCATTCTCCAAATCAGATTTTCATTGGCATACAAAAAGGCCATGTTGGTTTGCTCTTTGAGGTGGAGTGCAGTTCATACTTTTGATCTTCTGAGAGATGCTGTGGCAATTTATGTCAATCTGCAGAAAAGTTTTAAAAATACTACAAATTTAGCTACTTTTCTATTTACTTTGAGGTTTTTGTTTGTGTACACATTTCTTTAAGATGCTGCCATCCAATTATGCGTCTTTCCTCAGCACCTTGATGAGCTCAAACATTAAACAAAAGACTGAGTATAAATAAAATTTTGCAAGTCATTTGAGGATGCAGCAAAAGACATAATTGACTTTTTAGTCCATTTTTAGAACAAACTCTCTCAAGGCCTTTTCTTCCTCACAGGAGCACTTCCCACTGCACTGGAACTGACAAGGCTGTATGCATTACTTTATTTTGATACTGACATTTAAACAATAAAATAAAGCCATTTAAAACAAATAGTGGTGCTTTAAGTGTCTGAGCTGTCAAGATATCAAATTATATAACTTGGAAAAATCAGAATTCATTGTTAATGGTATGCACTTAACACAAAGGGTCGCTGAAGTACTAACCAGATATATATTCAGCTACTATGTTGGAGCTAACAGGCTATATTCCTTTAGATAGAATTGACTATATTCGCTTAAATGGACTTGACTCCAGTACAATCACTGTATTCAAATGTCAAAAAAAAGAGAAAGAGGATGTCACGTAGGGTCACAAATTATGTTGGATTTTGACAGATTGTAGCCTTGCTTTACAAGAGCAGTAACATCTCATTTGTCACCGTTTGATCTGTAAGTGCGGGAATGAGAGCGGAAGGCCCTCCATCTCCACCGCAATTTAATCGCTCTGAGGCCGACAGTGGCAGCTAAAGCCACCTGCCCATGCACTGTACTGCTGATCTGTTTTAATTTAATCGTCCGTCAGCTGGGATGAAAGCATAAATCGTCTCCCTTTGATCTGCGAACGGTGTGTTTTTTTTGTAAAGCATGGTGCAGAATCAGGGAGACAATTTTCACATTTAGTGCAACATAGACAACGTGGGCTTGAAAAGCTTGTAAGTGATATTTCGCTGTAGTAGTAATGCAAGAAGTCGCATTTTTTGTAATTTGATATGAAATATTGTAAGCTAAAAAAAAACCTGGCCATAAGAGAAGTTATTGATTCATATTGCATTAATTATTCAAGTGTGAAAAGCCGACCTTTACCCTTAAATAACTTAAACATCTTTAGAAGTCTGAATATCCTTAAATCAAATTGTTTACAAAGGAAGAATAAGGGAAATTATTTGACAGTAACACAGCATAATTCTGCAAACTATTAGTATTATTGTGCATATCATTTGTTTATGTTGCTAAATCTGAAAGAAAAAGAAAAGATCTTAAATGTGTTTTTCAAAAGCTCCTTTCTCCAGCAGAAAATGTTGCCCCTTGTAGGTGTTGCTGGAAGTTTTGTTTAAGGCCAAAAAGTGAATGTTATTTGGACAATCAGATATGGCTGGTAAGCCAAACTCTCTTTTTGGTTGTATTAGTGGAAATCTTATACCTTAGGATGAATTCAATTGAGAGTAAAATGGTAACATTTGGACAAAATCTTTGTTATCTTTCCATACAGGGTAGCTAGTGGTAAAAAAAATCCTCATGTTTGTATTATAATTCTTCCTCTCAGTCCCTTTTCCCACATCATCCTTTTCCAGGCTTGTACTTTCTTAGATTTTTCATGAAATAGGCCATTTAGCTGAAGTAATTTTGATATTGCCTGGTGTTGATTAGAACCAGCTCAGTCAGCTTGTCTATCCCAGTGTTTTAGTCCTTAGGTCCTCTGAAGAAGCATCACAACGGAAGGCTCACCCTTCATCTGTGAGAAATATGACTGAAATGCATGGTCTTCTGTCCCTTTCTTGTGACAGCTTCAAATTCCAGGTGGGCAATATAAAAATCAAAATCTCGCAAAGTCTCCCCAGAGTTCATACAAATCTGAAGAATTCTTTGTAAGATCATTTTTCTGATTGAAATTACAAAGTGCCCACTGAGCTCTTGGAATATCTTTCCATTAATCCTGACCCTAGATTATGACTTTCCTGTTGGAAAGGGATTTTTTGTCTTCAGATGCTAACCCTAGTAATCTCTCTTCCTAGTAATAAACACTGTGTATTTTTTCTTACTTCTGTGGCAGCAGAGAACACAAACCAGAGCTCATAAGAATCCTACCTTTAAAGATTGAAAAAACACCTTTTATTTAGCTAATAATCTTGCAACATTTCATTTGATAAGCTTTTCCATTTTTGTTATTTTTAGCAGGATTTTTATTTGGCAAAAGATTCTATGCATGGGCAAAGAAGTGTTTGTGCTGTGTCTTGTAAAATTCCATTCAGCCTATGCCGGAATACAAATAGTGAAAAATTGCCTTTATCCTTCTTTTACTTTCATTCCTCATGAAAATGTTGTCAGCTTGACAATACGATAAATAATTATGGAGTTGCAGTGGCCCTGCAGTGGGGAGGGAGAGAGAACAAAGCTTCTTTCTCTCAACACAGATTCAAACTTACGAACCAACTTACACTGGATTGAGAGTGATGATTTGGTCAAATGCCCACAGACAGTTCCTTGGGGTAAGAAGAGAGAAAACAGGCAAAACCTTCTTATCCTCCAGATTGACCACTGGAATTGGTGCAGTCGTTGCTGGGACGTGAGCTCACACAGCATGGTAATGAGGGAAGACAAAGGGGTCGGGCTGTTCTCAGCCCTGGTGTCTCCTGCTTCTACTCCAAGTAGCTAAGGAGGTAGGGATCCTCCAGTAGCAATCAGTGGTGCTGCTCAGAAACAGAAGTGGCAAAAAGCTCCTAGCAAAGCATGTGAAAGAGCAAAACTGCACTTGCAAGTACTTCTTTTTCAGGTTCAAAAGTGCATCAGAATGATTGTATCTATCTGTAAAAGCCAGTAGCACTTAGAGAAAGGATATTAATTTACAAAGTCGAGGAGTGTTATTTATGTATATATTTTTGTATAAAGTTGACTGCACAAACAGTTTTTGTCCACCCCAACTCAAGATAAACACCCGATGTTATAGCCTCTAAATCCATGAAAACTGTTCTTTGCTGTGGGCTTGCTGCATCCCATGCTGTAGAGGACTGAGGCAAGAGAAAAGAGAAATTAAGGTTGAGTGAACAGTCAGAAGTTCTGATATTTTCTTACTTCTGACTTCTTGCCTTTAAAATCTAAACCTGGGGATGGTTATGCAATTTTTGTAACTGTAAGGTTTTTAGATGGAATAACAAAGTACGCAGACGAAGGCATCCTGTATGGTGTAAATGATTTTTGGTCTACTATACTCGTGACAGTTTTCTTTAGTCTTGTGTAGGTAATGATAACACAACTAGCAAAGAATGTCCTACACTCCCAGGAAGGCTGATTTAAATGTATTTAAATAGAATCAGTCTAAAGTAGCAAAAAGTGAAGAACTAATTTTAATACCAATTCTTTATCCAGAATAAAATTGTTCTGCAAGCTGGAACACTTACTTTCCCCAAACATAAAAGATTTGCACCAAATTCTATTTGTCAAAATGATGTGTAATGTGGAGAAATGGAGCATTGCTCCACTGATTTTATAATTGAGCTGAGAAATTAGCTTTTCACTTCAGAGTACTTCTAAACAAAGGGCCTCATTGTTGGAACTGGCAATGCTGTCACCACGCTGCTGGGTACAGGATGAACCTGTTCGCATTGAACTGTAGCGTCCTGAAAGGTATTTTCAACAAGTCTGACTTTGCAAATTCTAACTTTATGAACGAAGTCAACATAGTGTTGTATCCTTTCATATGTCCAGTCCTTTTCCCTCTTAATAATTTGGGCATTTTTTCTTAGCTTTTTGTATTGGAATTTTGAATTCAATTACACTGTAGTCAGATAAGCATAAATACAAACTACACCGTGCTGCTATCAATATGGCCTTCTCTTAAAACTCCAGCACATACAACACAGATGACTCCCTCGATAATATACTTGTATCTACTCAGTCTAAGTAGTATAATGAAAGTGAAGGCAAAGACACAGTATACCACATATGATGCATCTATGCAACATCTAGTAAGAATGAGTAGGGAGAAAGCCATGCAGAAGCACTGCTAGTTTTGCTAGTTATTTACAGGCTCTTACAAGCCCATTAATTCACATGGTGTTTTTCATTGGTTTTGTTGGTTTTGCCAGTGTGTTACTGTGATCATTCACGCTCTCCCATCTGTGTCTGTAGCACTTTCAATGATGGACACTGCAAGTTCTTTGCACTGCAGTGAGCAGAAGCAACAAGAGAAGGGTCTATCATGGTACCCTGTTGGTAGTATGATGATGATACACAGACCATATTTAGTATTTTTATTTTTCTAGATGTATTTTGATGATTTGTTTACAGCACAAAGCGTGTGCCTTATGTCTCTTTCTACAATTTTCTCCAATGGGGGTGTAGTTCCATGTACACCATGTGGTGTGATTTCAGCCTGATGTATTCAATTCTTTATGTATGTATATGCACACCCAGGTCAAATCACCTGTTGTCTTCTCTTGGTACACTTGCAGCAGTGTCTTTTGGTCTATTAGCACGTGTTGCATACCACTGGAAAACCTGTCTTGTCTCTCGGTATAAGTTGGCGAAACAAGTTATTTATCTCTATGGTTCCTTAGCAGTACAGAGGACAGGATTCGAGGACTCGCTTATTTCATTACTGTGTGTGTAAGGTCAGTGGTTTCATAGCTGGAAGATTACAGAAATCCTCAACTTCACCAGTAGTTTTCTTTATGGTTTATAAAGTGGACACTTAGCATGTCTGTCAGGATATTGGAGATTATGTGTTCAGGAAGCCACCACGATCTAAATGGCAGTATTAAATATTTACTGTAACTATATAGATCATGGCAGGCAGAAATTTATTACAAGTACAACAAATTTTTCAGCCTGTCTCTTCTTAAGACAAAAGCTTTAAAGCAAAATATTATTTAAATTGATAAAAGATGCAAATACAATTTCACTGTATTTCTTGATTCATATTAAAAGACTAAATATTTCATCCTCATAATTAAAGATTTGTCAAAGATTTATCCATGTCTTCTTCTGCAGAAAGCTATCAGATCTAATTAGGAAAAGTAACATTTGTTGTACTGCCCACTAGTTTAAAAAAATATTTCTGTGGAGCATGGATGATGACTGTTTAATTTGTCTTTACCTTAGTAAACTGTTACCCGAGAATTAAAAAAATTGGTTTCTAGAAGGAAAAATCAATAAGAATTCGTCTTTTAAAAGGCAGGTCTCCACAATGCAAATATTGCATCAAGGGAACACTCTTAGAAAACTACTAATTTTACTAATTAATTTCCGTGTGGATAATGGATATACACTAAGGAATGGAGGTAGATGAAAATCTCAATAGGACAGGCAAAAATTAGGTAAAGCCTAATGCTAATATCGTATGTTCTTTTTCATAACATCCGATAAAAAGCAGAGCCTAGAAATATATTTTTGTATTAACATTTTCTGAATTAGAAACCTGGGATTTCCCTTATTTTATCAAACTGAAAAATATTCATCCTGATATGTTGTTTCCATCGGAGACCTAATAACTGATTCTTTCAAGATAACCATGCAAGTAATTAATGTCGTTATGCAGATAATATTTGGAAAGTGGATGAATATTTTTTCATATGTTCTGTAATTCTCTGTTGATAAGCTGTAGTCTGTAGTTTAACCTACCTACTGCAAGTTCCTGTCCTTTCTTCTGCAAGTGCTCTAAATCTGCCAGGCTACCTGACTGCAGGATTTGGCCCAAAATGTATTGAGGTCAGGAAGAAGCTTGGAGAAAAAGCTGTGAACGCTGTTGCTGTATCCTTGTGTATGTGTTTGGAAGCTTTTTGTATGTTTTTTGTTTGTTTGTTTGTTTGTTTCTTCTCAGGCCTAAGGTTTTTATATACAATAACTGTTATTTATTTATGTATTTATTTTAGAAAGAAAATAGTAAATATAGAAGCTCAAGATGTAGAAAGTATGTGTTTCTAGCTGTGAGGGTGCATATAGCTTTTGGTATATTTTGTCTGTTTTAATACAAACATTTAGTTTTACTGAGCGCAGTGCACCCACCCTCTGATTCATATATTAATGAGGAATTTCTTTTTCAATTATTTTTTCTTCAAGAGTCCCAGGTAGATACACAGAACAATACTGGGATTTATCTAAAGAGGCATTACTCCTATACGTAATGGGGAAGCAGATTCAGAAGTTGTGTGAAGACTGCTTCTCAGAGTAGTTCATTAAGTTATTTGGTACCATTTTCATTTAAAAAAAATACTCAATAACTATCAGTTTAAAACATATCTCTAGTGACCTGCTCAAGCTAGGTATGTGCATGTGTTCACTGTACACTCACTGTCTCACTCGTTTGCTTTTTGTTACTTACCAGGTACATTAAAATTCACATCTAAATTTCAAATGAACTAAATAAAGCATTTCTTTCAGATAAATGGTTGATTTTGTTCCTCTCATGTTATATTAATATTAATATTATAGAGTCTTCTGTACCCTTGCTTTACTTCCTGACTATCTGATAATTGGGTTGGCGGAGTGTACCTGGGGTCATCGTGTTTAGCTTATCTGCACAAAGGAAAGAGTGGCAAATAATAAGGAAAAGCAGCAATAAAATAGTGGAAAAAAATTGAAAGAAAGATTTAATCTTTGACCAATTTGAAACGTATCCCAGCGAATCCATGGAGAAAAAGATAAAGTGTGACTATGAGTAAGTTAACTAAACACATTACGGCATGTGAGAGCAAATGGAGTTAGTCCATTGTACATGTTTAATTTCCTATTAGTCTCTGGCGTTTACTACTGTGGTCTGAGTTGGGGCATCTGTAAATTCAGTTAAATACAGTGCATTGTCTAAACATATCACAGCTCCAATCAGTCACCCTGGCTGCTGATAAGAAGCCTCTTGTATTATTGAATCTACAATAGAGAGGCTCTGCAGGCACAAAGATAACAGCTAGGTATTTCACTTTAAGTATGAGAAAAAACAGCAACTCGCCTTTGCTGCTACAGCTGTGACATTTATTACTACTCCCTGATTTGTTTTATACTACTGATGTGAATTTGGTTTCAGGTGCTTTATATCTCTTCCTATTCCTAACTTTAGACTTCTATCTAGAAAGAGTAAGGAAAAACAAATAAACTAAAGTCAACTTTCATACTATTATATAGATAGCAGCAACTTCAGCACTGTACCGGTTTGTGTCATACAGATTTCATCTCCCAAGGATGAAGCAGAGGCTTTTGTTTATTCCTTCACCATTTTGTTTCTGTAGACTTCAAGGAATTTCAGAGATGGTGCTTCAGAGAGGCATCTGCTCTGGAGGAAGCATAGTTCTGGCCACGGTTATTTGAACATAGAGTTTTTCAGTGTTCTTGTAGATAAAAAATGAGGTATTTTTGTGACCTTTTAGTGAAGCCCTTGGCTTAGAGAGAAAATATTAGTAAAGCCCTTGAGTTAGAAAAAAAAAAAACCAAATTCTACTAGCAGATTCCAAGCAGATAAAGTACTACAGATGCATAGCCAGGATGTATTGCATACAGAAGGACTCTGAATATAAATATAGGATTGGTAGAAACCAGGGGCATTGGTTTCTCAGTTTGATGATTTTTTTTAGTCCTACAAACTTAAGCAAACGTAAGATGTTAAGGATAAAATTTTCTCGCCAGAGAAAATTTTGCCAGCTCCAGAAGCTGATTTTCTCTTTTTTCAAAGTTTCATCTGTTCTAAAGAATAAAAGTTGTAGTAAAATGCATTTTTTTCATGTATTAAAAAAAAAAAAAAAGAGAGAGAGACATTATTTATAAAACCACCTGCTTCAACATGAATTGCTGGGACTACAGAGAGTGGTGACTGTCAAAGCATGAGCTTCTTGCTGTGCCCAGAGAAATTGCTTCAAGTTTGGGCAACAGTGTTCGCCCATTTAGTGTGATTAATGATGAGAATATGTTTTAAAATGAGTAAGAACTCATACACCTTATTTCCACACAGCATAATACGCATATTAATAGTGATAGTATCTCTCTGTGAATGTTTTAATTGTATGCACAAAGAACAGTTCTATCCACAGTAGTAGACAGCATCTATGTATAAATATCATTTAACATACTTATACTATTTGTTTTACCTATAAGCCATATTTTATTTAAAATTCAGAGATTCTGATCCTGAAACATCATGGCAGATGGTTTCAAGTTCTGTTTCCCAAAAATATACCTATTTTAAAATGCAGTTAATGTCTTTGATATTTTTAATTCAATTGTGATTTTATATCTTTTGTTTCTGCATTGATAGATTGCTGAGAGATCATAACTCATTGTTCAGCAAACTTATGGTAGAAAGTTTGTAGCTTATAAGATTTCTTTGTTTCCTAAGGCTGCTTTAGTTGTATACCTGTTGAGTTACAGCTGTATTTCTTCAAGTAGCTGACATGACTTGTTTTGTTTGAGCCCTCACTTAAAGTTTTATTTCTGTTGCCGGATGAGTGGTAACTACATGAAGTTTGATTTACTACTTGACACTATATAAATAAAATTCCTAAAGCATATACCATAAAGATAAAAAAAACAACAACAACAACAAAGTTTTCAGCAATATCTGAAGTAAAGTCAAAACCAAAACAAAAGAAAGCGCTAAGGTTGGCTTTTGTCCTTTGAGCTCTGCAGATGCAGGCTGTGCAGCAGGTCCTCTGCTGTGATGTGAAATCCAGGTCTGGGTAGCATTCAGTAGATCTTGTCTCTTGGACTGCTGGTAGCAGGGTACCCAGTAAGAAATGTATTATGGTTATCTATGTAACAGATTCAGCAAAAATTCTGCATATTTATGTCTGTTTTTAGCTTTCTGCATAAAATATATTTTTTGGTTCTTCAGCAAAAGCAATTCAAAGGCACTAGTAGGTATAGTTCAGGAATGCCAGCTGGTCGGCTTCTAAAGGGCCGTGTAGTTATCTACTGGATGGTGGCAGTCACAGGAAAACTTGTCCCATAGGTCAGAGGGGTGTGGGGGGCCCATTTGTAGTAGGAAACGAGAATGTGGAGAAACATTTTCCTAGGCCTTTTAAAATGAAGATATTATATGGTGTTGTGTCTTGTTTTTGTTTTGTTATTTCACCTTAAAACAGAATGCTTTCAGTTGTTGCAGGATTTTTTTTTATTTTTATTTTTTGGCCTGAGCAATGGATTATTTGCAAAGCTGGTGTTTATTCATGTTTGTAAGATCATGGGACTGGGCTTTGTTGTTTCTGATATAGCAAGCTAACATGGTAGGCTAATGCATCTGCTTAGGGTGTTAAAGGTGCACCAAATGGAAGAGTGAGGTGCAGCCAAAGGTAGATGTAAGGAGAAGGAGGCAGATACAGGAGATGCAAGGCTGGAAAACCGTGAAGGGGAAAGAGCTACCAGTCGGTGATGAAAAAAAGTCATAGGTTGAAAAGGAGACTTATATGGTGATTAGGATGCCTAAAAGCAATATTCAGGTACATACAGAGTATGGAATTGTTCTTGGTAGGCAAAAATTCACAGAAAATGCCTTCTGGAAAGTCTGTTCACTTTGTGGAAACAAATGTAAATCACTTACATGCATGGATAAAGCTTCTAGAATACACCAGAAGTGATCAGTGGAGATTTCTATACCCACGAGATCTGTGGAGATCAAGAAATGATTTCTTTTTTTTTCTGACCAAAGGTTGAAATTGCTGCTCCTCTGCTGAGCTGGAGCTCTAAGGAAGCACAGTGGAATGCCGCTGTTTTTTTACAGTTGCAGACTTTGCAGGGTGTACTATCTGGTCCTTGAACTGTACATGATGGCCGACTGAGTATATGGCAGTTGTGCTATACATCAAGACAGTAATTGAAAAGTTACTGAAAATAATTTGTTTATCACTTGATAATACACCAGGGAAGGCCAAAGTGGGTGTTCATTTCACAAAAATTAGTGAAAGCCAAATCTCTGAATTGCTAGAACGCTGTTTGACACACAGCAGATTTTTTTCCAACTTCTCAGTGAGAATTAATAATACTGAAATATGTTTTTCATCATGGTTTTCTTGATATTTACAAGAGAAAGCTACCAGGATAATTGTACTCCATATTAATTTAGTGTCTTTTTAAGAGGAGAGCTGGGTGTTGTGATTTAGATGGAGGAAAAAAAACTTTGCAGTTCTTTCCCACCCCATTTGGAGTCTGTTAAGCAAACCAAGGTAAGCAAATCAAGGGTCTTGTGGGCTGGACCTCTCATTTCTTATGAGGCAATATAAGTGATAATCAGTATAACCAGTTTTCCTTAAGTTATTACAGCTGTTTTTGGAGGGAATTTTTTTATTTTTTTTATTTTTTGGTAAGTAAAAATTCTTCCCTACTATTCAGCCCATGACTAGGTATTAGCAGTCTGGGGAAGGTTAAATCATTCTTACCAATTAGAATTTGTTTGCAGGTGTGGTTATTGTTACTGTGTGCTTTCCTAATCCCTCTTCAGTATTGGTGCATCACCAACCCTACTAGTTTAATTAACATTGAAATTCTCATATTATTTTGGTATGCTGATTACAGGCAAAGACTAAGTGGAAGTCAGTTTGGCATCCCAAGAGACTTGAGTGTTAATGCAGAAAGGTTTTTTTTTTCTTTTCTCCCCCTCCATGAACTCCAGATAAGCAGTAGGCCCCAGTTAGATTTCATTACTATCACGCACTCTTCATGGTCATCTTTTAATATTTGAAAGGATCATTTGTTAGCGGGAAATGGTCAATTTTTTTTTCTTTGGCTTTTGAAATATAATTTTCAATTTTTAATTTGATTCATTTAGATGAAATCATTAATCAGGGTTGAAACTGAGTTAATTTTCTGGAAAATAAATGAGGTTGTTAGAGTGAACATTATTAAGTGGGCTCTTTGCAAGAAAGGGATAATAGCTGAAAATATGGAAGACTTTTAAGAACTATAGCAGTCGAGGGATAAAAAACAGAAAGGTTTTTTTTCTAGATAAGTGCAGTAATTTTTTAAAGGAAGCTAGGCATAGGAGGGATATTTCAGAACTATCATTATCAGGGTTACAGAGTAAATACTCGTATTAAATATATATGTGACTTAAAATGCTTGAGTAAGAATATAGATAGTGATTCTCTTATGTTCTTACAAGCAGTATGCTTCTCAGCATATACTATTCCAAGTAATGCCCATTTGGTTTTTGAGACAGAGAAACATGACTTAGTAATTCAGTAGAGATATATCCATCCAAGTACAAAGCTTCAGCAGACAGGGAGCAAAGGTCACTAAACCATTTTTTTTAGTTTGACCCAAATTCAGCTTCTGGCCTTGAGAGAGTTCTGTTTCCTCTTTCTCTGCATTTTACTGAATCATACAAAGTGGTTAAGATAGTCAGCAAAGTCTCTTACAAATGCAAACCAAAGAAGAAAGGATTGGACTAGACAGGCAACATCCTGCATTTACCATTCAAATTCATTTCAGTTAACTACAGAATTTGTTTTGCATTGTTTCCCAATGCCATCTGCTTTCTGCTAATCTTCTATTTAAAATAATGTGGGCTTTTTTAGAAGACAGAGCTGCCTCCTCTGTTCTGACAGGAAGGAATTTCTTCTCTTCAAGTGTTTCAGTCTTTGCTTCAGACTTATCATAACACTAAGCACTTAGTGGCCCTAGGTCAAAATTTTTGATGGAGCACTCAAGCTCTGTTTAGGTTTTCCCTAATGCCCGTATACTCATTAAGGAGCATTTCAAAGCCCATCACCATGAATGAAAGGTAGAGCTTTTATGTGTCTTATCCAAAAAGGTGTTTTCTTGTAGGTGGTTTTTAACCGTCCTACCTAACAAGCTATTAAATGCTCTCACCTACCATTAGCTGCAGAGGGAACTGGTAGTGTGTAACACGTCTTAAAAAAAAATAATAAAAAAAAATTCTCTAGAATGGAGAATGATGAAGAAATTTCTGCTTGGAGGAGACAGACACGTGGAAATAGAAACAACTCTGGAGTGCAGTTGTTTTCCCTTTGTGATGTACCTTTCCGTGATAAAAAATGAGAGAGAATAATAAGAGAGAACAATAATTGACTTGGGCTAGGCTTACAATATTTTTATTTAAAAAATGTAAATCCCAGGGAGCAAAGTCAGTTTTCATTTCCTTTTAAAAATAAACAGTTGATCTAGACACAAATGGTCAGATGGTACATCATCACTGCTACCAATGGTAACTAAAGAGATGATAACTATAGGCTTTTAAGCATCCAAAATAGCATTTGGAAGATAGTTACTTTGAGAGAGAACAGAGCAGAATGAATATTGATTTAGAATTTTGTTTTCAGCTTCAGTTGCATTATCCACAAAGAGAGATGTAACAGCCTCAGGTGAATAGCCTACAGCATGTTGATTCAGAATGGCAGTGACGTGGTATAAATATACTTGAGCTAGGCTAACTGGTTACGTATTATGTGGAACCTCTTTTAGGAGAGGCAAAAGTTTCTCTCTTCTGAAATCAGAGAAGGTCTCAAAGTCCCTCCACATGATTAAGATCAGTCACTTGTCATCATTAGTCAATTGCAATTAGTTAGTACTAATGGTTTTTGTATCCAGCCTGCATTATAGACTCTCCATGCTAATAGCAACAGATTAATAACTGGGCCAGGGTGGCCAGAGGCCCTTAGTCTTAATAATACAACTTATTACGGTATTATGTAGATGCTATGAGAGTATGAATAGGGCCTGCTAAGTCTCAGTGGCATAGTCCTGTGCCTTTGGAGTTAATAGGCTTCTAAAACTTGTTGTGAGTAGCAAAAGCAGGATCAGACCAATGCTGTGCCATGAACACAGCATGATAAACAGTAATATGTAGTATCTTTTGGTATGCAGAAGCTGTTTTGCGTAGGACATACTTACAGAAGTTAGCATCACTCAAATTTCAAATTAAGCTTTAAAATGTTAAATTGAGAAAATGCATTGCTTCTGTGTGACTTTCAGTTTTGCTGATTGATTTGGTTGTGGCAATTGTTACTTTTTTTACAGCTGTGCAAAATGTTCACAGCCTCTGTCCTCCCATATTTACAGCCACTTTAGACTCACTCATAAATGAGTAACATTCATGACAATGTCTCCAGGGAAGCCAGGCTATTTCCAGGGCTTTATTGCATTGTTACTCTTGAAGGAGCTTAGGCTGGGGGGCAAAGATGAGGTTGGGGAAAAAGCCTAGCTTGGTGTTTAGAGGAGATCCCACTCGTCAGGTGTGTGTGTACATCATGGCTACTACAGAAAGCTTTGATGCTTGCTGGAGGCAATTGCTAACAGCTGGCTTGGCTATTGACTGTGATCTCAGAACTTGGCTCTTTTGAAGCTAAACAAGCCATCTCCAAAAACCCCTTATTTATTTATTTATTTATTTATTTATTTATTTATTTATTTATTTATTTATTTGATGTAGGACACCGTTCTTTGTCCAGCTTCTTTTTCAGATTCTCTTCGGTGCTCAGCCTTGGACTGTTTCATCCTAGAATTTTTTTTTTTAGTGTTTTGTAGTATCTTTGAACATAGCTCTTTCCAATCCTTTCTATATCTAAGAGGAAAGGCTGCATTTCACTTTACTTCTTTAAAATATATGAACCAGAAATTTGCTGCAGTTTTGGCATGGAGATTCTCTTTTTCATCAATCGTTGCTGAGTAACCTTCTGCCTCTGTCTTATGACAGCTTTAAGACACACAAGACTTCAGTACATACTGAAATTACATCAACAGCTTTTGGGTTAGGAAAGACAGTTTTGCTTTGCTTGTATGTTGTTAACTCTGTGTTCAAACTGTACCATTAAAACGCTTCAGCACTGGGGAATTTGCTACATAGAGATGCTCCAAACATACGATGTACAGGAGTGGAAAGCAGTTTTCTGTCTCTGAAGATGAGTTTAGAAATAGTAATACCATCTGTAATAATACGGCAAAGATAGATTTCCAGTGCTTTGAAGAAATATAGCTGAGATCTGGAAGCAAAGTATTTTAGGAGATGAACAGTTAATTTGCCTTGTTACTAAAGACAGATTTTATGTAAACTTTTAGAAGCATAACAGATTCATTTAGTCTCTAAATAGTAAGCAACTATCTAGTGAAATAAGTTTATTATACATATAACTATGAGCAGTAGTAGAAGTATTTGTAAAACTTCGGTTTTCTTTCTTGTTTCCTTATTGCGCAACACACAGTGCTAGAAGTTGGATGCTCACTTGGTGTGTAGGATGTCAATGAATGAAACGAGTCAGTTCATGTTTGACCCAAGTGGTTCTGTACAGAAGTGCAAACGTATGTCACTGATTACAAAATATCTTAATTTATTTGCTGTTTGGATAAGGAAGCAGAAGCTGTGATTCCTGTGTTTTTGGACTGACTGCACTGCAGTGGGATAAGCATCTGTCCTGTGCGTGAGGTGCTCATCTACATGTACCTATTAATAGTAATGTGGCTAGCTGGCTTATCCAAGCAGTTGCCAGAGGCCTAAGAGTATACAAATACAAATGATTTTAAATAACAATTTTTAAGGGACTTGTGCAGCTCTTAAAGAAGAAGCAGGGTTGGTTAGTGCAGAGGTCCTGCTTCGAGTTTCTTATTTCAGGCTAAGCTCACCAGTTTAATTTTAATCCCTTTCAAACGCCTTGGTCATGCTTTGAAGATAGAAAACCACCCCCTCAAGCTCTGAAGCTGAGCAGTGGCCCTTTTTGTTTCCACAAGCCGAAAATAAAGTGTTCGCATGAGCTCATTTACAGAGAGTAGAGTTGGCAGCCTTATCAGGAGCAGAGAAGGGAGCTCTGAAGATGAAAAGCTCTCGCTGTGACAGAAGTCTTTATTAGGTTGGGCAGTAATGGAACGTGGTGTACACAGGATAAAGCGACGGCTACCTAGAGCATTTAGGGAAAGCCAGAAGAGTAATCATGTTTTATGTTGTTCCCAGGCTGGCTTCTTTGGTGATCCCCCTGATCCTGAGGATGTTTGAAAGGGGGGACTGCGTAAGCAGCATACTGACCCAGCTTTGCTTGCTGCTTGAGCCCCTGTTGATCACAAAAAAGCAAAGTAATGTTGAATCACTGTGCAGTTGAAAAATTGCTCAGCACTCCCAGTTTGGCCAGTACTAAAAAATGGATTTTGATGAAAAATCTCATTATCCAATTTCAATTGTGCATCAAATTCCATTTACAACAAATACTTCTTTTGCTGAAGTTCAGTATTCTTAAGATAATTTTTTTTATAATACACAATATTGCTAAATATATAACTAAGATAATTCAATATTAGAGATATAATTAGCATGAGAGTAAAAAATTTGACTTCTTCAGCTTGGTCTAGTGAGTATTTTTATTTTCAAACGTAAATATATACATTGACACATAAACATATACGCCTTGGAAATGTAACTCATGCTGGATGGGCAGTTTCTGCTCAGTTTCACTCAGAAATCAGTGTTAGAGAATAAATGTACCCTGAGAAGTGCAAAATGATCTTCAAAGATTTCTGTTCACACTGCATAAGCAGCAGCCTTAACTTTGAAGGAACCACTGGCTGCCTTAACTCCCAGTCAGGAAAGCAGGCTGAGCTTGCCTCATGCTTTGCACAGCACTGGTTCCTTTGTGATGGAGGGAACATTGCAAATCAGCAAGTATGCACATTTTAGCCCTGTTTAAATGGCTGCTCTGCATGACTAGAAGAAGGATCCGCTGCAGGCCCTCCTCCAGGCCTCATACTCCTCCTCACATGGCCCTTGTTGTAAAAAGCAGCCTCACTTGGCAACTGCCACTTGAAGTTTAGAAATACAGCCTTAAAAGGCTGTCTTACACTGACTTGAAGATGGTGTGTGTGCTGGTCTTGTTGAGATTAGCCTGGGTGACAAGGTAAGCAGCACAGTGGCATGGTACCTGTTGCTGTAGGGCACCATCCTTTCCTCCATCACATGCTTGGCACTCACTTTCGGGAAACCCTTCTGAGGTTCCATCACAGCCTGGTCAATGAGGGAATCTGGCTGTAGCAGATATTAACATCTCTGAAAGAGGCTCAGCCCACCACTGGCTTCATTAATCCTGCTTCAGGAGTGTACAGAGCTGTAACTGGCACATAGGTATTTGCTGGCTGTGTGTGTGTTTATTTTTTATCTGGGTGTGGCCCAGTGTTCTTTTAAACGCAGAAGCTTTCTTTTCTGGCTGAATTCAGTGGCAAAATTTCTGCTGACTAATAGGAATAGAACTGGAATCAGCTTTGTATTGATAGTAAGTGGTGCAGTTCCACTCATCTTCCCCCCGTCACTGACAATCGGTATGGCCTTTTGTTGGTGGCTCTACTTCAGAGTTTTTCCTATTCTCTTTTTAGATTCCCATCTTCATTAAGGATTCTGTCTTCTTGCTAGCACTACTAATTGTTCCAATGTTTTTTATAAGTTTCACAGCTGCTGTGAAATTCAAATTGAGACCTGCGTTACTTTTATAGGCATTTCTGCCCCTCAGTAAAAAACAAAAAGGATTTACTTCAAGTTTTGAATTGCCTTCTTTAATGTCTTTAAACAATAGACCTATTTTTTCATTTAATTAAAACAGTAAAAGTTAACTATACAGATTGACAGAGAACTGTAATTGATTTGACTTTTTTTTTTTCTTTTTTAATCACTATTAACAATAAAACACAGAGCTTTTTGCTGGAAAAGTAGCTGAGGAGAAAAAAACAACAATGAAAAAGAAAGATAAATGACAGTAACACTGCTTTCATTAATTAGGAGGAAATGCTGAATATTATTCATGCTACAAAATGTCTGCAATTGGGATTTTAGTGGCAAGGGAGTTTCAGTCAGTTTTCTCCAGGTAAGGACTGCAGGCATCAATTTGTCAAGATGGTATAAAAATACCTGATTTTATTAACAGATCTTTTTGTGTGTGCAGTGGAAATACCACTGATTGTACATCTTCAGGTAATCTGCTTATTCATAAAGAAAACAGTGAGATGAAAAAGTTTCTCTTTAAAAACAGACTTACCAAATTTTTCATAGACTGTGTTAAGACCCCGTATTTGGATAGAATGAAAGCATCATTTTTTTTGATCCTGTATGCAACTTCTGTTTTGAAAGCTTTGATAACACTTTAACTTGGAAAGTAAAAAGGGAGAGAAGACTTTTCCTTAAACCAAGTTATTTTCTTTTATTATTATATTCTTTTATATCTTTACAGTAGTTTTGTTCCTCTGCAGTGCTTACTTTCCTGAAAAAAAGTTTTTAGTTATGTTAGTCACATTAATAATGTGAACTGAAATTTGCTCTGAATAATCCACCCAATTTTTTGCGATATGTGTTGATGACTGAGAAAGACACACAGGAGTTGTCTATCTATTCTCAGTGGAGAAATTACTAGGCCAGCCATTGATCTTTGCCATTGGCAGGATGGACTGTTGTGCAATTACAAGTAATAAGATATGTTTTCTCTTCTGTTTTCTATTCTGACTTAATTTTACATTTCTTAAAAATCAAATAATATAATATATATATAATATAATAATATGTATTCACCAGTTTTGGCATTATACTTTTGGAACCATCCATTTTGTTATGTATAACAAAAATCACATATAGGATCCATCCAGAAAACATCTGATTATGGCTCATTTCAGTAACTCAGTGTCTGAGATGGATAAGGAAGAGCCTGTTCACTTATCAGTTGCATTGGTCCACTTAATGGGCATTGAACCCTTTTCTATCTCTGCCAGCACAGGTGCAATTTCATTACCGGTACTTCAGACCTCACATACATATTAGTTAAACTGTTTGGTCAGTTGTTCTTTATAAGTACATTTATGGTACACAGTAAGTTTGTTTCTATTTCCCTTTAAATTCAGCAGGAAGAGCCTTTCTTATGCATATGATGCCACAGTGGGGTTTGCTCTAGATAAATGACACCCCCTCTTTCTTAAACAAGATTCAAGAGCTTCCACAGCTGCAAAGTATAGCATCCAGCACTTGAAGTTGCAGTCAGATCACTGTGACAGTTGCCAACTGCCTGGAGTTTTGACAAGGATTATACACCTTGGTGGTATGGTGTGCTTCATGGCTTAAGAAATGTGAAGTATAGCAAATATACTATATTACAAAGATTTTAGTACATCTCAGAGTAGAAGCAACATAATACAATGAAACAATAAACAAGCATATGAAAAACTTAAAGGTTTATCTTTAAGTTGTCTTTATCTTACATATTTATGTAACTTTTAATTAATGACTATAAAAAATCAAGTTCATGTAAAGATTTTTCTAAAACTATGTTATAATGCCGCTTTATGAAAATGGCCTTGAATAAAAAATGGACCATACAGCTCTGGACATAGGAAAGGTAGCTATCAAAACTGCAGAACTCAAGCTCTGAATTTCTTTGAACTTTATAAAATTTTTGATGTGGAATTTAAAACCAGTTTTGGTCTGTAGAAAATGTTATAACTTTCAGTCTGAATAAAGACTGAATAAGGTCCAGCTACCACTGAAACTATGCTAGCTTGATGAATTTAAAAGCCAAGTTTCCTATTATGCTGGTCTTTAACTGCAAGCCAACTTAATTTCAAGAAATATGTAAGTATGATCACTGAGAGAACAACAGACTCGATATGAAATTGACACAAAGTAGGGAAGTTTACTTCTATTCTTTGTGGATAGTTTGAAAAGAAGATCAGTGAGCAATCTGAAAAGAAAGGCACAAGCTGGAGAGAATAATAAAGAGGTATCCATCCAGAGTACCACAACGTCTGACGAAATGGCATGACAAGTGGAAAATAACTGTAAGATGGGGAAAAGACAGTAAAAAATGAATTGTGTTATAGTTTCTAAAACCTGCTTCAATTCATGAAACATGCTGCTGAGCAATGCCAAGGTGTGTAATGTTCACATAAATCTCCCATGTCAACAAATGGGAAACATGTAAAACCTTAAGAAACACTATCAGAAAATACTTGATTTGTTAGGACCATTGAGATCACTAGAAGGCCAAGGGGATGGAATTCAACAAAAACAAGGCAGGTCCTACACTTTGATTACAACAACCCCATGCAACGCTACAGGTTTGGGGCAGAGTGACTGGAAGACCATGCAGAGGAAAAGGACCTGGGGTGTTGGTTGATGCTCACCTGAACATGAGCCAGCAGCATGCCTGGGTGACTAGGAAAGCCAATGGCATCCTGGCTTGTATCAGAAGTATTGCTGCCAGCAGGACCAGGGAGGTGATCATTCCCCTGTACTCAGCTCTGGTAAGGCCATACTTAAAGTACTGTGTTCAGTTTTGGACATGTCACTACAAGAAATACATCGAGGCCCAGGAGCATGTGCATAGTAGGGTAATGAAGCTGGTGAGGGGACTGAAGCTTGAGTCTTTTGAAGAGTGTCTGAGGGAACTGGGATTATTTAGTCTGGAGGAGTCTGTTGCTCTCTATAGCTGCATGAAAAGAGATTGTGGCAAGGTGGGAGCTGGTCTCTTCTCCTGGTTAACAGTGGTAGGATGAGAGGAAATAGCCTCAAGTTGCACTAGGGGAGGCTCAGGTTGAATATTAGGGAAAACTTCTCCTAAAGAATGGTGAGACACTGGAACAGGCTGCTGTTGAGTCACTGTCCCCTGGAGGTGTTCAAGAAATGTATAGATGTGGTACTAAGGGACATGGTTTAGTGGGGAAATATTGGTGGTGGGTGGACAGTTGGACTAGATGATGTTAGAGTTCTTTTCCAACCTTAATGATTCAATGATTCATCAGAGGATCCACCCTCATCGCTCTCTGTTTTTATTTTTTGCAGTAAACCATATCCCCAGAAAATATACTGACTTTTCCTATAACTGACACACAATTTTTCTGGTCATTTAGACTTGTTCTTCAGCCGTCACTTCCTTTCTTTTCTATGGGTTAACTAAGTTAAGCTTTAGAGGAAGGAAAGAAAGAATTACTTCAATCAGTTTCTTCTCGAAATATAGACGAGATCTTATTATGCCACTGTAGTAATGTAATAAACACTGCTCTCTCATTGAAAACTCTGCGCATATTTTTATACCATTATTCTGAACTCTTGTAGTTCAGATTAAAATTGGTAGTAAATAACTAGAACATCTAAAAATGGATCCAGAATCGACTCAAAATATCTTCTGGAACAAGCAAAACCTGTTGTTGAGGGAAATTCTGATCCAAAGACAAAGCTGGTCAAAAAGAGCCAAAAAAGGAAGAAAGAGGAACAGATTTGTTTTGCTTGAAGGACAATCATAGAAGTAATTTTGGATTTTAGGGGAGTGATCTGTGGGTGAGGGACAGGGAAAATATAAACACTGAAATATGAACCACGCAGTCTTTGTTTACCAACAGCTCTTGAGACCTTTATGTCTTTTGTTCCCTATATTTGTATTGAAGATTTCCTATGTAAGGTGGTATAAAAGAATTAGTAAGGAATTTCAACACTTGTCTTCAATTAATCATTAAGCAATGTAGTGTAATTTGTTCGAGTTACTCTGTGATGTGCAAAGCATGAGCAGCCTTTGGTAGCTAGCTGGACAAGAGATGTGGACTCCCTGTAGCACGGTATAGATCGTGCTCTTTCCTTTTCTTTTAAGCTTTTCCCTGTTTTCCTGATCACAGAGGTGACAGCAATTACAGTGTTTTGTGGGAATGCATAGGACCCAGTGAACTCATCTGTTTAAGAACATGAATAATTTGACTGTCTTTTGTATGCAGTTAGAACTGGTATATGTGTTTCTTTTTTTGGTTTCTTTGGTCACATAAAGAAGGATAAATACGTAATAAAAACAAATTCCTGTGAATGTCTCTTTTAGATATAGATTCTAGTTTTTTAATCTGACTTTTGAAGAAACTAAAGAAGCCTTAAATCTATAAATGATGATTATGCCAAGAGCATTTCTGATACACTTGGCAATAATGTAAATATCAAGTAAATATTTTTCATGTGTCTCATTTCCACCTTGCATGAATATTTTCAACTGTGGTTGACCTCTCTTGATGAAAGAATTTCAGTGTTTTGAGCATCATAGCAAATGTATAGATATGTTTCAAGTCAAATATTGTTTCAGTTCAGAAAATCTTATACAAACTAGATTGTAGACTATATTGATAGGGAAAGCATAATAAAAAAAATCCAAAACAAAACAGTAAGTGAATGTACAAGTAGCAAAATAATATTAGGAAAACTTGTGTTGGAATGATTGCTTCTGAAGGCAAAAGAACAGCATTCTTCAGCATTCAAAATTATTAAATTTTCAGTCAAAAAGAAAAAGACCAACTCAACTATAGCAGGGGGAACATTTGCAACAATAGATGGAAGGTATTACATATTTAATGTAGGAGGATGTGGAAAAAGGTATGTCATAATTTGTCCAAGGCTCTTTTCTGCTTGAAAATTTGGGTTTCTGCTGAACATGAAATACAATTCAATTATTGCTGAATTGTATGGTGAGCTAGTACAGTAAGTCTGTTCTCATCATCATACTGAGAGGATTTACTTTTTCTCCTTGAATGTTGCAGTGGCTGTCACGAATACAATTTCAGATTGACTTGTATGTATGCTTCACAGTGATGTTGCTCAAAAACAATCCTTGTGAGAGGATTGTACGTATTTGTTTGTTTTGTGGGTGCTAGTTGTAAATAATCTGAAATGCTTCTCTATGTTTCTATTTGTCAGTTTGTTTACTTAAGTTATTTTCTAAAAGGCTGTCTTCTTCCAGTGAATTCTGTTCTTGTTTTACCCATAATATTTATCTTTTAAATTGGATGACACAAATCACAGGAAGGAAATTCAGGTAGAAATGTAAGTTACATGTTTAAACAAAAAAAAAAGAAGGAAAGAATCCAACGTATATCTGCTTTAATGGGGGAAAAGAGAACTTTGAGAGAGAAATAGGAGAGAAAACTTCGAAAAGGAGCATACTGTTCGGAACAAATGTCGAGTCCATGAAAATAAATTGTTTGCCCTTTCTCTCCTTAGAAGTAACTGGATAAATCTAGTGACTTCAGTAGAATTATGCTAGATTTGCAATGCACTGAGTGAGAAGAGCTCAGACTCCTGTTTGGTTAATATTCTTTTTATGGCCTGCAGATAAATAAAATATGCATGTATTTTGCATTGCACACAGCAAATATTCCCATTGAGATCTGCATTCAGAAGGCTAAATACATGCCAATTTAAAGAGGGTATCCTTGTCAGGAATTATCAACTTAAAACTTTTTTTTTTAATAATTATGTATTTTCTAGAGATGAAGGAATTTTATGTTTTATTTCCTCTTATGTTTATGATCCTCTTATCTTCCTTCACTGTTCATGTAATTATGTTGCCCAATCATTTATATTTACATACCCTTACACGCTTTCTACATTTTTTCTTCATAGTGTTTGCCATAGCAATTTAGACAAAAATATTTTCCTCAAATATCTTTTGTATAAAGGCATTTCTAACAGCAAGGAGTTTCTTCTCCTGGAAAAGAATAATTCTCCTGACACCGACTGTTGACCTTTTTTTCCTTTTCTTTTTGCTTTGTTTTGTTCATTTAGTCTGGCTAAAATTGCATACATATTCATATATTGTAATAAGAACAAAGCATTACTCTTGGATATTTTCCATAAATTTGTTCTCATAAGCAATTTGATAGACATCTACTGTAACTGTAATGGGGGAAGTTTGCAGTAAATCAGACTGCCTGGTTTAGAGAACTAGAATTTATTAACCCATTTCCAAAAGAGCGAGTATTACCTGTGAGATTAGAAGAAAATCGTCACTGTTTTCTATTTTAGAGCAGAAGCATTTTATAATCAGAGTGAGTCATCTAATTGTGGCAGAATTTATTATGTTTTATTAAAGCCAAATCAATTTATCTCATAGCATTAATTGTGCTTAACATTATGGTCAGTCAAAAAGACTGGAAAGCACCAAGCACATTATAATTATGTTTTTAACTGGGATTTTCTGCATTAACTGTGATCCACTCCTAGTGCTAACTACAAAAGAGTAGTCAATATCTGAAGGTAACCATTATGCTTTTGTACTGAGAGCTTCTAGCAGTTGCATTAATTAACTGGTCTCACTAATAAACTTTCCATTAATTGCTCCCGTGTTACCTTGAGACAAGATGTAGAAGCCTCAGTCAGAATAACCTGTCACTCCGGAGTGCTGGGCAGCAGCAGGATATGAGGCTGGTAGAACCTATGAGCTGATGTATAAACCAGTTACACTCTGGGCGTGAATTGAGTATTTAATATGTCCAGAAGAATAATTGATGTTCAAAATGAGGAGTTACCTAGATTTTTTTGTTGTTGTTTTTCTTTCTTTCTTTCTTTGTTTTTCCTTTGGGTCCACAAAACTCTGCCTGTTTTAACTTCTTCTTATGTTTTTGTTTTGTTTGTTTTATTTTCCCTATTATTTTACCAAGATGAAACACAGATTATATGCAGCTATTACAGGAATTTTAAAAATTCAACCTGATGCTTTTCAAGATTTAGCTGTCAAAGCCTGATACAGTCTTAGGATTTTTATGAAGATATGTCTATATAGGAGTATATCAGCCCTCATTAGGAAAAAATCGTATGTGTCAGAATATTCAAAAAATAGTATATAGTGTATATGTAAATAATATGTATCTTTTAATTTGGGACTTTCCACCAATTTGGATACCTTTACATACTGTTTAGATCTGACTGTGTATTTCTATTGAATTGAGCCCTCTCTTATAAAATGAAAAAACTTAGAAACGATATTCTTCACTTTGCTGCTTATTCAATTTCAGGATCAAAACTTGATTGAAAAGAATTATTTTATTTTTGTTTGTTTTTACTCAATTTCATGTTTGAGATCTCATAATTGCACAACTTCTTTATACTGGTCTCCACAGGATAAAAGGGGAAAGGTTAAACAAAGACAAAGTGCCCTTTGAAAACATTTTTTTTCCAGTAATGTTACCTAAATATACAAATATCTGTTTAAAGATGTAAAGCATTTAATTGAATTGATGATATCCTTTCAATCAGATCCTCCAGTGATATCTTTAGTATTCTGAGTACTCTGGACAGTGCTGGAGCAAATGTTTGTACACTGTCATACTTTGTATAAAATACCAATATTTGTTTGTTCTGAAGAGCTCTGTGGATGAGATTCTTGGCCTCAATACAAGCCATTTATGAAATCCATTCTGGTGGGGCCACTTGCAGTGGATCACTCAGAAATTCAAAATAAGCCAAGTTTTACTGAAACATACACTGGGGATTTAATGGAACTACATTTTGATTTTTTGCTCTAGTTTAGTCTATGACTTGGAACACTTCTCATATATGCAAGAATGTATGAGCAGACACAAATATATTTTCAAAATGAGGAGCTAGGGTAAAGCACTGTTCTCATAGAAATACAACACTATTATTACACCCTAATTTTCCCCAACTTTCAGAAACTTTGCAGCCAGTTTTTGAATTCTGAACTAAAAATTGCTTTGTTGTCTGTTGCCTCTGTGAAAAGATCTGAAATCTGATGATCAAGATCTTATCAATTACATCTCTTAATACTGGGGAACAGTGGGGACATAAGAAAGTTTCAGATGAATTATAGCATGGTCAAGAGGAAGTCTCTTGTGATTCTCCGGCAGGACTTCCTGAAGCTATTATTGTCATGAGAAATTACGGAATACTGTTTGTAGAGGGTTTGTCTAAGGAATTTATTTTCCTATTGATTACTGAATACAATTTTGTGAGTAAATTATCAGGGTTTTTTACATACTCTACTACCCAACTTTTTTGAGAAAAAAAAAAAAAATATATATATATATATCCTTAATCACATTTATTCTAGTGCTCACTAAACTGTACACTACACACTGGGATGCTTTTACCTGCAACCTCCTGAAACCGTCATGCACACATGGGTCTCATGGATACAGAGAAAATATTTTCCCTCTTTATTTCTGCCTTTTGACATAATGCTTTAAACTGCAAGGTAATATAAATAGGAAGAAATTCTGCTGTGTTGACATTTCGTATTCCTTTCTTTATTTTACTACTGTATGTTTTGATTTAATGCCCATTTAGACAGTTATTTTATTAAGTTTTAGTTTCATTGTTTGAACTGTGATCACAGTAACTCACTGCAAAGCATGTTCTGGAAACAAACAAACAAAAAGCTTCAGTTTGTTCTTCGGCATTAATGCTGAGATTCTGTGCCAGGAGCGTTGCTGCACAGGAAGACGATGTGATATGGTATGTGAGTACCTTCCCATACCTAGATTACTGTTTTTTTCTGTCTAAGTACCAGATAAAGATTCCCATTTTAAAGTAAGCAATTGCTCAGAAAGAGAGAAAAGTTGGTCAGGTAGTAGAAAACAGGGAATTTCAAATTCCTTGCTTTCACAAAATCTGGTGTTCACTCTTATGAACTTGTATGGGCAACTGCTAAACTTGATCTGTAGCAGGGAGAATTGTAAGAAACAGAAAGATGTGGTATGTGGGCAGGAGCACAGAACTTCTGCAAAGCACAGAAAAGCTGTGTCATTTGCCAACAGAAAAAGAAAATAAGTTCAGAACTCTGCTGTATCTTTCAGGGATGCATGAAAGATGAGGTATAGAACTGAAAAAGTTCTGCAAATCAATCTCTTATTCTTCAAAAGAATAAAAATAAATAAATCAGGGAAGAATTACATAGTACATCATCAAAAGTATAGCTCATAATTACTCAATACATATAAATGTTAAGGATTGCAAAGATCACAGAATCACAGAATCACAGAATTGTAGGGGTCGGAAGGGACCTCATAGATCATCGAGTCCAACCCCCCTGCCAAAGCAGGTTCCCTACACCAGGTCGC
>JAOWBP010001760.1:16350203-16370058 GCA_028571105.1 Tragopan temminckii
GAAGGCACTGTGATTTTGTTCATACTGGTACTGTTGATGAGGAAAAAATATATATGGGACTGTTCAGACAAGATGTGTGTTAAGTAGTGTGCTTCCACTTGAGAAGATCTCAGTGTTAACTGTTTAGTACAAGCTTAAGGATATGGCTTTGATTTTTTTTTTTGTTAGATCTGAAGTTCAGTGATACTAGGAAATTGTATAATGAGTATAACTGTGTATAACAGAAGAGTACCTGTAGTTAAAAGTCTGTTCAGGTTTTCTCCCCAGAAAAAGTTAGCTCTACAGGACTAAGGGTCAAGCCAGCATCTCTCCTGAAAAATCCTTTAGTTCCCAGTAGGATGCCAATGGGAGGTTTCTCCCAGGATTTCACCAGCAACTGGCCTGAGGCTCAGTAGGAGCACTGCTGCAATCATCTTAATTTTGAATATGTATATACCATTAAATGTGAACCTCCTCCCTCTGACTACATTTAATTTAGATATTTCCAAGCAGCTTATCTGCTAACAATCTTTTAATATTCTATTTATTTATTTAATATTGTTGCCTGGGCTGCTCATGTAATCAGATAAAGGTCATTAAACCAAATTTATGATTAAATAGGATAAAACTATTTATTCTCTTTACTCAGCCTATTAATGTTATAGCTTATGCTGACTAGATTTTGATATTTCAAATGAAGTTACTATATTTTTCAAATCATAATGATATGAAAAAGCTATTTTATCTCATTGTGAGGATTACTTTCTGCTACTTTATCTGCCATAATGTCTGCACATATTGGCCTTCAGATTTCCTCGTGGTGCTAGCTGTTAAACATGGACATTTGTCTCCCATCTGTTGATTAACCTCTGCATAGTTTTATTTTGTTGTTTTATTCCTTAAGTCATTGTTGAGGGTTTATGAGACTGTTTCCAGAGGCCTGTCTAAAGTATGAAACAATCTATCTGGGTGTCTTTTCCTTTAATTTCAGCCAAGTTGTACTAGGGCAGTGCTGCTATGTAATGCAATACCTTGTGATTCTGATGTGCATTAGTGGATTTGTATCCCTTCAAATATGTATTTACTCACCAAAATCTAATTGACCTCCTATTCACAAGTTTAAGAGAGACCTCCTGAAAGATTTCTGGTTTTGGACAGTTTCTATGCTGTCTATGCCAAGTAGGAAGAGAACAGCCTAGGGCAGAGTCCTGCATCTTGCTTCTGCTTTTGTTTTAAAAAGCTCTGTGGTATTTGAGAGTTTTAGAAACAAGGTTCCTGTAGCATAAGCCACTACTCCTGCTAAGCTTTCTTTCTAATTGTCTGTGACCTTGTCTTTAGGAAGATTTAATTAGAAGCTCACAATGACCAAGGCCAATTTGATGGGTTTTGTGTGAAATGCAAACTGCAAACAGAAAGCTGAGTTCCTCAGGCAGTTTCTATTGTTGCAGATAGCTGGCCAGCTGGCTCCAGTTTCTTTATGATGTGTGACAGATCTGAAGTGATGCATGTGTGCTGAAGTCCAAAGCCTACAAAAGAAGTGATGATATGACCAATCTACATGCAAAGAAAATCTTCCTAGAAGTGCATGGGGATGCTGAAATTGAGTCTTCTGGTGAATGATGGGGTCATTTGCACAGAGGCAGAATACAATCTGGCTACACCAGCCAATTAACAACATGAAAAAATGTACACAGAAAATGCTGATAGCCTAGTCAAAAGGTTTGAGTAGTTTCAAAGCAGAAGCAAAACTAAAATTTAACTATACTCACTTGTAATGTTGAAAATTTCTAGTAACTTAATTTACAGTTCTTAAGAATTAGTATTTTAGACTGTCTGCTTTCTCTACTACTGTATAAAAGTTAGACAGCTTTTTCCATGTTACAGATTCCTGTTTTTATCCTTATATTCTTCTAGGTTTTTAGAGTTCTCTCAACAGCTGGCCTTAATTTTATCATTCAAAACTTCATTTCTCTAGGTAATTGGGCAAATGAATTGTCTTCATCCATGTTTAAAACAAATTCATCCTAAATTAGCCTGTACCCCTTCAGTGTTAATTTTCCATGACTACTATAGTCATTGAGCTTTATAGCATGAACACATGCAAATATGAAGTTTGGAGGCTTAGATGTTTTTCAGTGGATTTTAAATTGTGGTCTATATCTTCAGCTGTGATTTGAGTCAGTAGGAGTCTTCAAAGCCAACAGGTATGGTTTATGTGATTATGTGAGAAAGGTATTACTATGTTGCCCTCATCCTAGAGTTGGCCTGTGACTATTCAAAGTAAGTTTTAAATCCTGAGTATTATGAATTTCTAAAATTCATGTTAAATTTTGATTATAAATTATTCAACTATGAAACAAGAAGTCAGATATCTAAATATTTCAGTGTAGTCCAAAGTTGATATAATCAACTAATCCTCATTTGGGATAGCTGGCTGAATTGCTTAATATGGGTATTTATTATAATAGTAAATGTCTAAATACAAAATGCACTACTTATAGGGCAGTTGATTCAGAGAACAAGATAACTACATAGAGCTATAATATTTTAGAACATTGCTTAGATATGTGACATATATCTGCTCATCATAAAATTTCCTGTTGCTTGTTCCCCTTGTTTTCTTCTTAAAGGAAAAGACTGAGGAAAATGTGGGCTACTTACCTAGAGATCAGCTCTCTATAATGGGTCTAAAGCACACCAGTAATTTAACCACAATTATTCTACCTTCATATTTATCTACAATACAGGCAAATAAACCCTTTGTATGTGCATTTTTGGGGGGGAAATGGAGAGATTCTATAATAAAAAGAGAGTGTTGATCCTAGCTGATTCAAAAGGAAGGTTTTCCACATCTTTTAAGTTTTCTGTTACTACTGTCAGCTGTCACTGTGGGCTAACATGTCAAACAGGTTCCAGTTGATTTTAGTGTTGCTCAGTGTTTTATTTATATTTGTAAAAATGTGTCCTACTTGTCAAACTATCAGTGTTTTGCATATGCTTTTTATAGTCAGGAATATATGGCTTCATGCCCTCATGTAAAGCAAACACCCTCAAGTCCCTGCTTCTCATGCTATTTCTGCTCTTTTTATGTGTTGCTGTTGGTGGTTTGGTTCAGGGTTGCCTGATGTATCAGTGGACACCCTCAGGAGCTTTATGTGGCAGGGAGAAGAATCTCAGTTCTTGATTATAAGAGATTGACATGTTAGTCATGAATATGGAAGACTAGCAGGCACTTCCTGCACAGAATTCTTTACAGAAAATGCTCTAAATAAAAACTCTGGGATTTAAAATCAGGGAGAAAATGATGCTGTATCAGTTCCCTTTTTACTCTGTTTGCATACAAGGAGATTTCATCCTCGTTCAAGCAGGAAGGAGCACTGACAGTGGCAAATGTCTCTTTTCAGAGGTTAAAATAAGAGACCAGGCCTGCTACTGGAAGATGTGTTTGACGGAATACCTGAGTTATCTGTTTTGTGGGGAGTAAGCATTTCACCACAGTTCAGTTTTATTTATCCTTCCTGCAAACAGATGCTTGGAAAACATGAATCAGCTTTTATGAATGTGTTCCACTTCAGCATTATACAGCAGAAATAAATTTCAAATTGAAGATTTCTATGCCAAAGGAACAACGTCTTCTATAAGTCAGCACATGGAAGGTATAAAGAATTGTACATTTTGACTAGGAAAGAAGCTGGAACTTTAATCAGCAGTGAGCTGTGGTCTTGGTTGTCTAGCCTTTTATTCCTTCCAGGACTACTGTACTAATCTGTGTGTCTGTCAAGAGAAAGCATACCTCTTCCCAACTGCATGTCTTTTTACTTTGACACAGAAAGCTCCAGCTCATTAGTTGAAAAGAGAAAACAAAATTCTGCTGAGTAGTCTGAGCTTTCTTGTTTTGAATTAACTGGAGGTACTATGCCAATACTGTGGGTTATCCCAAGATTTCGTGAAGGCTTGAGTCAGCTTCAAAGATTCTCAGGTTCCAATTCTGTCGTACATCTCTGAGCTCAACCATATCTTCCTGGATTGTCACTTTTGAATCCGAATATTTACACCTATCCATGTCAATTTTATGTCCTCTTGTTCTTCTGAGCAAGAATTCTTAGAGGTTTCAATCAAATTATTTATATAAAGCTAAAAGATGGGACACATCTTTAATACTGAATTATGAGTGACAACTGTTTCAGTCCCAGATTTCATTTTTAGATATCCAGGCCAACAGTGACATTGTGTAAAATCAACCAAGAAGGATGAATCTAACTACTAACTTTCTTGTGGTATGCAGACTGTAATGGATTGGTTGTATACCTCTTACAACCTGTACACCAAGTTAATGACACTTTTTATTATGGGTAAAAGGACTCCAAAGTGTCTTTGCCATAACTGCAAGCTGGTTGATCTTAGCCTACCTCATAGTTAGCATTTTCATTAAAAGGACAGATTTCATTTGCAAGAGTAATCATGGAAGCTCAAGCTTTGTCTGCTTTCAAATCACTTAGGTTTCTCCTTTTTAGAAGAAATTACCTAGCATACTAGAAATGAGATAAAGGTGATTGATTGTATGTTGACAGATATAGACTGCCAAAGCTAAAAGGACCCTCGACTTAATATCTCTTCATTTGCACACTGATGCTACAACTGGCTCTCCTGAAAAGTCTCAGCAGAACTTCAGTTCTGTCCTCACTGGATGGCTGGCAAGGTCAGAACTGGGACTGATCTTTGTGGACAAGTTTATAAACTGAACAGCATCTTTAAAAATAAACATAAGTATTATATTATTCAAATAATCTACTATCTTAATTAGCTTAAACTAGGAATGAATATCACCAGTCATTTGTTGTTCGTAACAGATGTCTAGAGTAGGCTACCAAAGACATTGCTTTACAGATGAGAATTCTGAAGGCTTGTCAGTATTTCCAGCTCTAGCAATCTTAGATTGCTATGTAGATAGCTGCATGAATTTCAGAATGAAAAATAACATTAGGAACTGAAAATAATTTCAATCACTTAAAACTTTTGCAATACACAAGTGTCAAAATGTTGGATAAGTAGGAAAATGCTTAGAGTAAAAGCAATGCAGTATATACCAATCATAAGTTTTAATGTTTAAAGGTTGGTCTTATTCAAGAATTAGTTCTTTACAAATTTGTGATGATTAATTGAGAAATAATTGCATTCTTCTGTAAATTACTTTCAAGAAAAGCAGGATATGTGCAAAGGAATTTTGGATTCTACTTCGGTGAGTGGGAACTGAATTGCACATATTAAATATGCAGATGATGGATTAGTAGTCATCTTGACCCTGAAAACTGGACTGTAATATGAGGTTACTTTCTCAATTATGTTATGCAGCTATAACGCTTGTATTCCTTAATGTTATTTTGTGAAAATTATGAAATTAACATAAAGCATTTTGAGGAGTATGGTAAATAATTCTCTTTATCCTAAATATCCAGATGCTGAAAGGCATAGACATGTGTGGTTTCTGTGAAGGTGTCCTTGAATGAGAGGATTTAAACCTCAACACTGTTGCTTGGGCCCAAGCCAAGTCATGTGTTCTCATTGGTCTTGAGGCTTTTCCTGTGAATTCAGCTGTCACTCTCCTTTGCAGTCTGTCATAATGGGATGAGATTTCTCTGTCCAGTCTCTAAGTAAGACTACAGAAGCGCAGCTGAGGCTAAAGGAACCCCTAGCTATTTAGCACCTCACACCCAAGGCTGATGGCTTTCATTGCTCTGAGACCAATTCTGCAGGAGAAATCTTTCTTATGAGATTTATTAAAAAAAAAAAAATTAAGCAAATGACCTTGATTAAAAGCAAATATATAGATCTTTTTAAATATAAGTGATGTGAAAAATACAAGGGATTGTTGGCTGCTCTTTTATCATTTTAAAAACAAGCTGCATTGTTTTAGCCATATTGATATAACTAAAGCAGTGCTTTGCCTAGTTTTCATCCGTATGAGTTTAAGCATGTTGATGAATGTACAGTTCATTCTGCTTTTTAATATCCCAGTTTCCCTGAGGGATTTACCTTTTTTCAGAGACTTGAAGGACTGAGCCTGTACTAAACTGTTCGCAATTTTTGCACACTCCTGTTGAAAATTGCATTGGTATTTCAGCATAGTCATTAGGATGGTCATGAAAATAGTAATAATGGTGCAAATCAGTCCTGCCTTAAAAAAAAAAATACATATTTTCCATGGTTTTGAGTGCACATAAGAAAAGTAGGACATCACTAAATATCTTTTTTTTTTTTCCGCCTTCTCTATCTGTTAAAGTTCTGGACATAATGTGCTATGTTTTGTCAGGAAGGTGTGTAAATACAGGTGAACTAAGTCAAGTTGAAGAGAATATATTGTGACTGAATTCTTCTTCCTTCCCTATAGTGATATAAAAATTTTGATTGTACTAATTTTTGAATGGCATGTAGAAACTGCAAGTTATCTGGGGCTTCTTACCCTGTACAGTTCCTGGGAAGGAGAAAGATACCAGAAAGCATAATGTTCTAAAATAAATCACACCTCAGTCTATGGTTCAAAAATTGTCACTAATTTTGGCCGTGGGAAGAGACTGAGATTGTCTAAGTTTTCTGCAATTAGAATGGCAGTCCTCTTCTTTCTAATATCCTTTTAACCAATTTTGGCACTCACTGGACTCAATCTGATAAATCTTCTGGGTGGAGAAGGACGACCTACTTAGACAGTAGTGATCTGTTAGATTGGATCTGCTGCATAATCCAGCTGCATGTTTTTCATAATTTTACTATCTAGTTGTACTAACACTTTCTATGTTGCGTCCTTATCTCCCCCTGGACTTGCTTATCATGCTCTATAGATTTGCACTTATTATTACATCAGAATGAGGTTAAAACAACCTTTCCTCAAAGATCTGCTCCCCTGGAAGCTTTGTGAAGAAAAACAGAAGGACTTTACAGCCACCACTGTGCTTCTCTTACTGCACAAGGCTCCTCTGCTTCTCTATTTTTTGTTTCGGAGGGCTTCCTCTTCTTTTTCCTTCAGAACACTTTTACCAATGGACACGCAAATCCATTATACTTTGTTGCGACTATTAGATTATATTTTCTTGTTATAGATACTATTTCTATTTTAGCTGGTCATACAGGAAAGATTTATAAAGGTACAAGGTCAACTGTATCAACTGTTGCCATAGGATAGTGACTGTCCTCTCGCATTTCTGGAATCAGTCTTTTGGAGGATAAAGCATAATATAAGCTTTCATCTTTTTGGCTTTTAATAGTAGATCTTTTTCTTAGATATAATTTCTTGTTTCAGCTATTAAGTTGAGCATTTGCTTGAATTTTGGGAAGAATATTTGGATTTTAAAATTGAGAAGTTAAACTCGGATTTTTTTCTGCACGTGGTAATTCTATAGTGTTTTTTACTTTCCTGTATTTCTCATAGTGCTTTGCTAAAGTGAATATCAATCTTCTCAATTTGCAAATGAGAAAACTAAAACCTGGACATGTAGTTACTCATTTCTGAACTGTGATTAGAACTTGTATTTTCTCAGTTTTGTTTCTTCTTCAGACAGCTTTCTTTAATCTAAGATCTGAATTTTATTATGAGAAGGTGTCCATTTATTTGATTTAAACTAGCCTATACTTACCCTACAGTTCTGTATGAGTATATAATCCTACAGTGAATGTTAATGTTCCTCAGAATTTACAGTGTAGAATAAATGCACAGAATGACTTTATGCAAAAATGTGTATGCCATTACAGCAAGAGTAATACTTGTGGAAGATAACTGGGAATAATGAAGAGCTCAAAGTTAAGATGATGAATAATGTTAATATGTTTCACAGGTGGAAGCGTAACGAGTTTAAGCCAGTGGCTCTTGGGAGACCACTGTCTCTTTAAATGCAACACACTTTTTAAATTTTTTTCTTGAAGAAAAGTGCCAGGAGCACAGGAATCACTACTTTAAAGCAGTGCATGGGCTTCTGCAGGCACTGCATGCATTTGAAAGATGGCACATAATAGAACAGGGGAACTTAGAAGCCAAATAGCACTGACTGTTAAGTTCTTGCTTGACATCAATTTGAAGTGGAAAGAGGGCCTGAAATCAGCTGAACTATGCTCCCAAGGCAACTCTGTGCTTTCAGAACTTGGGGAGCAAACCAGACCTGATTGCTGCAAATGATTTAAAGAGAAAACTTTCTTGAAGTCAACGCTGTGCTGTGCTGGCATAGCTGAGCTGCAAAGTGGTGGGAAGAAGGGAAGAAAACAGGCTGATGGCCAATTTGGTTGTTTTTCAGTTGCTCATGAAATGGAGCGTATTGGATGATGCGGCAGCTGTTTGCCTGGGCATCAGTGATACCACTGGTGCAGCAAGAAGGGTGTAGTTTCTGCTCCTCTGTGGGAAGCTCTTCAATGCCTCCTCTACATGCAGGAGGGGTTTTGCAGCTCTAACCTGCTCTTGTAAGGCCTGTTGCCCCAGCAGTAGTTTCCTGTAGTTATTCTTCCAGGTCTCTCCCTTGAGACCCACAGAAGACAGCCCATGAGAAGAAAGAGAGTTTACCAGAAAGGCCTCCTGACTGAGGCAAATTCAGGATGCAAACTTCCAGAGAAGAAATGTCAATTATTAGAACCCAAGTGCTTCCACTGTATGCAGTGGCTGTTCATGCTTGGGCAGTCCATCATGGTCACCCAAAAGTAAGTATATGTGAAGAAGTCCTTGTGGAGGTTTCTGTATGCTGGATTTACTGTGTGGAGATGTGCAGTCTAGCTCAGTATTTACAAGTGGAAGAAGCCTGTAAAACTTGTTGCCTAAAAGATTACTTCATTTCTGCTGTTCTAGTAACAAAGAAAGTTTTTGGTGCTAAAATAAGCTATGTGATGTACTGTACTTCTAAAGCTGTTAAAAGGCTCTTAACAGCTCTATAAAATACTTTCCACCTCCTCCTGTGCTTTCAGAAAATTTTACTCTACTATTTATTTCACTGGCTTATACAGAATTACCTCCCCTTTAAAACATAAGTTGTTAATTATTTCTGGGTTGTTATAATCAACTCCCCTCCAGCTATTAAAATGTACTTGCACTGTAGTTTTATTATTACTTGGAAAATATTGGAAAAAATAATTTTGTTAGACAGTTAAATTTGAAATAAATATTGACTTGGCTATGCAAATGGAACTTTTATGTTAATTTCCAGAAAATATTCAAATAGTGTAGGTTTATGAGAAAAAGCAGTCATAAAAACTAATCTTTATGAACGCTCACTGAAAAAGAACTTTGAATTGTACACTTGAGCCTAATCTTTGAAAGTCATGCTGTGTGAGCCAGTCAGCTTATGTCGCTTCACAAAATATCAGGAATAGTAGCATGTGACTGGTCAATGCTGCACAAATATAATCTAGTATTGGTATAAGGTGTTGGCAAAAGATGAAGGATTTTGAAATAAATCCTTTGGATAGATCACAAATTTCCACACTTAGCAGAAAGCAAAAGTTGACAGAAGTGGTTGTTGCAACTTTGTTCAATAATAGTTAAAATAGTATTTTAAAAATTGTGATGGAGCAGACCACCCTTGCTCTCCTGGGGAGATAAATGAATTACTACTGGAAATTCTACCCAAATATTTCCAGGAATTGTAATTTTAAGCAGTTATTTTAAGTTGGTGTTGGACTGTGCAAGTGAAAACAAATGCAATATGACTGCGCACAGACAAGCTCTGTGGTACAGTTTTAAATAAGCATATTGCTGCATTCCCTATCTGCCTTCATCCTCTTTTTTTTTTTCCTCCTACCATAATATCACAGTTGGAAAGTTGAGAGCATACTGAAGTTTTGAAATGGTTGTGCTAAGTTTCCCTGTAGGCAAGCTTGTTTGGTCTCTGTGGTTATACTTCCTTCAACAAGATGCTCACTGATCTCTCCTGAGCATGTACAAATTGATATTTTGAGGATTTATGACTTGATAATAAAAAGATGGCTTCTCGTATCAAAGCATAACAAACATTTCTATGATGTCGTCAGGCAGTGAAGGGAATATTGTCTAACAAACTAAGCTTTGCTGTTTTGTTTCCTTAGTTAACCCACTCTAACCTCCTAGGAGTAGTCAGTGAGTCCTGAGACTGCTGACCATGAGTTCAGAAACCTGCTGGTATGGAAAGCTTCAGCAAAACTCATTAAGATCTAAATACCAAAACAAACCACGAAACAGAATCAACAATGAAGCCAAATACATGCACAGTACCTTTCATTAGTTTAAGTTCACTTTCAGAAGATGTGAAGGTGAGCTCTTCTGGAGAAGAGATTTGCTTGACTAAGCCAAGTGCGAGGTGCTGCACCGGGACTGGGGCAGCCTAGTCTGGAGGAAAGTGTCCCTGCCTATCGGAGGCAGGTTTGGAACTGGATCTTCTATAAGGCTCCTTTCAACTCAAGCCGTTATGTGATTTTTTTTGCTACTATATTCTGTCCTTTTATTATGGTTTAAAAGACCCGATTTGTTCTCAATCTGTGAATGTTTTTACTATTATATTGTTGATAATATGGTAGGCTATGGTCTTACTGTATACTTTCAGAAATGCTTTATATAATTTGGTGTTGCCATGCCTCAGACAAGTGTCTTCTTCCCACTCTTTCTGCAGTGACCAAATTTTTCTTAATTTGAGTTTTTTTAGATGATTTTGACCAAAGAGCTACAGTATTTAATGACTACCAGGGCATGAAAACACTGTGAAGTGACTGACAAAGCTTTGGTGGGAGTTAGTTTTTTACTTTAGGAAAAAGATCCGTATTAACACATGTTCCAGAAACAGTGGAGGAGCTTGTTTGAATGTGAGATGAAGGACTTGATAAAATGCACTAGGAGTTAAAAGAGGAAGGTTTCTTACCAGTTCTGTATGTTGCAGTAGAGTTTTGTCATTATGTAGCATGCACTAGCTAAGGTGACTACTGGAGTCTGTTTTAATGAGGTTGCCAGGAAAGATACTTACATGAGCTTCATCCTGACAACTTCCACAATAAAGATAAAATTTATATATTTTTAATATATCTTTGGGGAATGTTTTAAATGGATCTTCTCGATCCAGAAATACTTAAACAACCTGCTACAGCTCATGCTCAGCTCACTGGTGACAAATTTGTACTTCTTTTCTTTGCATAGTCATACCAAAGAGAAATGAGGTTCATATCAATATCTGAAGATCCTGACAGCGTATCTTTTATTTTTTACTCTTTAAACACTCCATTTATGTTGCAATTTTTAAGTCAGTATTCAGAAAGTTGGTGTCAGCACTTCCCCTGGCTGGGTAGGACATACACCTTTGGGCCTTGATGCAGCTACTCATAGGTTAATGCAGGCTGTAAGATAATGCGCTGAAACCTAACAGGTATAACCTCACAGAGGGTTACAAAGGTTGGTGGTATTTTAAATGTTGGTAAAATTGTGAATCATATTTAGTCAATGATACCTTTGGCCGTAGGTGCTGAGAGTGGGATGCATATCTGTGATGGTTCTGCTCTGGCTCTGTGCTCCTCAGTTGCTCCTTTTGCTTCAATCTTGCATGCTGTTTCCAGCATGCACAGAAGAAATTAATTCTCCTTTCTCTACATGCAGAAATCTAAGTTCCGTGACTGTGAAACCTGAGAAAAGGGCACCAACTTGTCACTTTCTAAGCCTTTGAACAGCAGAACCCAGCCAAGTGCTTGGCCCCCACCCTGCTCAGGGGGACTTCCCCACAGAAACAGCAAGTGCCCTGGGCAAGGCACCCCTCAGGCTGCTGGCCCATCCTGAGGAATCGGCTCACTGCCAAGGGCTGTGTTAAATATTTCATAGCAAGCGTCAGTGCTGTGGCTCCCTGAGGACTGCCTTGTTTTACCCAGGGGAGGGCTGTAACAGCTAAAGCCAGGCAGGGGGGAGCACAGAGACAGTGCCTACGACCAGGTGCAGCTACTTGAACCAGTGGTAGGCACAGAGTGGGGGCTGCTGGTGGGCCTGGGCCATGGGGTGGGAGGAGACCATGGTGTTGTTGCAGGGAGCTGCGCTACTCTGCTCAGCTCTCTTGCTGGATATAGTAACTAATGGGTAAATGAACTTATTTAATGGCCCCTCAGCCGGCTAAGGTGCCTGCCAGTGAATATCAGGGAAGGTATTTGCTGTTAGCAAGATTCCCTGGGCCAGATGGGGAGTGTGGAGCTAATCAGCTTTGCGCAGGGCTGAAAGGAGCTACGGGAGCTGGGCGGTGGGGTAAGGCAGGGAGTGGGTAAGAGCGGGGTAGTGGGGTGCTGCATGGGGGCAGGCAGCCAGCAGCCTCACCCACAGTATGCCTCAGGAGCAGAGACACTGGAGGAGCATCGCTTGCGGCCACTGTCTGTGCCCTAGAATAGCTCTGGCAGGATGAGGCCGAGCAGCTTACAACTAACGGTGTAAAGCTGAGGTAAGCTCTGGGGGTTTTGAAAATTCGGTGAACAGGCTTGAAACTGCTAGAAAATACATCGAGTGCCTGATGCTAAACTGTTTGCCAATGCTGTGGTTTGCTGCAGTACTCTGTGCTCGTTACCTTAAAGTGTAAAGCTGTGTGTCTGCTCTGTGTATCACAGCAGATCTGGGTTAAGCTGCATGTGGCCTGGAGCGGGCCTGTTCCTCAGGGCTTCGGTTTGGAGATCTTTGGTGTTGGCCAGCAAGCATGCAGATTGATCTGCTGACAGAAAGTTGAAGGAAGACTTCAAATCCTTAATAACCCCAGTGGGGCTTTGCCCCGGTAAGAAAAATCCCATTCCTCCCTTGCATTGTCTGTTTTCTGTGGTTTGCAGATACCAGCTGTCCCTCACGTGTGTTTTACTGGCCGGAAGACGTAGATGAGGACTGAGTCCATGAATTGGTGTTCTGAAGATGAAATGCTACATAAACTCTTAGAGTGTACCACCTGAGGACACTACTTCTGACATGGACATCATTATTTATTTATGGATGCTTTAATCAGGAGGAGCTTTTTTGTAAACATGAATTGCTGGGCTCTTTCCTTGAGGTGTCGTTTCTTGTTTCATGCTATTGAAACTTTAATCTTAACTTGTTATGACTCCTTTGTGTTGGTCAGCTCTCAGGGACATTTCCCTAGACTTGAAAATGTGGGAGCTTTCAAGAATGTGTCAACTGTGCCAACTCAATCCACCTGTGGGCTGCCAGACCGAAGTACTTTTTGTCATAGCTCAGTAGCTGCTGAAAGTATTATGTCCTGCACTCAGAGGTTTTGTGTTCAAGAATGCCCGTACAGGTCATCACCTCCTTCATATAAACTGCTTTTTCCTGAAGGCCTTGGCACCTGTGTCACAGAGGACAAAAAGGACTTGCCTCCAGGGTCCTTCAGCAACGCTTCAAGTTTTATTTTTCATAACCAGAAGGATTGCTTCTCTACTCCCCCATTACTGAGGCTGTCAGCTTCATTTACGTTAACTGTATGGTTGAAACCTGAGCAAGAAGGTGTAATGTAAGTAGTATTGACGGTGTTTACTTTCCTGGGGCTCTTAAAAAAATTGATCATTGCAGTTAAGATCATTATTAGCAAGCTATTTAAAATTTTAAAAAGCTGCAGTGAGAAACTCTGGTGTTTTAAAGCTGTATTTAGTTTGGGATCTTTGCAAATGTCAGAACAGTAGGCTCAGTTTCAGTAGCATTGACTCACATGGAAGTCCCGTTGTTGTAGTGGAGACTATTTGCATAAAACACACGTCACTATTCTTAAAAATCAAAATGTGTATTTCTAATTCACACTCCTCCTAAAAACTGTTATAAAAATTTGTTGTCAGGGCTTTTGCTTCTTTCTTGATTGGGGGGGGGGATTCTAAACTTTTAGGAATTGCACAATTCTACTCTTTAAACAAGTGAGGAAACACCCTCACATCTCCCCAAATGAATATTTTAGTACTGTAGACAAGTGACTATATAGATGTTGGCTGAACTGGAGATCATATTACTGCTTTTACAGAAGATTCCACTATTAAGACTACTAATGAAGTTTCACTAGGCGTTCTCTCTCTTATGCATCCACGTGTTGCATAGTTCAGCAAATAGGACTATTCGAAGTAGCCTTTCAGCTTGGCAGGGCATTACTGCAATTAGAATCTTGCTTTTTGGAAAGCTGATTCACAAATCCTGCAAAAGAGTTCTAACTATGGATCATAATATGCAGAGCCTCCTTGTCCTTCTCCTAGTTATGTAGGTCCTGTTTAAAGTGAAAGCACAGAAAAATTGTAATACATTTCAGGATAAATATCAGAAATGCTTTTGCACTTGTGCTCTAATTAGTAGAATTAAGATAATGCAGAATATTGAATGCTGATTTTGCATGCTGCCATGAAACAAGTTGCTTAAGAGTGAGAAAATAATCTGAAACATTAGAAGTGTGTGAAATTAAGTCTGCTTTAATGGAAGGATAATTACCTTTTTAAAAAACCAGCAACCTCAGTATAGAAATACTGGTTATCAAGGGGAAAATAAACGTGGCCTGGAGGGCAAAAGTGACTTCAGTTCAAGCTTAAGGTAAAGCAGCTAGGATGAAGGTGTATATGAAGCTGTCTCTGGAGCTTTGGCCTAGTGTCTTTTGCAGACAGTATTTTCTAAATGTTTGAATCTCAAACATGAGAGAGCCCATTCCTGGGGTTGTCTTAAGGTTTAAGTTATGTCCGCATGTGTGCAGGCATATCAGTTTCTCATCCAGTGGAGCATATGCTTGACTTGAAGTAGAAATGTCCAACTAATTTCTAAGCAAGCTGTTGCAGCAGCGTGTTGAGTGACATCTGTGGAACTCTTTTGTCAATGGGATAGGCTGTTCTTGCACAGAGCCTGAAATAGTGAAGTGTGTGTGTTTAGTTTCAAATGATTAAGTGCTATACAGAAACCAGACTCCCTAAATGTCTGATTATCCATGGCCTTGTATAAAACATTACTTTCCTACTGCTGCTGTGTTAATAGCACGGAATGTACATGTTTCTGTTCAGTGGACTTTATAGACAGCTTTAAAATCTAAATGTTTTTATTCAGTTTTTGTAGAGATTTGCTTCATTCCTCTGCCTTGGGAGTTTGCTAACATTCAAGGTAAAATGACAATGGTATTGAATATTGAAGTTGGACAACATTTATTCCAGTGGAGAGTATGATATGCTGCTGTCCAGACTATTTTTTACTGTCTACCAAAAAAATGTTCATCTTCCTCACTAAAGGAATGCAGAACTCCAGTCCTGGGGAAGATTTGGAGGAACAGTAATTGCACATGTATAGCCCCAGAAGCTTGACTTGGAAGGCATCCTAAAGAAGATAAATGATTTAACTGCAAGCTAAGATATCTTCCTTTTATTTTATTGGTATAGTGATTACTTCAGGCTGGTAGAAGTTTGACTTGCCAGCTGTCCTCCATTTTGCAGTCCCCTATGTGGAGATGTCTTCACTAAATGTTATTTGTGAGATTTTTAAATCATTATTATACTGGGGACTCCACTGAACTGGGCCTTAATTTAATAGTCTTTGTGCTGCCACCACGCCCTTAGATGGATCGTAACTCATTTTACTCATAGAATAATTTCAACGTTAACAGGCTATTTCATTTACTTGAAAATTACTCTTGCATGAAGTACAGTAGGCCCATGTTTTTTGGATGTGTTATAATGTGTATAGATCTTTGTAGATATGCTTTCAAGTCCCCTCATATTGAAGATCTTAAAGAAACACAAGAGAACAGTGAGAAAACACTGACATTTGTAACTCCCATCTTTAAATTTATTTCCCTTTAGGCAGTATGTGCAGTAAGTGAGCAAACCTCTTCTGTCTGACTTGTGTTCTTTTCTCATGCTTTCTCTCATGCTGCATATGCTCATCAGTTAATCTAAAAGTTTTCAGAAAACCTGTGCATGGAACATAGCATAGTCTGGGAAACAGTATATGCTGATAACCCTTGGAAAGAGAGTAGCATAAGACTATGAGTAGAAGCTTAGCATATATGAATAATCATTACAGACAGCTTATTTCAGTTTAGCTTGAGTTGGGCTAACTGGAATTTAGATGGCCAGAAAAGGTTGGAGAAAAATGAGCCAGGACCTTCTACGCACAAAAAGATGCGGTGAAATGGCCTGTTTGTGAAGTGGGCAATAGGTATGTTGCTTCTTTTTTTTATAAAAAAGACTAAGATTGTATCCAATTGCCTTATATTAATTCAGGTATTTTGCATAAGCACTTAGACAGAAGTGGGATGTCACCTTGAAATACAGTATGTCTGATTTTGAGCCTGTGCAGATGTTGCCAGGTACTGTAGTTAATGTGAGAGGATCAGCAGTGCCTCTAGATTAGTTCCTACCAAATTTTACTTTATTGATCTCTGTGGTTTTGCTCTTCCTTCATCCCCACCATCAAGAGTGCCAGAAATTGGCTCTATGAGATTGCAGATTAACAGAAGTTGGGAACTTCATAAAGAACAGTTGTTTCTCTCTGAAATCATAACTGGAATGGAAAATAGTGCTCCCATTCAGAACTTAAGCTTATGCCTATACCACCTATATTACTGCTTTTTTTTCCTTCCTCCTCTGTTTTCTACCTTTTTATTTTTCTTTTTTAGTAGTGAGTCATAATCAGCATTTGTTCTTTTCAGTTTTCAAAGTGATGTACATCAAGGTCACTTGCCTTCTTAAAGTTTTATCCCTTTTGGGGATAAAAACAATGCAGGAATGTTTGTTTTAGATAACTAAATTAAACAAAAAAATGGGATTATCCAATTATTGTTTATCCAGGAACTGGCTAAATCCAGTTCCTAAATATTTTGCTACTTAGCTGAGCCTTTCCTCACATTTATTATCTAGCAAAACTAGCATGTTTACAGGCAAACAAAATGTTGAAAAGATCAATCAACAATATATTAAGACACATGATTTTAGTAAGGTCTGCTAAATACGTATCTGCATTTTTCAAGTTATTCTGAAACATTCCAGGAGACTAAAATGGTAACAGTTAATCTTTCCTTTGGTTTTAAATGTAAATCAGTGAATATTGGTGGTATCAGAGAACAGCATTTTGATGCTATTTCTGTAATGCATAGCAGTGAGTAATGTAGAAAGGTGAAGATTTATTAATGGGAAAGTTCGTTTTCTGACTCACTCGAGTTAGCATACTTATTTAGTCTGGTGCAACTGCTATAACATTTGGTTTTTCATGGGTAAATTGGGGACTGGATTTCTCAAGCAGATGAAATGGAATAGATTTTGTTGTAGTAATGATTAGATTCATAAATAAAATACATAGCTGATTCAAAGCATATATCACCGATGCTTTCTCAGGGCCCTTAGCATGGTAGTTGTTCATTTGTCAAAACTATTTGAACACCGAGAAATGTAACATGGGTTAGTACAGGTAGTATTCCTGTCCTTATATGTCAGTGTTGTTCGATATTGATGTGAAGTCTCCATGAAAAAAGAATAAGAAGTGGTAAGGTAGCCACCTGACCTGGCTTTGGTTTTATTGGAATGGGCTGCCCAGGGAAGTGGTGGAGTTCCCATCCTTGCAGGTTTTCAAGAACAGGACGGATGTGGTACTGAGGGTCATGGTTTAGTGGGTATGGGGATGATGGGTTGATGGTTGGACTAGATGACATCAGTGGTCTTATCCAACTTAAATAATCCTTTGATTAGTGGTTTGAATGCACTACAAATTAAAAATATGTTGCAGACTAAGATATAAAGTCTGTTTGTTAGTTATGCTTAGTACATCCTGTGACTTTCACTGTCAGTGAGCATCTTCTCAAGATCTGTATTTTAACGTTTATTTTAATGCATTCTGGTTAGCATCACTTTACAGGATAGCACCTTGGCAAGAATGTGTATATATGTGCGTCTGACCTTACGTTGTTTTTCTTGGTTATTTCCAAAGGTGTGTGATAGAAAAGGCTATTGATGGGCAGACTGTGTTCAAACTCACAATATCTGAGAAAGAGACCATGTTTTATTATCGCACAGTAAATGGTTTGCAGCCACCAATAAAAGTAATGACACTGGGGAGAATTCTTGTGAAGAAATGGATTCATCTTAGTGTGCAGGTGAGTAAAAGAAGAAAACCTCCTTAACATTTGTTGAATTACAGCATTTGTGTGAGAATGGCATAATTGTATAAATATCTTCACTTGAAGGGATAAACTGGGGAATGTGACAGATAACTCTGGAGTCATGTAGGTCAAGATATTAATTTTTGAGTGCATATTGAGGTGATTGCTAATTTCACGCTGGAAGGAAATGCTGTACACATTTTCTGAGCAAATAAGACTGAAAATACTTCCCCTTAAGAGCAAGAGTATTTGCACTGAAGAAAAACTACTTATTTTATCTTAGCAAAAATCACGAGTCTGAGATTACTTCCTAAAAAAGACAGTGTCATCCTCATGTATATGTACAAACATACTGAGAAAAGCGTCCTATGTAATTCTTAAAACTTCTTACAGTGCATATGAGTGAACGTGTATAAGGGTCTCTTCAAGCTCAGTCAAGCTTGTTAGTTAGAAAGCTATTGCCTCTTACTTTAAAAATACATTTCAGAGTTGTTAAAACACAATCCTTGTGTTCTAATAGTCTTCTGTTGACATAGCGTTTTAATAAGTGTACAAATATCTACTGAGGATAAAACAAAGTTGAGTTAGTTAAAAAAAAAATTGAATTAAAAAAATCAGCAAACAAATGCAGAAGAAATTAAAATGCATTCAGTTATTTGCGTGCCTTGTAATTCCCTACAGACACTCTAGTAAACTCTTGTTTGTAAGCCAAGTTCAACTAATAATTACAAAACAAAATTATCAGGTATTGAAACGTTAATCTTCTCCTTCCTTCATTTCCTTTATCTGGTCTGCTAAACTTCATTTGGTTTACAGCGCAATCAAGAAGAGTTTTCCTGCTTTCCTGAAACTTGCTAAAAGGTATTGACTGTGATTTGGATTTTTCGTGCTGATCTTGTCACTCTTAAGAAGTATCTAAGCTGACGTCTTGATTTTTTTTGCAGTTTTCTTTTTGCTGGGATAACAGTGTGGTAGTGTGAATGAGATTTTTGCTGTTGGATTAAAGGAGTGACCTTAAAGTAGAACTAATGAACTTTACTCTTCGAACACTCCAAGGGTGCTATATTACTGCTGTTGCTGTCAGCCACGTTTTGTACTAGTCTTAGAAGCTGTTAAAGCCTGGCATAGTAAAGAAGAGAGTGAAAGGGCTGGATTTAAATGTACACACTATTTTAAATTGCATTACAAAGGGCCCTCAAGTGCTCCTTAGAATTTAGTCATTTGTTTCTTCAGACTGCTGTTCAGTGTACAGGAGGAATAAAGATGTGTGGTTTTTAGGCCCTTACAGGGCCTACAGACTTAATTTTTCTATGTTTCTGAGCTCAGGGTTGAGCTTTACATTCTGTGATTTGTTGTGTTGTTCATCTTGCTGTTAAAGATGATAGTGGCTGCAGCACGATCCGTTTAGCCCTACGTATGGCTGTTAAACTACAGGTTTGAAGTTCTTTAAACTTTTAGCAGCTGTCCAAAACATTTTTTTCTATAAATACAAAAATAAATGGAGAAGGACATTACGAGAAGAACTGTACAGAAATATAGGGAGTGTACTGATAAGACAATAAGATGATAAACTAAAGGAGTAGATTTAAATGAGACATGAGGAATAAAATCTTCACTGGGAGGGCAGTGAGGCAGTGGCCCAGCTGCCCAGGGAGCTGTGAGTGCCCCATCCCTGCAGATGCTCAAGGCCAGGTTGGATGGGGCCCTGGGCAGCCTGAGCTGGGTGGGGCAGCCCTGTTCACCCCTGGGGGCTGGGGCTGGGTGAGCTTTAAGAAGATCCCTTCCAACCCAAACCATCGTGTGATTCTGAGCAAAAGTAATATTCGTAT
>JAOWBP010001760.1:16370158-16389196 GCA_028571105.1 Tragopan temminckii
AGGCAGTGGCCCAGCTGCCCAGGGAGCTGTGAGTGCCCCATCCCTGCAGATGCTCAAGGCCAGGTTGGATGGGGCCCGGGGCAGCCCTGTCCACCCCTGGGGGTTGGGGCTGGGTGAGCTTTAAGAAGATCCCTTCCAACCCAAACCATCGTGTGATTCTGAGCAAAAGTAATATTCGTATGGAAGTGTTTATACCTTCAGACTGTAATAGCATTTGATCATAAGGTGGTTCCCAGACATTTGCAGATCTCAGCCTTGTCTTCAGCAGATGAAAACCTCTTCTGAGAATAATGCACAGTGTGGTTTTACAGATATTAGGAAATCCCTTTAAAGACAAGGGGGAAAACCTGGAGTCACACATAAAAGTACAGATCATCCAATCTTTGTGCAAGTGTGACTTTAGACTGATCACCCTTCTCCGCAGGCGATGACCTGGCAGTGGGCAGGGGCGCTGCAGCACGCGGTAGGTCCTTGCGTGCTCTGCTCGTGAGATAACGTAGGTGAAGGCAGCAGGGGGAGCTGTGGCAGAGTGCAGCCATAGGCGAGTTACTACTGCTGTTTTACAGCGTGGACTTTCTCTTCCGACTCCTGCAAAAGATTGACGCGCTGAGTTCTGTGACACTTTTGTAGATGTAGCATGGATTTTCGAACGGAGAAAAGCGCTGGGACTAATGTCAGTGAAATAGTAGACTTTGGGGTTTTCCTCCAGACATGCTAGTTTTAAAGTAGGTGTGGTGTCGTCAGTGGAGTTGCTATATAGTTTCCTACAGAAACGAAACGGAAATTGTTCTTGTATTAGAAATGTCATATATGTGGCTGTGATGTGAAGTCACAAGCTAAATGAAGAATAGATTCAGCAACTTTTCCAGTACTTAACTGAATTTGGTATATGTCAGAACACTTTCTGGCCCCATTTTTTTTTATGGGGGATCTTACCAGAGCTGGATGATGCATCTCGATGTTAAAAAAAAAAAAAAAAGTCTATTCAAAATTTACACCTTACTTGATGTCTTTTTTTGGCTGAAAAGAAATAAGTTTGTGAATGTTTTTAAACAACCAAATACTATTTCTGATAAGACAGCTGAAAATGTGGAATGTATATTATCATGTATGTGATTAAACTTGTATTTATGAAGAAAGATATAACAACAAAAAACTAAATAGCGCTCCTGTATCTGGAGTTGTAGAACACCTAAAAGCCTATGGGTTTGAGGGGAAGAGAGATGAAATGGGATGCATCTTTTGTAAACAGGGTGTTACATAAAATACATCCTCTGTGTATGAACCATAATTAGAACAAGCTTGTTCAGGCTCTTTTTATGCACTTAAAATTTTTAGATAATACAGTTCAGATACTATTGGTAACTGAAGGTATATGTGGTGATCTCTTGTTTATTATGAAAATGTTTTAAACTGTGTCAGATTTTACAGTCTTTAGGCATCTAACCTATAGACTAAAAAATTTGTTTTCCCAAAAATTCAAACTAGAAACATTAAATGCTGCAATTAATATCCCTGGATTTGAATATATATGGCTTCACTAATAGAGGAAGCTTATTTACTCCTTATTTTCTGAGACTATAAAAAAAAATGAAGACTAGCTTTTTCTTTTAGTTCAGTGAGAATGTCTTTGTAGGGAATGTAGCTCGTAACTGTGGGTCAAAATAGATGGTTTCTAAGTTCTATTGGCTATAAGCCTGAGGAAGCTCTTTCTACAGAATATTGTAAAGTATTCAAAACAATGCATAATATTACATGCTTGACTGGTAGACAGGGGAGACTGTCTACTTGAGGCTGGTTTGGTTGCTTTCTATATTTGACTGCAATAACAGCTAAGGGAAACTGGCATTTGGTCTGGTGACAGTGTTCGTGGCAGACTGATGAATTTTTGTTGTTTTTGTTTTGGTTGTGGTTTGCAAGAAGAGTGTGTGTGGTGTAACTGTTCGTGAGAGAGGTCCTCAACTGAGGAGTTAAGATCCATGGCCATCTCTGAACCATGGGTGTGCTTGTATGAAACTGATTCAGGCCAAACCTCTCCCAGCAGAGCTGGGAACCTGAAGACACTGAAGGTAACATAGTGAGCCAAAAAATGGAGATATTTGTATGTGAATGCTAAGTGAGAGAGGAGCTTGAAGTACTGGTGGCAGATGTGAAACTGACCGTCAGAGCTGAAATGTGATAGGGTGGCAAGTGTGTCTGGAAATCAGCCATAGGGGTGTATGAGCTATTTAGGAATGATAAAAATGAAAGCTAAATGGTGAAATGACATCAGATAGTAATTAAATGATAAAGAAGAAAGGAAAATCAGATTAAAAAGAGTTTCTTCATAATAAAATAATTCTAGTAGAGAAGAAAGCTAGTAAATGAATTCTGCTGAAGTAATATAGGGTTTTAAATTCTCAGGTTTGGATTTAGATGTGTCATTCATTAGAGAACTACTATCGAAAACTGTTGTTGAAGAGACTTATGCTCTAGTTGATAGCAGGGAAGTTCAAATTCCTCTCACAAGAGGACCTAAATATTTCTGTTTTCATGCATAAAGGTTTCTTTGCTAACTAGAGCATCTACCAGCTTCGTTATGCGATGAGGGCATTACTAGAGATGTTGGTCTCAAAAATAATATTCATTTGAGATAGAATAAACAGGAATGGTTTTTCAGTTTCAAAAAGAACAAGCAAACAGGATAGTTTCAATGAAACAAGACAAACTGAGAAACCTAGGCATCAAATGGAAAAAGTCCTGAGTGTTCTTCAAAATAGATGCTTTGAAGAGGATTCTCTACCCTTAAGATGGGAAAAAATTGAGGTACAGTACTCTGGCTTATGTGAGTGAATAAGCACCTTTGTAATTAGAGGTGACAGTCTACAGGCACAGGGCAATGGGGGAGGAAATTTGCAGAGAAAAGTATGTAGGAGTAGAAATAAAACTGTAAAGAAGTCAAGCTGAATTAGATTTTGCAATGACAGTTAAGTGGTAAACAGGCTATTAAGATCTTAGACATAAGTAGGCAAGAGGGTGAAGATGTGCTTGAGGTTAAGGATTATTTCACTAAGGTCCCAAACCAAACAAGTGATGCGAAGACAATTGCACAGCCTCTCCCACGAGCAGATTGTTGCCCAGCCAGTGTCTGAGCAACAGCCACCATAGAAGACAAACCTCCAACTCCCTGAAATCCTTGTTCTATTCCATTTTATTGTTAAGCATGATGTTTTATTGTATGGAGTAGCTGTTTGATCTGTTTAGGTCAGCTGTGTCCCCTCCAAACTACTTGTCCAAACATAGCTTGCAGGAGTAGGATGGGTAGAATGTAGTGGGGAGAAGAGAGGGCTTGGAACTGTTGAAGCACTGTTTAGCAATAGCCAAAATGCTAGTGTGGGTCAGCACTCTTTTAGCCACAAATCCAAAATATGGTACAGCACAAGCTGCACTGAAAAAAGTCAACTTCATCCTAGCCAGAGCCAGTACAAAGAGGAAGGAAAAAAAAAAAAGGATCTTGGCAACAGACCTATTTGCCTTGACACAGTGGCATATGAGGATTTAGAGAAGATTTTGAAAGAATAGATAAAGATGTGGAGGTAAATGGAAAATGGGATAAAATGAAACATGGATTTACTAAAGATAGCTCATCACTGTCTAACCTCTTAGCTTTTTTTTTTTTATGAGCAAACTGATTTTCAAGCAAAGTAAATCTGTCAGATTTCCTCTATCTGGAGTTCGGTATTAGTATTGATGTGACACCCCATGAGAAGTTGTAAGAGTCAAAGGAAATGCTCATGGGGAGGGGTAGCAATAGATACTGCTCAAAGGAATATGTAATCTATAGGAAAAAAAAGTACGATTCTTTGAAAATCAGTCTTTGGTTGAGTCTTGTATTATGTTTTCATTAATGATCTTGGCAGAAATATTAGGAGTGTACTGATACTATCTGGTAACATCATATGGACAGGCATAATCAGAAAGACGAACAGGAAAAATTGAATGACTGAAACTAGGGTAACAGGCACAAAGTAAAATTTGATATTGTAAAATTAAAGGTTTTAACTTTTGAAACCAATCACAAAAGCTATTGCAAAGTAGTCAAATATCAGAAGTGGCTGAAGTAATAACCCCAGGTGGCAATTATGACTGACTTGCATGATGTGGCCTTTAAAATCACATGTTGGGAAAATGCATCTGGAGAGATTTCTCAAGTTGTAATAGAGAAGCATTATTGCTGCTGTTCCAGTCTAAGGTTTTGTGTGAAATCTTGTGTATAGTTTCAGATGTTCATATTCAGAGAATATAATTCAGAACAGAGGTACTAGATGTATGATGACAGTGACAGGTGCTGTGTACGTCTTACAGAAGATGATTTCAAGAACCTTCTTCTGGGATTTGACTACAGTGAAGAGGTCGTATCGTTGTTTTCTCTAATTCTGTTGGAGAATGATCACCACACAGAAAAAAAGGAACTATTTAATTTGGAAATGGAGTCTGTTCTAATACAACAGATTATCTCTGAAACAGTCTTCTGATCAGAATACCAGGGATAAAGTTATTTTTTTAAGCGCAGTAGCTGTCCTAAAAAGGACAATGTGATACAGTGCATCCAATGGGAGAAGATGGGAATTTGTATCACCAGCCTATGAAGGTGGACTAGGGATTTTTTTCCTTTTCATGCAATATTACAATAGCCACCACTGCCAGAAGTGTGTTGAGCATGAGTCACTAACAGTCTTGAAATAGACTGTGGAAAAAGGGTACTTGAGACTAGATGGCATCAGTCTAACAATAACGTCATTCTTTTTAATAGTTTATGCAGTTGTCTTAATACGTGGTATATTGCTGACAGAACTGTTGGTGATCTGTTTGTTTGCTCTTTAAACTCCATAAACATTTGAGAAAAGTCATCTTTGAATAGTTCTGCTGAGGTAAGTTGAAGTGGATTTACTACAAAAGGGATTTTTGACCACTTTTCACGCTCTCCAATTAATGGGACTGGTTTTTATTTAATGATGTCTTCCTTTATCTTTTGCTGTTTACAGTTTGTAAAGGAGCTTGTTTTTTAACCTCTGCAATATATAACAGGTCTTTAAACTGTGAACTCTGTTTCCTTGAAAGTACTGTCACTATTCTAGTTGATTTCAGTAGGTGAGGATCAAGTCCTTGAGACTTCTGAGAGTTTTAGGGTCCTGTGTTTGATTCTGACTTAATGATATTTACCACTGTGTCATTATAGGGCCATATTAGCAAAAAAAAAAAAAAAAAACAACAACAAAACACCTTGATTGTAGATGCACAGTGGAGTAAAGAATACATAGAATATATATAATTTATTAAATGAGTCTAATATGCACTGAAGTGAAGCCTCAGGAAAACTTGTCTTAAAATAAGATCTTTCAAAGAAATCTAAAATTTGAAAGCATAGGAATGCATGATTAAGGCCAGCTGTGTACCTCATCTCTGCATAGTGATGCCAGTATCAGATGTGTCACTTAGTAACAGCAGCTTCACTATGTATTTTTTCTTCCAGTTTCACTGTTAAGGATTTCTCACTTTCCCTTTGATACTTCAGAATTTATTTAACTAGTTAAGAAGGGTGGAATTTAAACATGAATTTTCAGATAAATCCAAAGCTGCTGAAACAAGAGATTCTTTGAGAACATGTCAGATTGATGTATTTGTTTTATACGTAGTGTCTGCAATTATAAAAATAATCTTTTTAGTAGCTTTTATTTTGCCTGATCTTATCTGTGTAACTCTGCTGTGTTTTGGCAGACTATAGCACATTAAAAGCTTTAGAAAGTAAGTTTAAAATCTAAATGTGGAAAGGTAACCATGACTGAATTGCTCTCCTGGGAGTAAAATGCACTTAGAGTGCCTATTGAAATCAGCATTATCATTTCAATACATGTCAAATATGAGTCATTTCCTAGTTTAGGCAAAATTTCTTTATAAATCTTTAAATCTTCCAGTTCTTTCAAGAAAAGGTTAAAGAACTTGCAATTTAATGAGTCTGCTTTACATCATAACTGTTTGAGTATCGAGAGAAAACTTGTCCTTTCCAATTTGTGGAATACTTCTATTTTCTACACAAGTTCTTGAATACTTCTTAAAAATTGCATTAAAGGCAGATCGCCTATGACTTAAAAACAGGAAAACGTTGTCTCTATACATGCTCTGTGTATATATTACTAAATACAAGGCGTTTTTAATTTTATTTTCCCTGAGTTTAGCAAGAATGTAGAAAAGCTGGGAGGCATTTTAACAAATCACTTTGTTTTCCTACTTAGTATCCATTTGGAATAGTTTGTCTCTCCCAGAAAGGGAGGTGAGAGTTTGAATCAACTCTGCATATTACGGCTTTTGATGTAGTTGCAGTTGCAGTTGTGTGCTGAAAATATTTCAAATCATATTTAGTACCATGTTCCCAACAGACAAGAGAAATAAAAACTATTACAGTCTCTATAATGTATTTGGCTGTCTGTTCATTGAAACAATAAGCATGGCTCTCTTGGAAGCTGGTTTGTCAATCTGCTGTGAGTGCAGCTTATTAAGATTGTGCTGCTGAACTTGCAGCCTTTGGGGTCTCTTGTATAAACAACTTGTTCTGCTGCCTCCAGAAGTCCTGTTGTGGTGGTTGTCTCTTCTCCTGGGCCACAGTTGCTAGGATATAAACTGTTTTTGTTAATTTGAGAGAATTTTGTGATAACTTCAGCTCCTTAGGAAGAAGACATTTCCCAGATCCATTTGGGATCCTTTTTCTCTCCATTTATCTCTTAAAACATGTGCATCCTTTCTTGCCTGAATATGAAGTTCCTACACATCTGGAGGCTTAGAATTACAGTCTAAAATTTGCTTGGGGACACAAGACAGGGAGCTTCACCAATGCCTGGATTTTAATTTTGGAAAAAGGCAAAAAATAAATGTTTTATCATAGCTGTTCTGACTACTCATCTAGAATTTGCAAATATTTTTTGATTGCAAAAATAGAACTGGCTGAAGCCTGCACAGAGTGTATATTATATATATATGGTAGGAATGGAGTCAAATCTTTGTGTGCCCAGTGTTGGGGCTTTGACTGATTGGTGGAAGCTTTGCCTGATTTTTTTTTTTTTTTTGGGAGAGTTAGAAAAAATTTAAAATCCATTGAGTTTCAATTTCTTTGTTTCTTTATACAAAAAAAATGTGTGGCTGGCAATTAAATTGTAATTTTAATAACAAAAGCACTGTTAGGAATAATTTGCATTCTTTAGTCTAAGTTTTTTAGCCATCCTACAGTCTTCATATTTTTGGCATTTTCTGCAAAAGAAATTTTAGTGGCAGTGTATGAATTTAAAAGGAAATAATTTGTCAGCTGCTTAGAGGGGAATGTGTTGAAAGGTGAAGAACAGAATAAAATATGTTCAAGTGCTCGATTCAGTATTAAAAATAGCAGAAATTGCATAGCTAGAGTTAAAAATTGAGATAGATCTATACTCATAGCGTTCTATAAACTAAACAATGATCCTTTGACACAATTGTTTCCACATTGCTAGAAAGCTGATGTACTGAGAGAAACAAATACCATTTGACGTAGGAACCCCTCAATTCTGAGTTAATTTCCTATAAGCAGTGTGAGTATGTGTTCAAGTGGGTTCCCAACTTTATGCACTACTTCAGTCTAATGACTACTCTTCTGATTGCACATTTGTACACTTTAGTTGTATAGCAAGCCAACTTTGAGAGACTGGAGTTAGCGATGTCTGCTTGATATGACTTGGTATAAAAGATGGAGATAACACAGGGTTCATCCACATTAGAAATCTTGTGTGCATGAAGAGTTTATGCAGGTTTGTCTTCTGTTAATAACCGAAGGTTTGTGGTAAACAGAGAAGGGCACTGCTGATGTGTTTGTATTTGATACTTCTCTGAGGAGACTGAGCTTGATGTTTTAACTTGGAATATCATCACTTAGTACAGACCATTCTTTTACAGACAGAAGATTCTCCAGCAAGTAGTTCTCAGTGTGCACAGGGGATGAGTAGGCAACTGACAACTGGTTTGAACTTTACAGGTAGAGATGGACCACAGATACTGAACCATTGTCAATTCTTCATTATGTATGATAGTTACTAAGTAGACTTTTTTTTTTTTGCAAGAAACTTGATCCTTTCCTGTTGTTTTTGTGAATACTCCCAAATAGAGCAGCTATTAAAATAAAAACAAAATTTCTGTATCTAGTTCAGGTTTCTCTATCTTAAAGATGAGAACTTAAGTCAGAAATCTGATCAAGAAATGGAAGGTGAAGCTTTTCTTTATGCAACTTCTGTCATTTGCGTGAACACTTTCATGCGCATTTCTTGCAAGCAGCAAATGGAAGGTGACAAATTACATGTGGTAGGTCTTGTAAAATGCAAAATTCTTACTTGAAGTGGCAGTCTACAGAAACAATCTTGTAAGTCTCTGCATGTGTAATTCTATCTTGGCTAGAATTGATAATTGGTCACATGGGTGATGGTGAAAGACTCCTGTCCAGGTATCTAATTCCAAAACTTTAGGTTAATACTGCAATATTTGCATTGTGTAAGAACAATAGCATTGGTTTGACAGTATTTGGATATTCTGTCCTTCTGAAAAGAGTAGATGCCCAGAAAGAGTTTTTTCTCAGGTACATCTCTGACCTCTTTCCCGATAATCGGTATCTTTGGAGTTACTGAAGTGAGGCAGTCTTGAATAGTCCCTGACTGACCTACATTTAACTTAGCAGTCTGATTTTTTTATACCTTTTATTTTTGGTGTCTCTGGAACCCCTTGACACAATGAGTTGCTCGTATGTAACTAAGGTTTATGAAGCTCTTCTTTGTTGCAAGCAGACTGGTTGTTAAATTTCTAATTTCTTCAGTAGGCTGTTTCCCATATCTTACACTATTTGAGAACTCAATCACAGGTTGATTGTTACAGTTAGTTTTAAACTGGAGTACTAGCTTGATCTGTACTTACATTGAAGTAATTCTGCTGTTTGGTCATCCTCATTGATCTTTTCCTAAACGTTTTCTACTACAGTTTGTACCACCACAGTTTTTGGGAATGCAAGGGTCAGAACTCCCCTTGTGTCACTGCAGAAATATGTAGTGCAAAGTATCTGAAATAATAACAGAGCTGTGTGGATTTGTTCGTAATTCTTTTTCCTCTTCAGCTGCCATTCAGCATTTTGCTCACTAGTGTATTACCCTCTGCAGAAATACAAGACCCTTTTTTTCTGAGCTTTGACTTCATGGATATAATAACTACAATCTTTTTCACCTCGCTAATTGCTGTTTTCAAGGCTATGCAAAATGTTAAATAACAGAGGTAGTTGGAGTTACCTAAATTTCTGTCTGAGAAGCATGACCATTAAATCTGTCCAATTTCCAGAAACCTTGCTGGAAAAACAGTGTATTATGCTGGTTAGTCCATTCTTATTCACGTGTTTGAACTCCTTCAAAGAACTCAGAGTTGGAGCCTGATTTCCTTCCAGAAAAATCATCTTTTTCCAGTATTTACCCATGTTTTTTTTCCCCTCTATTAGTCATATATTGACTTACTGGATTGTGAGAACAATTGCTCCGAGACTTGGTCACATACTGTCTGTAATGAGGACTTCTGCATTGTTCTTCAGTCTCTTCCACTAATTGAAAATCATATAGGTTTTCCTATTTTTGCTGCTTTTTGATTGCTCACAGCATTTAAAGACTCAGTAAACTGGGTTGCTGATCTTTTGCTGGAATTTCGAGAGTGCTTTATTGTATTTGAAGGACTTTTATCCTTCTCTTTAAATTGTGCTTATTGACACCTTCATCTTTGCTGTTGATCAGTAATCTCTCTGACCCTTCTGTGCTAAAACTCAAGGCCTGTATACTATGCTACACAAGAAACCACTGGGAAATTTCTGAGGAGCCTTCCCTGGTTCTCTTCTGGCTTATCTGCAGTAAAATGTGGTTGAGGGAGTTGCTGCACAGACTTCTTCCTTTAGCTTTTTTCAAGGCTAGACTACCAAAACACAGTCCTCTGAAGTCAGGTTTGGTCTACTAGTTTAGATCTCTACTGCAAATCTTTCATGAAATGCTTAGTAACTCAGGAGAAGAGCAGCCAATTTACAAAAAAAAAAAAAAAACCACAAAGGTAAATTGTTATCCAAAAGTGCTGGAGAGTTACAGTGCAGTGGAAGAAAGATAGCAGGACATAGAAGGGATGGGATTAAAGTAAGTTTGTTGGGAGGAATACAAATGGAATCAGACAATTTTGTAGTTACTAGATCATGAAGGCAAATCTAATCCTTAAGGGAGAAAATAGGACTTTATTTGCAAAAATTGTATGTTTCCTCTAACTGGATACATTGAACTTCTGTGATGAGGCATTCAGAGGGAAGAGTACTTATTTTCTTATGTAAGTAGTTACAGAGGCAGAGAGAGGGATTTCAACCATCCATCCCAGCATAGTTGTTCAAGTGCTGTAAAACCAGTGCATTCTTGCATTGCATCTGGGAATGGCTTACCACTGTGAGTATGGAGCAGTTCAAGGTAGTTCAAAATTCTCCACATGTAGGCAATTAAAAAGGCCAGAATTTAACCTACAGCTAATAGTGCAATACAGGGTTAATAATTGCACATTAGTAGCTGTTCTCTTCATTTGTGCAGGTCTCTGCTTATTCTTTCAGTATTGCAGCACGGGGACTTTATTCAGGAGGGACATTTCATTTGACATCTACATCTCATCCCTAATTTACATGATTACAAGTAGTTCAGGAAAATTCAGAATTTTTTTGTGCTGTATGTTTAATGGAGGGGCTGCAGAAAAATGCCATTGTCTGGCTTCACATTTTAGATCATCTCATAACAATTCGTTTCAATTAATTTTGGCCAGTTTATGTTATGTAACTGTTTTAGCTGCTAAAAAGAAGCTTGTCAAATCCTTAATGTGTCTCTTCTCACATTACTACAGTGATCCTTGAAGCACAGATCTGATTTGTTCTATGACTTGGGGAAAATAGTCATTATGGAGCAAGAAAGCAATTCTTCTCTGTGTATTTTCAGATCTGATGACAAGGATATCCTTTTATTATGCTTTATTGTTTGGAACTCATTTGCAATGCCAGAGTCTCTTGTTACACCTTTACGTGTAAAAGTAGTAGTTACAGCAGTAATTAGAGCAAAGCTTATTTGTGAATTACCTTAGTTTTCTACAAAGTCTGTATTTGAAATCTTGACCTCTTAAGTTTTCCCACTCCTCTGCCAAGATATGTTTATTCTATGTTAAGACATCATTAATAGATTGAAACAAGAGCTAATAGGGTTGACGTACAAAATAAGGAAAATTTTTCAGTGGTACAGTGCTGGCTGGGATAGAAAGAAGCAGATCTATAATTAGCTGTTTTAAAATTTATCACAATACTGGTGATATGCTCACCAACAAAAGAGTAAATGAAGGTTGCCATTCCATAATTGGAATGTGTACTTTGTGGCAGAAGGATCAGTACTCTCCAATTCAACATTTTGAAACAATATTTACTTATTTAAATACTAGTTCTTTAAAAATGTAGACCATTGCGAAATCTCTTTTCACATTGATCTTTCTTTGTCTTTGGCCTTGTTTCACAGATAACTGACATTGTGGGTTGTATCACTCAGTTTGTAACAGTACTAAAATTACCCTTGTCCAAAAAATAAATGACATACATGATTCTTATTTGGTATCTTTCTACTTGCTGTTACTTACATTTTTTCCAATTTCAAGGCTTTTTTTATGAAATATCTATAGTTTGTCTGAGTCTGTAATCCACTGGGTACTCTGCTTTCCAGTTACCTTCTGATTTCACTGTTTGGGGTCAAGTTGGTATTAATACATGGTTTATTCTTGAACAGAAAGTTAGTTGATTCAGGAGCAGCCCAGGGTCCCATCATTTTTTCTCCCTTTTTCCTCCTTTTTTTTTAATTGTATGTTGTTCTTCAGGGAGTTCAAGCTGAACTACTGGATCTATGAACAAAAAGAAAGACTTGGATTGAAGGAAAACCATTTCCCGTTGAGAAGGGATTAACATTGTAGAAGATAGTGAAAAAGAAAAGTAAAGGAGGGCAAAGAGAAAAGCTAAATATCTTTTATACAAATGCTAGGAGCATATGTAATAAGACTGCTGAATTGGAGTGACATGTTTTCAAGGATAAGAAAGATATTATTGGAATAAGAGAGACAACCAGGAAAATGAAGAGGGATTTAAAATGCCAAGATACCGAGTTCTAGTGAAGAGAAAGTTAATATGAAGCTGGAAGAGATGTAACAATATTGCTGAAGGATGATACTTAATCTGCAGTGGAGCTTTCCCCCTCCCTTTCTTTTTCCCCCAAAGTTCAGCAGTTTGCATACAAGTTAAAGACAATTTGATGTAGCTGTAATTCTTGACTGTTGTGCTTGACTTGCAAATAGTTAGAAAAAAAATGCTGAAACAAAAATATTTATTAAGGTGTAAGATGAATGCCAAGAAAGCCAGAGCTTTAATTTGAAGGAAAATTATAGAGTATTGAGGAGGACAGGTTACTAGAGATTAGTTAGAATAAACTGTGTTAAAATTGCAAATGAGAGTGTTTCCACTTCTACTGTAAGGTTGCTCATTTTATTCAGTTATAGAAACAATCTGTACAAAAAGGATGCAATCACTATCATGGTGGAAAGATTGCAAATATAAATCTGTATGTGGAAGGAGCAAAAATGATTATAGAATTATGACATTTGAAATGGTCATGGGGTGAGTACACACTAGATGGAGAAAGCAGCCCTAAAGTTATTGATTTTTAGCAAAGCTAACTTTGAAGGGAAGCAAAATGCTCCTGAGACTTTTGCCTGCAATCCTGTGATGAATGGGAAATCCACTCCACACAAGTAGAGAGTACATAGTGTATAAAACACGTAGAAAGGCCACAATTAAAATTCATCCCAGTTAAGTCAAGAAAAGGAAAGGCCGATATGGGCCTGAGGCAAAAGAAGGAAAGGCAAAGAGACAACTTGCCCCTCCCGACCCTATGCTTTTTCCTTCCCCTTCGCTGTTCTTTAGCATTTCTTCTGCTGTCCCTTTATCTTCTCCAGCCCTTCTGTTTCATGACAGTTCAGTCACTGTGGTCCCCTGATGAGGTTTCTTCTTCAGGTCTCTGTTTTTCTATACACTGGATTTCTCAGAGCATGAGCACAACTGTCCTGTGTGTTCAGAACATGTGTGAGTCTCTACTTCCTCCCCCAACCCTAATACTTGCATTCTGCATCCCCTTAAACACAATTTCAAGATTGAAGTAATTGATGTTTTTCTCTTTCACAGTTTCCTTTGTTTACAGCTCTGGGATGATTTAAATTCACAGTATGATGAGGGAAGGGGTGAGGCAAGAGGGACTGAGAAAGGTAGGCAAATAGGTGCATGTAACAACTGAAGTAGACAATGGGGCTGTGCAAAACAAGCTGCTTTAAAAAAAAAAAAAAAAAAACGGCACTCTGTAGCATCTATCACTGAAGTAGAGGGACTTTTCTAGGAAAGAAGGGTCAAACAACCAAGTAAGAATTGCAGGTGGTATTCATTTCTCTTGTATAAAGTGTACTGGATGCACAGTTTGGGACCTAGAATTTTTTCTATTCTCTGACATCCTCCTCCCATATATATGTGTTATCAGAAATATTGTTTCAAGAAAATAGCTGTGAGGAAGCAAGTAGATTGATTGTATTAAAGAAGTGAATCTGAGCAGATGTAAAATGCCATATCTTAAGCTGTAGTTAATTTATAGCAGCTGAAGGTCTGGCCCTTAGCAAAAGCAAGCATTTTTTTTTTAAAGGCAAACTTTCTTTTTTATAACTGAACAAAGATGTTAATGACAAAAGTGGGTTTCAGAGAGCTTTAATGGGACAGCGATGAAAGAATGAATTGACTTTTTTTGTCAGTCAGTTTGTGCGTGCGTGTATGTCACAGTGATTTATTAACTGCAAAAATTGACTATGGCCACTGACAATGACCATGTGGTCTTATGGCAGCCAGCTGATGACTGACTGACCAGTTTTTGAAGATGGTATGAGGGATCATAAAGTTTAGTTCCCTGTGTATTATGATGATAGTTGCATCTATATTTAAAGCTTTCTGTCACCGGAGCACTCTTGGTGTTGTCAAACTGTCTATTGGACTGGATGAGCTGCAACTTCTTGCAATTGAATGTCAATAAGACCAAAGCAATTTTGGTTGATTCATAGTGCCAGCTTAAGTATATTCACTTGCACAGATTACATTTGACAGATAGTTACCTTCAGCTGAACTCTGTGGTTAGAAGCCTTGGTATACTCTTGACAGTGAGCTTAGAGTTGATGCCTTATGTTTATTTCATATCCTGTTTTTTGCCTTCCTAATACTGCATGTGTATGTCTACATTTAAATAAATTCTCAGCTGAAGTACTAGTCAGTCCACCTGTTATCTCTGGACAGAATGTTGTGATGAGTCAATTCCAGTATTTTAAAAATGGTGTGTTTTTTTTTACCATTCAGGCAGTTTTAATTTCAAAAGGCATCTAGTTGACAATTTTTTTATTTGGAACTCCTGGGAAAGCATATGTTGTAGTCTATTAACAAGAATAAAACTAGAAAAAGAAAGAAGATAAAACCAAAGATGAAAAGGTTATTTCTTCTGGAGTGTTTCTTTTTTTGTATTCTAACAGTTTGCTGGTCTGCAGGAAAATATATTCAACACAGGTGTTATTAAACCCTGTTGTATTAGTGAAAGTTAAGATCCTCTTGTTTCTGCAACAAGATTGTGCATTGTATCATCAAATACAGATGTATGTGCATCCTCTATAAATCCTGTAAAGAAAAGCTTCTTCCTAAGTCTTCTGGCAGTCCAAAAATATTCTGGGTTAATACATAGTTTAATTCACTTATTCCCTTGTTCCTACTTATGGCGAACTTAAGTATTTTGAAGCTTCATTTGCAGTATACTGAGGGAGGACTGAATTCTGAATTATTTCAAAACATTTTTGTGTTCAGTCTTCTAGTCAGCTTAAAGCAGCATCTTGATTTTGAAGAAAATTCAGTTACTTAATGCCAAATCGCTTGCATGTGTGCTGTTTCTGCCCACTTCCAATTCAGTAGCTGTTTTTAAAAGATGCAGGTGATTTTTCTATCATTTTTCTGTGAGCTTAAGCAAGTGATGAGAGGTAAATTTTGGAGTTTTTACATCCTTTTTTCAGTGATTGTTTAGAATGCAGCATCCTTGAGATCTGATATGAATGAACAAAAAATACTTTATAAATTACCATGTTTGGAAAGCTCTGATGATAGCACAGAGCTAAGTTTTATTTTTATCTACTGTTAAAAAATGAATCTCAGTCTACAATTATGTTGGCATAATTTCAGAAATAAAGGAGTGTACCCATGAGCAGTCTTTATAATACTAAATTCCTTGACAGCACTGCTACTTAAGTTAGTGAATGGCTCAAGATCTTTTTTTCTTCCTGTACAGTGCTCTTTAGCCTGAGAACCAAAGATGTGTGAAAAATCTTACTTTGGAAAGAACATAGATGTAACTTGTCTCTATCATCATATGTTCTTTTCCTTTAAGCTTGCAAACAGGTTACTTCCAAGGCTTGAAATACAGAGGGATGGATGGTCTGCGTTTGCTTGGAGGTGCAGAGTTCTAATAGCTGAAATCTTTTTTTTCTTGCATAAGATTTGAATATTGAAACAGAAAATTAGAAATGTGGTCTAATTTAGCAGTAATAGGTGAAATAAGACCTGTGTGCATGATTTTATTAGCTGGAATATAATGGGCAAAAATCAAAGAGTGTAAAAGTTTTAAGGAACTGTAATAGCTATTTAAGGCAGTACTCCTCAGCTTGATCACATCCAGACAGTAAGGGAAGGAAAAGAGTGACCAGATTTGCAAATGTCACCAGTCTGATTAAAGTTAAGCAATATACAGAAGTCCACACACAATCATAGATATGTCAGGATACCCTAACAGAGTTATCTACATCTATTCATCTATCATCTATAAATCTATTTATTATAAGTTAACCCATTATCTCTTGCTAAGCTTTAGATTTGCAAAATACTCCTTGTTGTCTCCATTTTCATTCCAAATAGAAAACTAAAATTTGAAGAGCAAAAGATTGGAAGTGAACTCTCCATATGTGGCTCTAAGAGGATGGGGGAGGGGGTAAGACTACGACTAAGACTAAGATTTTGGTGTAAGAAAGAATCTGCCCAAACATTCCTAGCAAATGTTATGATTGCCAAAATGTACTTAGACTTCAAAGGTGTAGTAATGCTTATAGAAGTTATTAGCTGAACAGATAATTCAGTAATGTTTTAAACTTGATTTAGACTGCATGTGGCATATATTGTAAGGAGAGAAGCAATACCAGATTATATGAGCAGCTTGTACACTAGTGCTGATTAGCCATGTGGAGTGGAGTCCTGACACAGCTGCAGAACTTGAGCTGTGGAAACTATTGCATCTATTTATCTACAAAAGCAGTCATAAGGTGGTTGATGGGGGGCTTATCTGAAGGCCTGGGAGGAGTACAGGAGTTCTAGGGTACACTTCAGTTCTTATTTTTTATAGTACTTGTGAGAAAAATAGTTACTTTGGGGGACACATACAGTGTTCCTATCTGTCTTTGTGTGTGTTTCAAAAAAAGTTAAATGTGAATGTAATAAGCTAAAAAGGAGAACAAAAATGAACAGAATAATGTAAAGAATCAATAAATAGTATAGTAAGGAGAACTAGAAAGCAGAGAGGTAAAACTAGGAGGAGGGAAAGGCGCATTTGAGAAGGATGCTCAAAATGCTTATATCCTGCAATTTGTTTGGTGAAGAAAAGTGTTAAACTGCGGTAGAAAGTTCTGCCATTTCTGATGTACCAATTTAGGGGCACAGTTCAATTTTTAATGATATGTAAAAGGCAGATATGGTGGTGTTCTTTGTCATTACCTCTGCTTGAATCACAGCGTAAGATAGATTTGTACTCATGCTAATGGTTTCACACAGTGTGAAACACAAAACATCCGTTTGTCCACTTTGTATTCCTCAGTCAATATCACTGACCTTTCCACTTTACGAAAATTCACTTAAAATATTAAAACTGTGTTGCAGCCTTTGTAACTGCAGCTTCAGGAAGACTTGCAATTATGCAAGAAAATATCGAAGTACCTACGTATGTGTCTCATCTCGCTGATATGCAAAATCCCCTTAATGCATCTTCTATTAACTGTTATATTCCTGATTCACATGTGCTCTCAGGGTAGAAATGTGAACCCACATGTCACCCAATGGTAGATTATGCTGTATATCTTTATATAAGCAGGCAAAAAGAGCATATTTAGACAGGTTGAAGGTGAAAAAGATTTTTATGTTCAAATTTCTGATTACACTATTATAGCAGCATCACTAATTCCCCTCCTTCCATCTATTTTCTTCTTTCATCTGTTGTCATTGGTGACCACTGTTGATTTGTTGACTCTATTAAAGTATTCAAGGAAGCCACAGGCCTGTCATTTTGGTCATAACCTTAATCTGTTTTCTCACCTTGGGAGAAAATGTGTTAATACGCTGTCTGTTTCTATAGTGAGCTCATTGAAGAAGTTCTTGTTGCAACAGATCTGCAATATGTTTAGAAGAAAAAAAATGTTTTTTATGAGTCTTGACTATTTTAACAGATAGCAAGCTATGCTTAGGAAGCAACTTTTGTAAGGACCATACGGAAGTAATTGAGCAATTGTAACTGAATGCTGTGTAGTAATTTTTGAGATACGTGAGTCACAGCTTCTTCTGATCTGTCAGAATCTGATTCCTCATTATTTCTGAATGATTAAGCAAATCATTTATGCTATCTTCTGCTTTCATTTATATCTTTGTAAATCCTGTATAGTTGTATTGACTTTGGAGCTGCTTAAGGTTTTATAGCAACTAGGGGGAGGGGTCATTTCTGTTTCTGCCTGTTGGCTGTTCTGGAAAATAAATGGAACAGTTTTAAATGCCTTACCAGGTAAATTGTGTGGCTACTCGGTTGCTGTTCACAAAGCACTTCAAAATTCTTAGAATTTTGTGTAGCCATCTTTATAATAATAAATTTCTATTTCTGAGAAACTCATTGATGTGTAAATAAAGCTCATTTAAAGGATAAGCTAATGCAGATTTTTTTTCTACAGTTTGTTTTTGTTCAGTTTTTGCTTGTTTTCTCAGTAGAGAAGCAAGGTCTTAATTTTAACTTGTATTTAGTTTTAGAATTTTGTTTGCATTTGCAATTAACTAAATTTGCATTTGTAATTTAGAAATTAGCAGGTTTTTTTCCCCTCCAGATTTAGTTTACAAATCTGTAATATTTACCAGGATACAGTTTGGTGTCTGGTGTCTATTGTAGTTTCCTGAACTGCACCTTTTTCATCATGTTTGGGAATAGCAGTGTCCATTACATACACTGGAATGTATTCCTTTTTCTTCTATTTATCTAATGACAAATGTTTGGTCCTTGTTTGTTATGTGTCGATCATTCCTGTTCCTGCCATCTGAGACTTTCTTTGATGATATAAATAGCCTTAAGAACTGAAGTTACAGTTGAAGTGTTTGGCATCACTTTATTGGCTGGAAAACTAAATAGGTTATCGTTGGTATCATTTGGCTTGAATGACTGGAAAATATTTTGCTTCTTTTATTTTTGGTGTCTAAGTTCTTTCTATTGTGGAACTTCTCATCTATGGCCTGCCATGTGTGGTAAGGAATCCACATGATTTCTTCATCTGTCTTGCTAGATGCTATGATCTAACTATTAGAACAGTAGATGAGAAGAAACTTTAAGATTAAATTGTACATTGTGGTCATTAGAAGGTATGATGATTAAGAGTAAAAAAAAAAAAAGTATATTTAACCAGTAAAAGAGATTAAAGTTGTCTTGAAGTTACTTCCCTTAATTTACCTGAAATACTGTAATAAATCTTTCTCATGCAATTGAATATTAGAATAGGAAAAATAACCTAATGGTTAATATTGTGTTTGTTTAAAAAAAAAAAAAAAAAAAAAAGCAA
>JAOWBP010001760.1:16389296-16411188 GCA_028571105.1 Tragopan temminckii
TGCAATTTAATATTACAATACGAAAAATAACCTAATGGTTAATATTGTTTTTGTTTAAAAAAAAAAAAAAAAAAAAAAGCAACGTATCTCTCTAAATCATAGAATTTACAATTATCATTCTAAAATATTTAGGGAAGAGACTAATTCACCTGTTGGTTGTGTATCAGTTACTGCAGTAAAGTCCTGATATCTGTTTAGTGATTTGGAAGTCTGCTTTGTTTGGGTAGTTTGCATTATTAAACAATGGTGTGTTAAGGATTCTTTTTCACATCTTTACTTGCTATCTTATTTATTAGAAATAATTTTGTACAACATATGTAGACAATATTAAGACTTTTTAATGGGAAAATCATACAGATGCAAGAAGATTGTAGCATCCGGTGAAGGAGAATTCACTTCATTTATTTTATCTGCAATGATGCAATTTGATTCTACATAGATGAGATTAAAATGGCCTCAGTTGCTTTTATATGTATATTACAGGACATCTCAATGACAGGATGATTTGTGTAAGTAAAAAGGGTTTGATGCTTAATTAGTCCAGATATCACGCACGGTTATTGTTATGTAATTTGTGTTATTACCTGGCAGCCCAAACTGTATAGACTGGCATTCTGGAATTCCCACAAACTGATTTGGACTGAAAAGTTATAATTATAGCTCAGAAAAGAAAGGGGGGGGGGGCGATCCATATAACTGTTTCATTTACTTGAGACCCCAAATTTATTCTGCCCTTATGCTAATACGGAGGGTTAGGTTTCTTTTGCCAGGCATATTGAGTGGTTTTACTGAAATTATAAATTTTATTTAAAAGAAGAAAAAAAAAAAAAGAAACAGCCACCATATTTTTCAGTCAATCTCTACAGTCTGTGCCTTCGGAAACTACCAGCTTCTGCATTCAAGGAACAGCAGCTTAAATTGATGTAAAGAAATCCATGGAAAGTTACTAAGTGTATAGAAACCATGTTAGGCTGAAAAAGTCTTAGAGCTGCCAGCGCTTTGAGGATCGAAGAGTATTCGGAAGCAGTGTCATTCATCCTTACCATTCTCCCATATGCTCCTCTTCTGCTTTTTGCCACTGTTAGTCCTGTGGTCTTTCCTTGTACAACTGCTCTGGATTTGATTGTAGCGTTTTTCTTGCCATGAGGTTGCTGCAATAAAGTGGAAGTTTCTGTAATTAGTTAATACATGAAAATACTCTAGTTTTTTTCTTCCATGATTGCTCAGCCAGATCTAAAGTGGTAACACTTAACCTAACTTTCATTATTTTGCTTCCATGAGTAGATTTTCAAATGAGAAAATGATTGTAATGCCTTTGTTCATATCTAGTTTCATAAACAGTAGCTTGTCCTTCAGTGATTTTTTTTTTCATTTCGCACTGGGGTGACCCATCAGGGTAATTTTCCCTAGGTAGGCAGTGGTTGGATTTGGCATAATTGGGAAGGAAGTAGTTTGAAATGGCTCAAAGGGCAATTGACTTGTGAACGGGAACCTTCAAAAAAACTTCATTTCGGATGTATTAAATGAACTTGCTTTTGGCTTTGTTGGCCCAGCACATCTCATCTTGAAAGTTCTGGATCATGACAGTAATGCTACTAGAGGAAAGATTGTGTATATTTTAGCATCCCAGTACACCATCATATGGATTTTCCATTGCTTGAAATTTGTATTAAGCTCTGCACTGGCAGAAGCTAATGTAGTTGCAGACTGAGTTTATCTTAGTAACTAATCCTTGCCACCTTCCCATGAGGTGATTTGCTAAGTATTTGACAGATGGGGAAGCACGAGAGGGAGAGATGGTTTCAGAGCTGGGATTAGAGATCTGGAGTTCCAGACTTCTGGTATTGTACTCTACAGCAAACAAGAGGCAGTGCTTTCCTACCCATCTCATCTCATTCTCTTAGGGCAAATTCCTATAGAACTTTATTTATGAAGACAATAGGGGAATAATCCCATTGTCTTAGATACTAGTAAAATTAGTCTTTTATTTCTGTGATATTGTATGCAATTCAATGCTGATGGTCAGGAGACCTTAAATAACCACATCAAACAGCAGATTTGGTGCCAACCTTTGTTCTTATTTAGCTTAGGCTAAACTGACACCAAACTTTGAGATATTCCTCTCCTCCCACAGCGGAGAGCCACTGGGGTTTTTTTCTTTATCCCACACATGGCTTCCCTCCTACATTTTCCTCCCATGTCAGATATTCATACCCCCTTTAATAACCAGCAGGGGGATCATTACACTGAGCTACTGCCAAATGCATAATGACTGCTGCCTTTGCCTTACACAGTCACTGCACTACTGATATCCAATTCAGCATTGTAAAGTGCTTAGGGCTACCTTGGGGATGTGCTATATTAAACCCAACTATTCTAAATCCTATTTAATATAAAGAGATTGTTGATGGGGGAGGGGAGAGGGAGATTTAAAATTGTCGTTAATCACCTATTTTCAACAAGTAAAAATACCTGATCGTTTAGGGCCCAATTCTGTCACTCTTAAGCCATAAATAGTCCCACTAATTTTAATAGGGCTGTGTGAAGGCAAGCGCTCTGCTTACTACAAGGGGATGCAGAATGGGGTCCTACAGAGGCTGTAGCTGAGGTGGTAATCTTGTGGTGAGCTGCTGGGAGTGAGCCCATTTCTGACTTCCACTTACAAATGTTTTACAGTGAAAACAGGAAATCAGAGACATGCTTCATATCTGGCTAAAAATAAAGATACTCTTAAACTTGTAAAAGACAACATTTTTATTTGAATGATATGACAGAACTGCCACAGGAGTGTTACCTGCTATAAAGAAAGCTTAAGAATTATTACCTTTATTAGACCAGTGACACTGAGCTTTAGCCATACATTTCTAACTTCTGTCCCTCTACAGAGACAATTTTCTTTTCTTAAATAAACTGTCATGCTAGTGTTAATATATTGTTGGCTCCCTCATACTCTGAGAATACTGCTGATATAAAACATGTATATGTTAGATTGGTAATAGTATCTTTAGTGTAGCTGACTAGAACAAATGTGTTTCCCTCATGGCTGTGCTAATGTGATAAAGGAAAATTGGCTGTTCATCAGCTTTTGGCTGGGTAAAGACAGTAGAGATGGAACCACATTCTTTTTTATGCATTAATACCACTGAGAACTTTTCACTAGTTATATTTCATGTGCGGGCATGTTGTGCAAAGACATTGTAAAACATGAGATAATGCTGCAAATAACGAAGTAGAAAAGCCTGTATCTTTTATGATGATAACAGTCAAACACCAAATGACAGTAACAGGCTGTAAAAAATGTGATGCAGGAAAAAAAAATGCAATGCAACCACCATATACACATATATGTAGGATCTTGTGAATAGGACATCGGATGTTTAGAGGGTTTTGAATTAAAATTAAATTTAAAAAAATATTGCGTTCAGGTCATTGATGTGTCAACATAAAGAATAATTTAAATGGAGAGAGATGTATTTTGAATGGTTCAACTCACATGCGGTAACTTTTAGAACAAATCTCATCGCTTAGTAATTATGATAATAGACTTCAAATTTCCATCAGTGGAAGGACAATAAATTTTCCTGTCTAGATTTAGGAAATATGGACAGAATGTGGAAACAGCAATAAAGCTCAGCATGCATGTATGTGTTTGAAAGTGAGGTTTAAGAAGGAAAAAAAAAAATCTGTACAATTTGATGTGAAACCTAGAGGAAAACAAAACAAGCAGGAAACCCTATCTCATTTCATATTTTCTTTCTTAGAACACTTGTACACTCATGTTGTCTGAGGCACTGATGATGATGGTCTGATTTATAGATAATTGTCTGTTTATCTTGGTCTGAAATTTGAAATGCTTTATTGTTGGAATAGCCACTTTGAGTGCTTTTATTATGCTTTTAAAACTGGTATTCAGTTTTCAACTTCCCTTTTTGCCACAAATTATTCTGGTTTTTATACACTGTTTGTTCTCATATATCTGCTGGTCTTATGGAAGCAATTATTCCAGGTTTGTTTTTATTTGTTTAAAGTGGGTATCACAGCAGGCTGAAGCACTCCAGGTTTATTTGGCTGCTGTGGACATGATTCACTAGGCGTGCATGTCAGCAAAATGGAACTGAAATTCTATGTGTCGGCAACAACAAAACAGTGCTTCAGAATTCAAAGGCTACCAAGCTGCTGTGTGAAATAAGCTTCATGCAAGCCAAATATTGTTAAAATCATGCAATTTCATTTTTGCAAAAAAATTGCTTCCTGAAATGAGACTAAATTTAAGAGTTATTCAACAAAGTTTGAAAGTTTTTTGAATAAGTTGAAGTTAGCTTCAGTATTTCACATCATTAACAGATAGATAACTGTATCCATTATGACTTATTTTCATCTTATCTCTGTATTTCTTTTTGCAATTAAGTTATTCTGTAAAATGCCAGACTGAAAGGCACTTCCATGTTATTAAACTTTTCCCAATTTTCTGTAACTTAAATACAGATTTTTAATGCAAAAAAAAAAAAAAAAAAAGTACTTTGTAAAAGCTCAGCATCATTTGACTTTGTGGAGCTGGGAGAATGCCATAAACTATTTCTATGAACATTCGCTCAAATTTAAAATGAATTGGCAGGGCAGGGAGTGCTCGCAGAAAACAGTACCCTGGAGTGCCGACTGAGCACTCATTCTTAGCCAAGGGTTCCACTGATGTAACGGAATTACCCACCGGGTGTAAAGCAGATGTAGCCAGTTCCTATACCGTTCCCTTCAGCCCTTGTAATAAGAAACATGCTGGGGCCAGGGAGACATTTTGGAGGGGTGTTTGAGGCCTGGCTGCTGTGTTTGGTTATCCTGAGTGTGGTGGATGGTCCCTTGAGGCCTGGATGAGCTGATGTGTATGAGAAGAGCTCTGACAGCTATAACGTGTGCCTATGGCCTGAAGTGGTGAAGGAGCTGTAACCAGTCTCGTACCTTGTGAAACAGACCCTTCTCTTTTTTTTCTCTCTCCCCCCTCCCTACCAGATCAGCGTGCTGTAAATACTTCTTTGATTTAACTACTGTAGTATTTTTATAGTCTGTGCATCTGAATAACGATCTTATTAACTGGATTGCTAATGAATGAACAGAAAAGAGGTAACTTCTGTCAGTAGGCGCCAAAAATAAAGGCATGATGCTAAGTAGGTCAAAGTAATGTTTATGATTAATCAGTGATACCTGCAACATACAGTGAAATCAAAAGGGTTTTGTAATGAAGCACACACTTCCCAATTTTCATTGATTCCATAGGTGCATTACAGCAGAATTAGTTTCTTCTTGAATGGCTGGGAAGATGACAGCACACCTTTTGATTCAAGGATTCTTGTGGGAACAGTTGCAGATACTATTGCTAATGGGACACTGAAAATTGGACAAAGCTTCACAGGTAAATCTTTATATTTTAGTAGAATGCTGTAGAATATCCAAAATAAGATATTATTATACGTACATAAAGGCTTTTCTGCTTTGTCCAACATACAGATCCCTGAAGTAATGCTTTCTATTAATTTATTATTGTGTTTTTTGAGTAAATAAATGAAACTATTTCAGAATGGGATTATTCTAGCCACTAGATTGCATGCCTGTTTAGAGACAGTAGCAGAGATAAAGATCTTTGATTCTTCATGTTCTTCAGTTTTATCAATACTTCTGTAAACTACTAGCAGAATGAGAACTGTTCAGCCTCTAGAGATGCCTGATATTGTTACTATTCATCAACATCTGGAATTTCATGTGTGTTACAGCATGACGTGATCATTGCTGAACAGCTTCAGGATGTTTTCTTGCTCTCCTCAAATTCTTGGCTCTGCAAATGTAAAAACACTGACTATTGCTTTTCAGGAATGTGCAGAATTTGAAGCTAACTCCTAAATATAACTATGTCACTTGGCTTTATTGTGCTTTTGGGTAAGAAAGCCATTCTGTGTCCTGTTTCTTAATGCTTCTGTTTGTGATTTTGATTCTGAATACAAAATAACCATTAAATGTATTAAAGAAAGAATTACTTTAAGCTGCTTTTTATCTTTATTGTATAAATTGATAGGTACAGTTGTACCTACTGTATCTCTTCTCTAATTAGAGGTGGCACATGGACTGGCTCATTACTTCTGTCTAATGAGCCGATCCTTGTGCCACCTCTCTAATCAGAAAAGAGATAGGTACAAAATGTTCTTATAAAGTTATTATAAATCATTCTTCTTTTATTTAAAAAAAAAAAAAAGTTACTGCCCTCTATAGTTTTGTCCAGATCCAAGATGGTTTCATTCAGGGGGGTAATTGTGCAAGAGATCTGTGTGCTGGATTAAAGGCACTCTCAAGCAGTGAAAAGCTGCCTTTTGCTCAACAGAATTTGATTACTTATTTATGCTATATTTTCTTAGGTTTAGAGCAGTTTGTTGGAAGGATGCAAGACTTTCGATTTTATCCAGTGGCACTTACAAACAGGTGAAGAAGATTTTTTTGTTTAAAAAAAAATTAGGAGTGTGGTGATGAGAGAATAGATAATTTACTTATTTCTTCCAGTATTGTGCTTTTTAGATGCCTTTAAGTGATTGCTTATGATGCAGTTTACTGGACGTCAACTCAAACATGATTTTTGATCTTAAAAGTCTTGAGTTAAAATAAATAACACAACATAATGTATTTTGCTTTTTAATTTCTGCTTAAGTATATGTAGTGAAACTCAAAAGTAAATAAGTGCATGCTTTCCTTGCTAGTGTTGTTCCTGTTATAACCTGACTTAGCAGGTATTCTAGCAGAGAGCAGATCCAGTTTCTAGGCTCCAGTGCTTATAAGCTATCTAGGTGTTATCAACTTGTCATAATTCTGACATAGTGTCTGCTGGTAAGCTTAGGCCTGTTAAATGAGACTTGCCAAGCCTCCCCAGAGCCTCCTGTAAGCTGCAGGCAATTTCTTCCATGAATTTCTGCAGATGGGGTGCTGTTTCTATGGCCTCCTTCCTTCCAGAGAGTAAAGTCTGCTACTGTTCCCAGGGAACAGTTGTCTCTAAATGTTTAGCCCCTAAAGCAACGCTTACTGGTAAGCTGACCTTCCTGTCATGGATTTCCGTGTACATCTGCAGTTGTTTTGTCAAGCACAAGTCTTCACTCCCACCTTCTAAGAAGCACTCATGGGGAAATGCCTTGCTCTCAGGGGAATGGAGGAGAGGACAGAGGGCCAATCCTGTTTAGATCAGTCAAAAACCAGTGAACCAGTGATCCAAAGGAAGAGGGACAGACATTCTAGCTGGTCAACATGCTGATCTGTCACTGCCAGCTTGGCTCCTGTGCTTAGTGATTCCTTTTGTCTAGCTTTAGCTTGCCCACGGCATCAGACATCCATGTACTGTATTCTTGACACTCACCCTCAAGTCTCTACCCCCAAGAGATTGTCTTAATTCTTCATTTCTTTCTATATTAGATAGTCCTCATAAGCCACCAATGACTTTTCTACCTCAGCTTGCGTAGCCCTGAGCCAATTGCTTTGACATCCTGCATTACCTGGGCCAAATTACAGTTGCCACTGCAATTTCTGTTGCCTTCCAGTCTCCCTTCCTAGTGTGTTACAAAGAGATGTTACCTTTGCAATCCAGCTCTTGCTGGATTAATCTAGTCAATTCAAACTGGCCAGAACAAGTCAGCTCTTGTTTGTCTGTGTGGTGCTATTGGGTAGGCTAGGCACAGCAACACTTGTGACTGCAGACCTTTAGGCTACTTAATGATAATCTTTCGATAAGATGTAGAGCAGTTTCCTAGGAGCACTGATGTCTGCAGGACATTACAATGAACTGATCTCCTGTGAATTTGAAGTATTAATATGAATCTGAATTCCAAACTGCGGATATCATGTTGGTTGTATATTCTTTTGAAACAATGCTTGAACTACAATGCTCTGAACTACAACTGAAGTCACTGAAAAGAATATAGTTTAAAAATTGAAAGAAAAGGTATTTTACAAAGTGTTGCGAACTAATGATTCGTAACTTTGTCAGTGCAGTTTTATTCCCACAAATAACTCAGGTTAGAATGCTTAAGTGAGATAAACTGTGAATAAAAGTCTTACTTGCATATGAATTATTTTAGGTCTATGGCAGTTGGAAAGGTCCTGTTACTGCGTTCTATAGAATCTGTAGTGGCTGTTACTGATGAAATTAGGGAGATGGGATAAGTAAATTTTTTAATTTAAAAGATCCATACCTTCTGGGCGCCCAAAATCTTTTTACACCAGAGATGAATGAATAAAGGTTTATGTAATCTGCCCATGTCATTCACCTATTACTTTGCCTACCGTTTCCACTTATCCATTAAGATTGGTAATGTCACTGAGAACTACAATGATTCAACTGCTTTGACATAGGCTGTAGTTATCTAACAGGGTGATCTCAGAGTGGGGCAGCCAAATCAGTGGATATATGTTACAGTTGGCTAAAAGGGAAAATATTTTTATCTACATTTTATAGGGTGCAGTATGATACTTCTCATGCTGCCTTTTTGGAAGCTTTGAGGACAGGCATTCAACTAATCTGTGGTTATGCCTCATAAAAAGCCAGTGCTCTGGGATGCTTAAGAACAGTCCAAATCAGTGACTGGAGTCAGACATGATACCATAATTAAATATTGGTAGAGTTTTTCCCCTTGCACCTACGGCTGAATTAATCCTACCTTAGAAGATGTCCTGAGAAGGAGTTTTCTTCTCATAGCTCTGTTTATTTGTGGAGCTCCATATTATGAAGGTTGAACAATGAAAGCAACTCAAGCACTTTTTCATAGATGTCTTCTGAAGATGCCTGCTGCTTGCTATTGATTAAGTAGGGACCCTAGGTGGCCTGATTCCTGGTTGATTGCGCCATTTATATGATATGAAAACAGGCCTTAGGGCTTCTAGAGTAATCTAAGTTGAATTTTATTTAATCTATGAGCCTAGAGGCACAAAGTGACACTTGTCATTTTTTATCATGTCTGTAATTACTTTATGTGCCGTGACAGAGACATTTTGGAAGTATTCTCTGGAAAATTTCCTTATCTGCATACCCAGTCAGAGTGCCGCTGCCCTGGAAGTCATCCCCGGGTACACCCTTTGATACAGAGGTACTGCATCCCTAACGGTGCAGACGATACCACTAATGACAGAGTGCTGAGACTGGATGCAGAAGCCCATCCTCTGCATTACATCAATGATGATGACATTGGAACCACCTGGATTTCATCTGTGTTTGCTAATGCTACAGGTCTGGATCATGGTGTTTCTATCACAATAGATTTACAAAATGGACAGTATCAGGTAATGAGAAGATCACATTTGCTATTTGTTAATCTGATCTAGGAAGAGATTTCATATTCACTTTGTTTAAAATTTTGGCGGAACTCAAACTTTATGCTTGATATTTTCCTTAAGATGCCAGAAAGAAAAAGTCCATTATCAGCAGGAAGCAGTGCCCTATAATTCTTGCTATGGAGTTTTTCTTTTGATGTGCCTTAACTGTTGTTTTAAGCAGTAATCTGGACTAGGTATACCAGTGTGAATATCCTGTTTGAAGTCATCAATACTTAGAAATGGTTGCTGTCTCTTAACTTGATTTTTTGTAAATTTCAGTTTGATTTTTGTAGATTTCTACTTCAGTTTTCTCTTGAAATGGGAAATGAAATTTTTGTGCTTTTAGATATAAAGTTGACTGCAGTCAACTGAAGCTTTAAGTCTGTAGCACACTGGCATGTCATAAAATATCTGTTATGTAGCCTAAGTCTTTTTTTCTTTGTTATTAATGCAGAAAAGGTAAAGAATATGATGGCAGGTTTTGGCCACATAAATAAGAATTAGTCTGTTATTTAAAAGTCAGTTCAGATATATGTGAAGCGTTGAAACTGATTTGGTGCATATAAATTTCAACATTACATGCTGAGGGAAATCCTTGTTGGCACAATGCAGGTATCAGGCTGGATACCAAAGTAACAACAGGTTCCTTAAATGCCATTCTTTTTTGTCAAAATTAATATCAGAATAACAAATTATGGATGGCTTTGTATTTCAATTTCAAATGGCCTTCAAGAAAACGAGTTGTGATGCAGCAGTTCAGTTGCTCTCTAATGTCTGAGAGAAGAAAAAACTGTTTTCAAATTCAGGACAATGTATGGACTGAAACGCTGGTTTTGTATTCTGTAGATGTTAAAATAAACTTTTGTCACATTGAAATGAAAAAAGTAGTGTTGAAATTCTAATCATTCTATAATATAGTCATTAATATCAATTCATACATTTGCTATCTTTTTGTAGATATTCTATATTATACTACAGTTCTTTAGCCCGCACCCTGAAGCAATAAGAATTGAAAGGAAAAAAAGAGATGATCTTAACTGGGAAGACTGGCAGTATTTTGCTAAAAATTGCAGTATTTTTGGAATGGATAACAATGGATCTCTAGAAAAACCAGACTCTGTCAATTGTCTCCAGCTTTCTAGGTATGAGTGGATATTATCTTCATATTACAGATGCTCTGAACAGGTAGCACCCTGACACAATTCATTTCCATGTCCTACTGAGATAAAATCTTTTAATTTGGTATACTCATTTATTATAGGCTGCTAGGTATATAAAGGATCCAAAATCTGACCTTTCGATTGAAGATCACCAAAAGGTCATCTGTCATTTTTATCAGATTTCAGACATTGAGGAATGTGACAAAATTGTCTTATTTTTGAGCTAGACTTCTGAAATTGTGTATGTTTGTGTTGTGTGGAACTGTTATTGTCAGTAGAATTAGGGAACAGTGAAGTAAAGAGTGGAGAAAGACGCAGTTATAATGGATTGGTTGTACCTATGCAGGGAGTATGAACATATTCCTTCTGATCAATTATTCTGTTATTCTGTGATCTCTGAGGCTGCAGCTTGTTCTGGAGCTTAGAGAAGAGGACGAAAACTTAAGAACAAAATGCAGTCACTTGACCTTACTACTAATCATGCAAAATGTGAGAAATAGGTTCAAAATTGTAACTTTAAGCTTTTCAATTTTTCTAAGCAAGAACAAGACTAAAATCTCAGGAGTAAGCCAAGAAAGGTCATTACTTCAGAAATAAGTTGCAAAGCTTTTTACTAGAATGTTAGCATGTGTAACTTTAAACATTTTAACTTATGTTATATATACATATATAACTTATAATACATAATATATATAGTTTTATACACATGTGCACATATATACACAAATCTTTGCCACTACAGGTATTCAAATTCACTATTTCTTGCCTACTTTCAGATGGCAGACAGTATTTGGCTAATTTATTACTTGGCTGGAAAACAGTCAGAAAATACAGTATCAGGTGCTGTAGGCATTGTTGTTTTTTTTTTTTTCCTTTTTTGTTTCACTTCTAGTGCCTTCCTAAGACTATTCAAGTGTCTGCATCTTTGTTCTCCAGGAGTTCAGAATTCTGTAGAGAATGCAGAAATCTTTGTTTAAAAGTTAAGGAATGTACTCTGTAAGTGGTGAGGAGTCTGTGTACTGAAAGAAGGGCTAATGTTGCAATGTTTTGTCTGTTTTCCACCCCACCACATGCTTTTAAGTGCCAAGACGTGACCAAGCTGTCGGTGGAGCTTTTAGGAGTGTTTGTACCTTTGTGGACAGAATTCTTAGGGTGGCCTGGAGGACAAGTGACCTTGGCTTTGAGATCCTACTGTAGCTTAAAACTTCATAGTTTGGTGACCATGAGCTAGTGCCTAATGGACTTTTTAATTTCCTTGAGGAAATGAAATTATTTTCTCCTACATCTTGTACCACCTCTGTAAGTCAGGAGTCAGTCATTGTCCTTTATCCAATTATGAGAGGCTTTTGTATCCTTGCTTATTCTGAATAGGCTGATTCATGGTTTAATTTATCTTGTTCTACTGTTTTTCTGAGAAGCTGCATGTAGCAACTCTAGGATCTTGATAACTTGTTTATGTAGGTGATGCCAGCCTTACAGTTCTGCTGTTTCTTCTGGTACTTCCATAGCAAGACTATTGTTCATCGACTGTTTGTACAAGCCTTAACATTTCCATTACAGCTCTCTGCGTCAAGGAAGAAAAGTGTAGCATTTAATTTTCTATGGAGGGATTGAGAGGAAGTATTTCCCCCAAAGGAACACAAATATATTCCACTGAGATTTTTTGTTAAGCATTGAGCTGGATAGGGACACAAATTCAAAGGCGCTTCATAAAGACAGAGTAAGGCTCAGCAGACCCAGCCTAACCACGATTCTTACCCTTAAAAGGCTCAGAGTTATCCTGAGGTGAAGAAAATTAGTTTTGAATATTATATGTCAGTACCAAATGATATCTGTGGGTGCCAATTTTTAATGTGTAGGTGTGCAAAGAAGCAGACATTCTTACCTGTTTTGGGTACAAGTTCTACTTGTTAAGCTCTGCCTAGTAAATACACCAATGAGAGATATCTCATGGTTACATTTTGGTATGAGTTATGTGTTCTTGTTTCCTCAACATTTGCTTGACTTCTGAGGAATGTTTGTCCTCTTGGACTTAATCATACAGTTTTATTCTGAACCCCACTGTATTCCACTAAGCTCTCTTTCACTGTGCTCGCTGGAAGATATAATGTACTATATTTATAACTCTGCTCACTCATAGTAATGAAATAATATATTCCAGTGACTCTGAAATTCAAAGCATAACTATCTGTAGTTTTTTCTTAATGTGTTCAGCAGATAAATAACAATGTGGGCTTGTTAATTGTATTAGTCATCAGAAGAAATTCTTTGTGTTGTTCAAGCATAGTTTGTATTTCTTAGAGACACTAATAAACTTCTAAAAAATTTAGTGCAGATACCACTGTATCAGTGTTATACTTCATTTATATTTTGAAGTTGTCTTTTAGATAATTCATTTTAATAGGAAACTTATGGTCCAGAGTAGAGTGTGGCAGTCTGGGGAAAACAGACATTTAAAGTACGTTTTCTTTATCTTCCTTGAATTTTGATAACTAGGAATTCTGTGGCATAAGAACTTTACTCAGAATCCATTAAAAAAAAAACACAAACTATGTACCATAATATGGAGACCTTCTCTGAGGGGGGGAAAAAAGATAAAGGGATGGAATCTGTATTATATGTGTCACTTTGGTTTTCATTTGTCTTTCTTTCCTTTATTTAAACAGCTTTACTCCGTATTCTCATGGTAATTTAACTTTTAGTGTTCTTACTCCGGAACCAAATCACCGACCTGGTTACAATGATTTTTACAATACTCCATCTCTTCAAGAATTTGTAAAAGCTACACAAGTGAGGATTCATATGCGTGGCCAGTATCATACTAATGAGTCTTGGGTAAATTTTAGGCATAGATACTATGGAGTTAATGAAGTTACAGTCAGTGGAAGGTAGGTGTTACTGAAACTCTTCCTATCACTGCCTCCAACTGCTAAAGCTGTGCGAAGTATGTAATTATTTGCCTAAAATTTCTTGAGGTTGTTCTCCTTTTACATTTATGAATAAGAAGGCAACTTGGTCTGAAGGAGTACATCAAGTTTGATATGATTGGTGTGCTGTTTATTTAAAGCATTTGCTCACATGTTATTTTAAAATTAATACTTACTGTAAAAATCTATCAAAAGCAATCCTTTCCTTGGAATCACCTGTGCCTCTAGGCAAAGGCTTGTGATTGAAACCATGGCTTGTGCTTCACTTCAGTAGCTCTTTGAAGTTTCATTATAGACATGACAATTTCAACAGTTGTAATACACAGCTCATTCTTTGTTTTAGCTTCAATTGTCCATTAAAAGTGGACAGCTGTGAGTGTAAGTATTACATTATCTGTGACTGACAACTTTATTGTATATGATATGTTCTGTCTTGTGAAAGGACTAATTATGCCCTGTAAATAACATGCCAATTTGGCAATGAAATATTTCCATGAAACACATGGTGCCAGATTTTTGTTAATAAAAATTATTTCTAAAATTCTTTTGAGAGAAAGCACCCTATCAAAGTTCACATTTACCTTAAACTTTCCTACACTGCTAATGTTTTCATTATTGATTTATGTTTTGGTAATTCTTTTACTAAAACAGCTACAATCTTCTTGATTATGTCATAGTAAAATTATTTCAGGAGTCATTTCAAGAGTAGTTGAAAAAAAGCAATGCTATGTCTCCAGAAGATCTGCCATTCAGATAGTGATTGTTACTTTCTATGAAATAGTACTTTATAAAGGTTTTATTTTAATAAAAATTGGGCATTTTAACTGAAGTCACGTGATTGACATTATTCTGCTAGATATAGTTAAGATTCCATAAAGTATAGCCATATTGTAAGGGTTAATGTTGATGAAAAATTAACCTTTTATAAATGCATATTATATATTGAAATAGTTTTCATTACCTATTATGTAAGGTAAAAGTAGCTGTGATACATGATGGCTTTAATTTTCTTGGAAAACAGTTCTTGATACTCACAAATGTGTTCAATGAAGTCTTTTTTTAAGTTACTGTAGTCAAGAACGTTCTCTTGAGTTTATTATGAACGAATAATAAACAAGCCAGACTGTTTTTAATAAAACAAAATTATCTTCATGATCATGTTATACATCATTGCAGAGGAGTTCCAGGTGTTCCCTGTGTTCAGTTATTCTTTGCTACCTCTTGTTCTTTCAGGTGTAATTGCCATGGCCATGCTGATAATTGTGAAACAGCGATGAAGCCATACAGGTGCCTGTGCATCAAGGAAAGCTATACAGAAGGAAATAATGTTAGTCTTTTCTCTTTGTCTACTTCACCTATGTGTACTGTCAAATCTGGTATTTTAGACCTGAAAATGTGTATGTATTTATGTATGTTACTGTTTCCTTAATTTTCATAGGAAAAGTTGCCATAGCAGGCTTTATATTAAATTTAGAAAACACATGCACAAAAAAAAACAACATATAACCATTTCAGTTTTAATGCCTTTGTTCTGGTTTCAGCTGAGGCAGTGCTGATCGCATATGGAAGTTTTGGTGGTTGAAGTGATGGGAGTTGTACTGGGAGTCTTAGTCAATATTTTGACTCAAATCATGGATCCAGGCAGTCTTGTTTCAAAACATTGAAAATTGAGTTTTGAATTTACGTATTTGTTTTAAGACAGACTGGAAATGTTGATTGTCCATATATTTTGCAGTCATATATAGGATATGCTATCCTTAAAATACTCTATAGTAGTTTCACAATTGTTCTAATGAAAGATCAACCTTCATACTTATTTTGAATGCTGCGTCTTTTCAGTCAGCAGCTGGTAAGGTTAAACCTCTTGTTGGAACTAGAATTCAAAGGACATATTAAATAACAAACAAAAACAAGTCAATACAGTCTAGACAACACATTCTTACCCCTGCTTTGCTTTGCTCTTAGTAACAGCATTTCTCAATAATAAGGGATTTTGTGAAATACAGTGTGTAGTTGAAAATTGTCAAGTTGCAAAACTTTTATTTCTCAACTAATTTTACAGTTCTTGGTCAGGGAGAACCAGAATGAGTATCTTCAGTATAAGACATCTACAGAAAAAACTAAATGAAGAAGCTGAACATTTTTTCTCGTGAGATGAGAGTCAAGCTCCATGAGCTTTTATTTCCTCCTTTTTCCTAGTTTGGCCTCTCAAAATCTGCAAATCATTTCTTATCCTCTCCTTTCTCCCTGTAGTCCCAAATTTCATGCCCACATATTTATTTCATATTTATTTTTCAAAGCACATTGTTTATTACTTAAAGACAAATCTCCCATGGTGTGTCAAATATCATAACATGCTGATGTAAATAACTAAGAGATCATTTTTAATGAATTATGCAGGTTTTTATTACCTGGTATTGCTTTGCTCTGCGACAGCTATCCAGATGTATATGCCAGATAAATTCAAGATGGTAATTTTAGCTGTATTAAGTGTAAATGTGACAAGGACATTATTCTACCGTATGTTAAGAGCTTGTCAAGGAATCTTAAATTTCTGGTCCAAGATACTCTAAAAAATAATCTTCTCAGTTCTGATGACTCACTTCTAGCAGAGTTTGAAAATTAAAGGACACTGCTCACAGTGCCGTTTCTTCTCACATGATGCTGTGCCGCCTTCCCTCCCCACACCAACCCTCCACACACGAAGAAAAGTTTGCATTTGGAAAATTCCTTCAATTAAGCACAAATGGTTAATTGAGATTTAAAATAAAAAAAAATAATAATAAATGGTCTGAGAAACACAGGTATGTCTATGAAACAGTTTTATCGATTATCAGTGATAATCGATATGGATTATATATATATATATATATATATATAAACTATAATGGATTTTGATTGTCCTTGACATGTTTGCCTTAAAAAGATCGAAACTTTTAAGTTGTTTGGAATTCATCTAAACTCCAAAAAATTCAAAGTAGTGATATATTCACAAATACAAATTCTATTTTATTGCTAATTCTACTTTATTTCATCTTTAGTAAAAACTGACATCATTATAGAATCATAGAATCACAAAGTTGGAAGGGACCGACAAGATCTAGTCCAACTATCCTTCCATCACCATTACTACCGCAAGCTACTAAACCATATTTTGTAGCTCTTCATCCAGGCGCCACTTGAACACTGCCAGGGATGGCAACTCCACCACCTCCCTGGACAGGCCAATTCAGTGCCTGACCACTCCCTGAGAGAAAAACATTTTCCTTATGTCTAATCTAAATCTCCTCTGGTGCAATTTGTGGCTATTTCCTCAGGTCCTGTTTGTTTCCTGGGAGAAGAGACCAAACCTCTCCTGATCATAGCTTCCCTTTGGGAAGTTGTAGAGTGCAGTGAAGTCTTCCTTTTTTTTTCCAGATTAAACAATCCCAGCTCCCTCAGCTGCTTCTCATAAGACTTGTGGACTTAGTGGACTTAACTCCATTAACTACTACCTGTTGGTCACAGCCCTCTAGCCAGTTCCTTACCCAAAGAAGGGTTTACCTGTCCAGGCCATGGGCAGCCAGTTTCCCCAGGAGAATACTGTGGGAGACCATGTCAAAGGCTTTGCTGAAGTCTAGGTAGAGTACATCAACAGCCTTTCCCTCATCTACCACTCTGGTCACCCAGTCATAGAAGGAGATGACGTTGGTCAAGCATGACCTGCCTTTCATGAGGCTGTGCTGGCTGGGCCTGATCCCCTGGATGCCATGCTTGTGCCCTGTGATCTTACCTGAGATGATTTGCTCCATAACTTTCCCCGGTATCAAGGTCAGACTGACAGGCCTCTGTCGTTCCCCGGATCCTCCTTACAGACCTTCTTGTAGATGGGAGTCACTTTGGCAAGTCTCCAATCCTTTGGGATCTCTCCAGATAACTGGAAGTGCTGATAGATGGTGGAAAGTGGCTTGGCAATCACCTCAGCCAGCTCCCTCAGCACTTGAGGTTGAAGCCTGTCGGGTCCCATGGACTTGTGACAGTCCACATGAAGGAGGACTCTTGAACAGTCCCCACCTGAATCGCCGGGGTGTATTCTGCGTAGCACCCCAGACTTCCAGATCAGGGCGTAAAGTGCCCTGAGGATAACTGATCTGACTATTAAAGGCAGATGTAAAGAAGGTGTTGAGGACTTCAACCTTCTCCTTATCCTCAGTGGTCACGTTTCCCACTGCATCAAGTAAAGGATGGAAATTCTCCTTGGTACTTCTCTTACTGTTCATATATTTGTAAAAGGATTTCTTGTTCTCTTTTACTGCAGTGGGCAATCTGAGTTCAAGTTGGGCTTTTGCCGCTCTAACTTCCTCCCTGCATACTCTAGCAACCTCCTTGAATTCTCCCCAAGTAGCCTGTCCCTTCTTCCAGAGGACATAGACTCTTTCTTCCAGAGTCTCAACAGTAGTTCCTGATTCATCCACACTGGTCATCTTCCCCTACGGCTTGCCTTACAGCACTCAGGAACAGCCTGGTCTTGTACCTTTAAGATTTCCATCTTGAAGAGCATCCAGGCTTCCTGGACCCCTTTACCCTTCAGGAGCAACTCCTAAGGGACCCCAGCAACAAGCATCAGAGTCCACTCTCTGGAAGTTCAAGGTAGCAGTTTTGCTAGTCACCCTTCTGGCATTGCCGAGAGTAGAGAATTCTACAGTTTCATGGTCACTCTGACCGAGGCAGTCCCCAACCTTCACGTCTCTCACCAGTCCTTCTCTGTTAGTGAAGAGTGGGTCTAGCAGGGCACCACCCCTGGTAGGCTCTGGTATTCGATAGAGATGACAGAGCAAGTTATTACATTCTTCTAACTTAGTTCTTACAAGCTACAGACATATACTTCTTAAAAAAAAAAAAAAAAAAAAAAAAAAAAGCAGAGCTAAAGCAATTCTTTTAATTCTTCAACCAGATAAGGACTTCTGTTATGATCATTCTCCTGCTGTAACAGCTACACAAAATAGCAATTAAGCGCCAGGTACTTCATTTCCTTTCCTTTCTCATAGGCATTCTCTTTCCACACACCTACAGCCACCCCTCATTGTACGTGTTTCTCAGGTCTCAAGAGCTACTCATCTATTTTGCATTTAATCTGGAGAGATACACTTTTCTTTATGTATATTTTCTGAATTCATGTGTCATGCTTTTGTTTTTGCTAAGTTAGATGTCAAAATCTTCTAAGAAAACTAAGTGTTATGTAATGTACTTTAACATTATTAATAAAAACCAAGCAATTGTTTTAGCTGGCATTTCTCTTGAGAGGTCAGCTGCTCTGTTGCACAAACTGTTGTCACCAGTCTGAGGAGAATCTTCTTAAGGGCAAAGCATTCAGCTTCTTCATTTAGTTCTGTAAATGCCTTGTGACTATTTTGGGAATTAGCTTGGCCTCATAGGAATTGAAACTGAAGCACAGTGTCTTCACCTTGGCAACATTTGTACACAATTTATAGACAGGAATATACAATCAAAAACTTTGTGCTGTTACATGAAAAGTTTGAAACAGCCCATGAAAAGAGCAAGACAATAAAAAAATGTCAGCCTTTCTTTACAACCTGAGACCCTCCTTTAAATTGATGATGCAGAACTTCATGCAGAAAGGTAATGGCAAATTGCATAGAAGTAGTTATGGAAATGACAATAATAGAAAATAGAATTTTAAAGAAATAAAACAACTCTGAATGTTTGAGAGGATATGAATGGAGGTGAGGGTGTGACTGGACTCAGTAAAAGCTTCAAGTCTTCAGAGTTTTTAATATTAATGATATTAAACATCTACTGTCTGAAAACTAGATATGACATGGTTGTTTAACAAATATGGGATAACTAAGCCCTTTTATGTTGTTACAATATGTTGTTGTGTAAGAAGCAATTTAAATCTTAGTTAAAAGTCAGCATGTTTAATCATATCAGGCGTTGGAATTAATGATTCACAGTACCTGAGCAGCTGTAAATATGAAGTATAATAACTGGTCACTCAGTGACCACTTGCAGAAGCAAGCAAGTAAAACACATCCTTTTTGGTAAGCTATATGCCATAACTTTTTTATAGAGATAGGCCTAATAGGCAACTGGTCATATTAAAATAAAATAAAATAAATAAAATAAGCTGATGATTGACTAGTGTTTTAGAAACAGCAGAAAGACCTAGTCCAATAGTCTTACATGCCTGAAAACTTTGAATAACTTTTGATGTGTCAGTGCAAGTTATGGGTTTGTCCATGAATCCATCCTTGGAAAACTGTTGTAATTTCACAGTTCAAAGACCCAGGCTTCTAAAACAAATTGTGTATGAGTGTCACTGAGATAGTGAAAGAACTTGTTTCTGTCTCAGACACCTTGTGATTTGTTGCACCTGTGCTGGTATGTTGAAGGAACTGTGAAGTAGTTGTTACTCCATATATATTTTCATTTGAGGTTTTTAAGTTTTACTTAATAAGAGATATGAGGTCATAGGCAGATAGTAACTAGCATTATGACTGTCATTGCTGTCACTGCTGTGTTTCAGAAGCTAGAAGGGCTGTTCCAGTCTGAACATAGTTTCCAGGGGCTTGTGTACTGTGTAGGATATGTATTTCATTTAATGTGAAAGAAAACTGAGAAACAACTGGGCTGGTGCTTTAGTGTTGCTGAGAGTAGCTGTTGTAAATCATTCTGCTGCGTGTGTTCCTTGAATTTATAGGGGGTTTTACCATTTTCTTTATGAATGCTGAAGTGATTAGCCATTGTCTTTTTCCTGTTGCTATTTAAAAAGTCCCATTCAGCAGCTTCCTAAAAGATAAATTAACCCTAGAATACCTAGTAAGTGTGGCTATATCACTCTGAAAATGAAATTTGCAGTTGAATATCCTGAACAAGTCAGAGCTTTAGTAAACCGGAATGCATGCGAAACTCATCAGATGTAAAGCATATCTTCTTCCTCTCTTTGTAATTTTTTAATTTATTATTTACTGAAGTCATATAGAGTTGGAGTCTAGAAGAGAGTTATGTGAAATTGATACTTGATTTCAAAATAACTTTGAATTTTAATTCTGGAAGATTTAAGTGTGAATTAACTTGCTTAGCAGCCCGATTGTTAGAATTACTGTGTCTGTACGTGTTTTGATTTTGTAGACTTTGGTGTGGCTTCATTCGACTTCATCATAATAAGTATAGGTGAAAGAGGAGTTGAGTAGAAATATATCTTATGCTGCTTGACAATGTCTATACCAATGTCTGAGATCTCAGTTGTCCCATTTTTGGAATCTGGCATTCTAAACGATACCACTTATGTTCTTTGTCAGTCAAGTTCTTTGTTGGTCACTTTACCACTGCAAAACAGCTGTTGTAATCTGATAAAAGGTACTATTTGGTATCTGGGACCTCTCTGGCTGACAAGAATCGCTGATATATTTTAAACACTCTCTAAAGAACTGCACTTAAAAGAATGCAAAATATTTTTAGAAATTAAGGTACACATAGTCTTGTGACATAACATTGTAAGATTTCACTTCCGTTCTATCTTCCTTAATCACTTGGAGTCATTTTAAGAATTCTAGCTTTTTTTCCTAATTAGACCTTCATTTTTGAGTTTAAAGAAGTTTGATCTTCTTTGGGGAGTTCGCAAGAGAAAGATATAGTTCAAAATTCTGGCTAACGTGCAGTCTTTACAAGTAGTCAAATGCTGTAGTGAGAGTGCTGTGGATAAGCCAAGAGGAAATTTAGACAGCTGTCTTCAGAACAATATTAAGATACAGTGAAATAGATATTGCCTAAAATACTTGGTTACTCTTATTTGATTAATGAAGTAAAATGGAGTGTAAGAAGGAAAACAATATGTGATTAACGACCATATTATGCTCAAAACTTATAGGACAGCTTAAACATATACAGTTAGGTTATGCACGCAATGAATTTTTTCAATAATGCAGTTTTCCAAAAGAGAGAAAGTGGCATTCTAGACTTAGATTCATAGAATCATTAAGGTTGGGAAAGATATTTAAGGTCATCTAACCTAGGTGGATCTAGTAAGTCCACCTACTACCAATATTACCCACTAAACCATATCCCTAAGTACTACATCTACCCTTTCCTTAAACACCTTCAGGGGGTGGTGACTCCACAGCCTTCCTGGGCAGCCTGTTTCAATGACTCACTACTCCTTCTGAGAAGTTTTTCCTAATAACCAGCCTGAACCTCCCCTGGTGCAACTTGAGATTGTTCCTACTTGTCCTATCACCGTTACCTGGAGAAGACGCTGCCCCCCCTCAGCACAACCTTCTTTCAGGAGATGTAAAGGGCAGTGAGGTCACCTCTGAGCCTCCTCTTCTACAGACAAGCGATGACAGTTCCTTCATCCACTCCCCATAAGACTTGTGCTCCAGATCCTTCCAGCTTTGTTGCCTTTCTCTGGACACGTTGGGATATTTGCTGTTGTTTTTTGTTAAACTTTCTTGGAAGCCTCATGAGATAAATGAA
>JAOWBP010001760.1:16420657-16467729 GCA_028571105.1 Tragopan temminckii
TGCTGGAACAGGCTGCCCAGAGAGGCTGTGGATGCCCTGTCCCTGGAGGTGTTCAAGGCCAGATTGGATGGGGCCCTAGGCAGCCTGGTCTAGTATGAAATATGAAGGTTGGTGGCCCTGCCTGTGGCAGGGGTGTTGGAGATTCATGATCCTTGAGGTCCCTTCCAACCTGGGCCATTCTGCAGTTCTGTGATATCAAACCTGTGATTTTGTCTACTAATTTGCTCTGTGCAGAAAAACGTCTGAATCTGTAGCTTTTCATAAGCTTTCTCACAGCCATTTTAGTAGATTGATTTAACTGTTATCATTTTATTCTTCTTTTACTGAGGTTGATCTCAATATTTATTAACTGAGTAATTTTATATTGAATTCATCTAGAACTCTTGACTTTTTGTGGAAAATTTTCAACATATCAGATTTTGCTTACATCTTTTCCTTCTGACATTTCAGTTTGAAAACAGTCCAGGAAACTGTTCCTAATGTCACAGCCCTTTTATTGTAAACAGCTCTGAAATGCCTTTTTTTTTTTTTTTTTTTTTTGCCTTCTCTGTTGTGCATGCATCTTCCCTGAAAGCTACGCAGAATCATGGAAAAATTAGTTGGTCACCTGCTCCAACTCCAAGTAGTTATTGTCAACACAGAGTCCAGCCAGTCATGCTTTTGTCTGCGTGAGTCTTGAGTACTTCTGGGCAGTCTGCTACTGATGCTCCCCTTTGTTTATATAGGAGAATTTCTGATGTACAATCTGAATCTGCTTATCATATATCCCTTATTCTTTACTGACTTTCTTTCTTTTTCTTCTTCTGACATTTGAAAAATACTTTTTTCTTTTGTACCTTAACTATGTTGCTCATTAGAAGCTGTGTTTTTTTTTCCTTTTTCATTTCTTCTGTTGTTTATAAAATTTGGTTATGATTATCTTCTTAGTTATTTTTCTTGTTGTGATTTGAATTCCTCTATTAGAAAGATTTGGTTCTGCTTCTAATACTTTCCTCAACGTGGTAGATTTTTGAATCATTTTTAAGTTTTTTTCTTGATAAAGATTGTGTGTTTATACTGAGTGATAGCAAAAGTATTTATATATAATGCTTGCAAGTGCATAATCTGAGGATGCTGTGATTGCTAACACAAAATGATTCTTTTATAGTTGTTTAGTAAATTACGGTATTTTTTCATTTAGTTGCTCAGAGTAAATTCAGAGTTGCTTTTCACTTGAAAGTTCTCTGATAGCTCAGATTAATGGTCTCTAAAAATAAATTACATTTCTAGATCAAATCTGAAAAAAATAGCTTGAAAATCCTTGTTGCTGGTTTTCTTTCAACTGTAGTGGCTTCTCTTAACTCTCCATTTTTGTATGTGCTGCTTTCTTGCCTTTTGCTTAGAAAATACCATTTTCTTACCTTTTTAGTCTATTCCTCTTGCTGGAAAATGCGACTGATACATCAGTGAACATCTACCATAAAAACATTTTGAAAAGGTTTTATTGGACTACAGTATCCTTTTATGAGGATGGGGTTAGCAACACGTGCTTCTCTATAGTATTCATTCAGTGTTTTCTGCATTGAAAATTTCCAATTAGATGTTGAATTACTCTATTTTATCTTTTGTTAATAAAGCTAAGAACTTAATTGTATACTGGAGGGTGTGATTAAACCATTTATTTCAAATGGAAATTCTGAGTAGATTTGCCCGTAGCACCACAAAACTCTTCTGTTTCAACTTGCCTGACTGATAGTTTTAAAATACAAACAGCAGTTTAACTAAGTTTTGGTCTGGTATCTATTTAAAAGCATTAACCCAGCTTGACCATAATACACATGTTTTCAGTCTATCCTGAAGCTAGACTGGAGAGGGGATAACTCACTTTTTTTTAGGCATTTAAATGACTTCACAAAAGAAAAAAAAATTTACACCTAAGTAATTTACGGTACCTTCTCTTTTTTCTAGTGTGATGCAGATACAATCCCAATATACTTAACTATGATGATATACTATTCGGTACTAACTGCTAAATTCCAACAATCCAGAAAAGAGAAGCAGAAGAGTCATGCTCCAACCCTGATACAGCCCACAGAATACAAAGCTGAAATGAGGCTTATAGAATTTCTAGAATGAAGGGTTTCTTTAAACAGAGGCCGAGAAATGGAACACACCTGCAGAATGGGATTTCCCAGACTTTCTCATATCCCAGTCACTGTCCTGCAGATGGCTACATCTAACCCTGCATAGCTACATGTAATTGTGCAGGCAGCTGCAAAACTGCAAATATATCTCGCTGGTGTTGCGAATTGGAGACAGGCAAGGTAGAGTGTGGAATATGTAATTTATGCGTCATGATGTTTGTGGAGTGCTTAATTCTTAAAAGCTTGAATTCAGTTGAACATGTCACGTTGAGTTAGTTATGAGCAAAAACCCTTTTGTAAAGAGCTTTTGGCTTTATTTTATGTTTTTATTGAGAACAGTGAGACATTCTTAGGCAAGCGATGATGTATATAATTTATACATAGCACGTAGACTATCAGTGAAGAAATCTGGGGGACTGGTACTTGTCTTTAGTTGATCAAGAATTCTCTCTAACTTGTGAAAGGTTTCTCAGCCTTGAATACTGTAGTGTTGTACCAGGAATCACAAATGTGAATGGCTGACATTCAATTTCTGTCACAATGTGACAAAAAATGGCAGATTTCCTTTCTGTTTAAAAAAAAGAAAAAGAAAATTGATTTTATTTCTTCATGTTTATATTAATTTAAAACAAATGAAATGGAGGAAGAAAAGTATTCCTTTTCAACTTTAGTCCATTCTTTCTCCTAGGAAGCAGTCAACACTGTATATTCATGCCCTGTTCTCTTTTCAGTTTTGCATTGAGATCTGAAAATTCTCTCCTTATTTTTTAATGGCTTTTGATTTACATTGTTTTTATTTTTTTTTTTAATGTTTCTTGGATATGGATTCTGTTTATTTAATTTTGCCTAAACTCATACTTTATTGGTTTGACTCCCTGCTGTCATCTGTGTTGTGCATTGTCTGGTGCCTTCTCTTCCCTGTTTCTCTGCCATTTCCCTTTCCTTGTGGGAAGTTTTTCCATCATATCGGAAAGCGATGAGTGTAGCAATTGTTTTTTTAGGTTTTCAGAGTTTTGAAATTAGCTTTTCAGATTCCCTTAAATTTTCCAGTTTACAGCTCAGGTATAACAAAGGATGCCTCATATCCCTCCAAGTAGTAATTCTGTCTATTTAGGGAGCAGGAGAGGACCATCCCAGAACTGAAATAGAATACTAGGATCCCAGATGAACCCAGAAAACAGAGAGAGGGTTTCAAATACTGAGCCATTAGGTCACATCCTTTTGTAAAGGAGGAATTTATATTTGATGAATAATTAGAGAAGAAACTGTTCTGTTTTCTTTATTCTCATTTACCTACCATTTTCACTTAAATAAGAAGATAATGATAAAAGAATATCTTTACCTTTTAACATAATACAATATTTTGTAGTAACTGATTCAAAAAACTGCTGTTGATTTCAATAGAAGTCGTCATTTACACAAAACTTCTTTGTATTTAGTCTTTCAAGTCCAGGTGTTAAATAGTGCTGCACTGTTTATTCAATTCCTTTTTTCCTTCAGTTTAACTCCAGTTAAAAACGAATGATTACATTGATTCTCTTTTTTTTTCTCTCAAAACAAGTTAAAGTATGTGTTACACAGGCTTATTTTTTTCTGTTCCATTTAAAGTTTTCTCCTCCCCTACTCATACTCCCATTCTTGTTGCTAATGACTGTGTCATCTAAAAATAGATATGTTCATCATTCTATAATATTTTGTATCTTTCTAGATTGGAGGCCAGTGTAATTGTAAGAGACATGTGTCTGGCAGACAATGCAATCAGTGCCAGGAAGGATTCTACAATCTACAACAGTCAAACCCTGATGGCTGCAGTCCTTGTAACTGTAATACCTCTGGGACAGTCAATGGAGATATTACCTGTCACCAAAATTCAGGCCAGTGCAAGTGCAAAGCAAATGTTATTGGTATGTGTAATGCAAGAGTTTGGAGCCATTTTTCTTGTTATCTCTGGAAGTAAAAAACACTTGATTCCTAAATGAAAAGTGCAGTAAACTTCTTTGCTGAAGGCAGATTTTAAGAATGAATAAAATTAACTGTTTAAAAATTATTAATTTAATAATTCTATGAAACTACAGCTTGAAGTTCAGTTTAATCAACCCTTTAGAAGTTTCTTTATGGTGTAGTTGTATTACCTTACATAGCTCCATACTAATAAGGCACAGGAATAATGTAATTTGCTTACTGCATAGATGTTTCTTTTAGGAAATTAACACTTTTTCAAAATGTTTTATACTTAATGAGTTCTAAGCAAATCATTTCCATGCTAGTTTTCTTAATATAGCAAAATAAATGGATTTTTTTTCTGAAAATATCCTGTGCTACAGGGTCCTTTGTGATAAATCTATCCATTTTTTTCTATTATATTTCTTTGAACTGTTCCTATGAAATGCAAAATAAGTCAACATAATTCCACAGATCATGTACATAGCTAGGGTTAGTTATCAAGGGCCACATAATTTTAATTTTGTAATTCAATGCCAAGCTGATTATAATAAACTGCTACCTTCTGTGTTATTTATCATTTTTTTTACAAGACGTGCTTTTTTGTTTGTTACTCCCACAGGTATTTTTCAGAAATTAGATTTGATTATAGCAATTTATTACTTCCAGCATATTTGAGGGGAGCCACAGCCACATAAGGACAAAATTTATCAAGTGCCCAAAATACACAGTATATATAATACACTTTGAAATGTTGATGTATGGGAATATTATGCAAGGAGAATTTCCTGATAAAGTGAGCCTTGCATGGTAACTGTACATGTCTCAGGCTATACATGTCTCAAGAAAAAAGAAAAAAAAAAAAGAACTCTTTTTCTTCTTTGTTATTAGCGCAATTAGTAATGTACTCTTTCAATAATTAACCATGGTTGTAGGTTGTTTTAAAAATATTTAAGTTTCTATCAATTTACAATTCACTACTTTATAAAAAGTGACTTATTTGTAAAACTGTGAACATTTCTTTGTCTCCCTTTATTCTGATTGTGGCTGGAATTTCCAAAAGAAAATACAAAATAACAGCAAAACAAGAAAATAAACAAGCATAACTCCAAACCATTTCTATCCTCCTTCTGTTGCATATCATAGCTATGCTTTCCATATGGTAAAGAGGATGCTAAGAGTCAAAAATAACCTCTATGATCTCTTCTGTGCATTGTGTAGCCACTCTGTACATTCAATAAAATGAATTTCAGGATGTTCTTAATTATACTTTCTTTGCATACATTTTATGTTTAGTGTAGGTCTTCCTCTGTGTCTCTGAAAACCTTTTTCTTAACTCAGTGGAAGTTCAGTGTATGAGACATGCATGCATTCTTACGTATTTCATTGTCTACATATTTAAAATATTCTCTCTCTTTAGTGGAAAAAATATTTACTTCTATTTCCATTAAAATACAGTACAGAAAAAATGCGTGCATCTCTGCTTTCTGCAAATTTATCTGTTAATAAGACAGGAGGCTTTTGTTACAAATATTTGACTGTTAACAGGATAAAAACCTGATTCTTTCTGGACTAATTCTCTCTTTTTGTTTTCCATATAAATTGTAAATAGGCTTGTAGTATAGGCGCATGTGCAGTAAACTTTAAAAAAGAAAGCTTCCCTCTTTGGGTTTGTAAATTGTTTTTTAGAGCAATCAGTCTATTGCCCTTTTATCTATTTAAATAAACACGATAACAGAAAAATGCAACTATGGATGATGGTGTTATGAAACATGAACTGTTAGAGTTAACACAAATGTTAAATCTTACTAATGATTCTATCACCAGTAAAATACATTAGCACCAATAATTTTATTAAAGTAGGTCATTCATCTAGAATAAAAAGGTAGAAGAATGTGAATTAAATGCCAAGCGTGCTAACTCCCCTGTACTTGTTAACATTGAATGTGATGCCCTGTAGGCCTTCCTCAGTATCGTTAGGAATAGATTACCTGTCAGGAATATGTATGGCATATTCAAATAAGCACTGCACATATTTTTAAAACTGATATGATATGAATCCATGTAGACCAATTTTAATAGTTCAAAATGAGTCATAATTCTTGTTAACAATACAGTTATTTTTAAAATTTGCAGCAATAGTGGTCCTTTTTTATTTTCCTTATTGAAATTAAATGATATGCCTTAGGTGAGTCATTCATCACTGCTAAGGGAACTTGCCTTCTGTTGGAGTTTTTGAGTTTTTATCCATATGTAGAATGTATTTCCTACCATATTTTATTTTTATTTTTATGTAGGTATAATATACTGAATGCATGTTTGTATTTTTTTTTATTATTATTTTTAAGTAATATTTTGCTAGAAGACTGTATTTATTTATTTTTTTCTGGATGCAAAAATTAAGTGATGGTTTCACGGTGAAGGATTTTCCCACTGCAAGGGAAAATACATAACTGAATTTGCATTTTTCATATAATAATCTAGTTTGCTTTCTTGTAATGTGCATTTTATAAACTAAAATACAAATGCTATCCCTTGGGGCAGAGATAAAGCAAGCAATGACTTTGAAAACAGAGCTAATAAAACTACAGGATGAAGTGTGAAGAAAACTGTTTAGATTTGAACGTACTGTAGGAGTTAACTAAATCATACATTTGGATAAAAATATTTCATTTTGGATTATGGAAAACATTTCCTGCTTTCAGAAAAATTTTTTCAGCCAACTTTCAGCTAACAATAAAAACCAACATAAATGTAATCATTGTTCAAACCAAAGTACAGTGTTAAGTAAGTCATCGTAATTAGTGCTGTGTTTTCCTTAAGTATATTTAATGTCTTCAATGTAGTATGTAAATCTATTATCAGAACTGATTGAGAACCCTGTGCAATTTCTTGTATATTGTATTTCTACATAGTAGGGAGAATGATTCACATAAGCATTTATCATGCAAGAGGTATTGTTCCTGGGAACAAAAGTGACTTTTTTTTTTTGTCTTAAAAATGCTACAGAGAATCTCTTGTAGAAGTATCTTAAATTGTGTTGAGAAGCCAACAGAAATGCATTACTTCTGGAACAAATTGGAAAAATAAACAGGTTTTGAAGATATCACTGCACTTCAATTGATTTGTACAGCCCTTTTGTTCTCGTTAATTATGCTGGTGAAGTGAAGAATATTAGTCCTCTTTGTTTTTTCCAAGTGTAGGGTACTTGTAGGATTTTTGAATTTAAATGTATGTCTTCTCAGCATATATATATATATATTTAATTATTAACACTTTTTTTTTTCTCTTTCCAGGTCTTAGGTGTGATAGTTGCAATTTTGGATTTAAAGCTCTCAGATATTCTAATGAAGATGGATGTGAGCCTTGTTGGTGCAACAGCCATGGCTCAGTGAACCAATTCTGCAACCCTCTCACTGGGCAGTGCAATTGTAAAGAACAAGTAAAAGGACTTCTCTGTGACACTTGCATGGACAACTTCTATGGGCTGGATGTAACTGGCTGTAAGGCTTGTGAATGTAACATTGCAGGGTCTTTTTCTGGAACTGTGTGTGATGCAAGGACAGGACAATGTGCATGCAAACCGAATATTGGAGGAAGACAATGCAACGAATGCCTAGATGGCTACCACAGAATACAAGTAAATCATTCCTTTGTTTGTCTGCCATGCGATTGTGATAAGGCAGGTACAGTAAATGGCTCTCTGCTTTGTGACAAATCAACAGGACAGTGTCCTTGCAAAGCTGGTGTAATTGGCCTTCAGTGCAATCAGTGCATGCTTCACACATACAACCTCAGCATGAGAAACCTCCTTGGTTGCCAGCGTTGTGACTGTGACGCTAAAGGTACATTAGCAGGAACAGTTTGTGACCATGTTTCTGGACAGTGTGTTTGCCTGCCTCATCGTCAGGGGAGAAGGTGCAATGAGTGTAAACCAGGTAAGGAAATTGGAAGAAAATCTATCTGATGTAGGCAGTTTTTTATTTGTCACATACTGTCATAGTCCCAGCAAAGTATTAGTGTTCTGATTGATATTAAATAGTCTATTGCTAGAGATTGTATAATTTGTTATTACTGTAGTTTAAATATGTCCAAAATATACTGTTCTTACAGATATTCAAAATCTATCCAATTCTTTACGATCTATTCACTAAAGAAGTCAGTGGAAGAGGTAAATTTGCGTAGTTTAATGACCAGCAACTATCTTCATTTAAAAAAAAAAAAAAGAGAGAGAGAGAGAAAGGCAGAGCGCAAGCTCTTCACAAAAGGTACTTTGTGCATAAAGCTGAGCATGGTAGAGAGGACCTCCAGGATACAGGTATGGAGATGTTTGGTTGAGCTCAGATGATGCTGTCAAACCATATGTGTGGGAAAGGTTGAGTCATGGCCTGAACCACTGATTGATCACCTGAGGCAAGCACTGAGTCAGCCCAGGGAGCACAGGTGAAAGCAATTCAGCTGTGTGACCAGAAGGCGTGGAGCCTGGCTGCACCTCTCCTAGACCCCCATTTAAGGGCTGATTGCTACTGGGGAAGATTCTCTTTCTGGAGATTCCTGCTTTTGGAGTTTTCTACTGCGAGCCTAGGACATGGGTGAGCATTTCATTTTTGATTGTCTCTTTTCACCATGATAATCTTTCTAACTATAAACCTGTCCTAACTATGCCACTCTTCTAACTGTGCATTTGTTAATTGTACACCATAGAATCACAGAGTGGCTTGGGTTGGAAGGGACCTTGATGACCACCCAGTTCCAACCCCCTACTATGGGCAGAACTGCCACTCACCGGAGCAGGCTGCCCAGGGCTTCATCCAACCTGGTGTTGAATGCCTTCAGGAATAGGGCATCCACAACCTCTCTGGGCAGCTGTGCCAGGGCCTCACCACACACTAAGTAAATTTCCTTCTGAAATCTAATTTAAATCTCTTCTCTTTTAGTTTGAAATCATTCCCCTTTGTCCTATCACTATCAAACCACATAAAAAGTTAATCTGCCACCGCTTGTAACATCACTTCAAGTACTGGAAGGATGTAACTAATTCTCCCCAAAGCCTTCTCTTATACAGCCCAGCTCCCTCAACCTTTCTTTGTAGGAGAGGTGCTCCAGTCCTCTAGTAATCTTCATTGCCTCCTCTTGACCTGCTCCAACATCTCCGCAGCTTTGTTGTGCTAGCAACTCAGACTTGGATACAGTACTCCAGATGAGGTCTCAAGAGGGCAGAGTGAGGCAGAGGAGGAAAATCACCTCCCTCTCCCTGCCTGGCCATCCCTCTTTTGATGCAAACCAGGATACCATTGGCCTTCTGGGCTACAGTTGTACATTGTTAGCTTTGTTAAGCTTTTCATCCACCAAAAATGCATACCTGAAGCAAATATGCTTCCCTGCCTTGCTCTGTTGAGGATGTGCTAGTTCTGCAAGGAATGCTTGCAGTTTCTCCCTGTGAATAGCTGATGCTGCAGTATCAGTTCAAGGTTTCATACTGTATTACTATAAACGGAGTCCAAGTGTTTATTATACGTGGGTAGCTCTGCAGTTACAACTTAATGTTTTTGTTTTAAATAGTAGCTGGGTAAGGTAAAACTATGGGTAATATTAACTACATGTAATAATATTAAACAGATTTAGTTCATGTTAAATACATATGCAATTTATTAAAACAGCAGGTCACATTAAAAGGTACATTACAGCTCCATTGGTTTTAATATGCCATTCAATAATTTGAACAGAGGTTAAAAAAGCTGCTTAACCTCCATTAAGTATTTTTGGAAATATTTTAACTTAAAGTATTTTAGGTACATACACTAATAAATAAGGCACTGTTCTGTTTTTCTTAGTTCCTCCTCCAAAGCTATTTGACCTACTAACCCTCTACAGCAGCCACTTAATCAGAGATCAGCAGAGGAGTGATGTCAAGGCTTCCTGAGTCAGTGACCGCCCTTGTCCTTGAAAAAGAAAGGCCAGGGTTTATGCAGAGCTAAATGGTTTAAAGAGGTTTAATTGATAGTATGAACAGGCTGGTTTGTGGAAAATCCTGCATGGCACTCAAAGGAATACTTCCACAACAGCTCTTGTTCTTTTAAAAAAGAAAAAAAAAGAAAAGAAAAAAAAAAAAAGAGAGAAGAAAAAAATTGCTATATGAACCATATTTAAAGTAGCTAGGAAACAAGTGTAAGTATTTATGTGCTGAACATTGAGCTTTCTTATTTACGTGGAAGTTTAAGTCCTTAACACTGCTACTTTTACTGTAGCGCAGTGGACTGTGATATTTTCACGAGCGTTTAAATGTTGATCTTAGTCTGAGCTGATTTAGGGATTTACTGTATATAGATTTTATATAAATTCTTTGTTTATGTATTCCAAATGAACTATATATAAGTCAGGATTGATTGTGTCTGGGAAGTTGTGACATAGAGGTGAATTAGTATTGTTTACTGCTGGCAGCAAGCTAGAAGTAAGAAGATGGAAGAAAAAAACAACAACAACAACAACAACAACAAAACCCCAACAAACAGAACAAGAATTTGTAGAAATTCAGACTATCCTAGCAGGTCATTCTTAGCAGGTCTTGGTGAATCAGAATTGGAAACAAGATAAAATGCAGCAACAAACAATAAAATGGAATAGTGGAAAAGTATAACTAAATGGGAGAGGTGAATCATTTTGGACAAGTTTGTACATCATAGAAGTATGAAGTCTTGAAAAGATGACTGTAAACTGCTAGTTTGAATAAAACTCAAAACTTCTTTTATAAAGAACTTGCAGTAGTCTTCTATTATATAAATTGTATATATATATCTACTTGGAGAAAATTATTTATTTAATGAGGTATGGTAAATTCTTCTGTTTATAGTACTAGTATTTGGTTGTAGAAGTATGGAAAAATGTAATTGGCTTCTTGTACGTTGAAAACTTCCTTGGATTTGCCTTAGGACAAAGATAAGAAAATGCACTCAGAAAATATAGAAAGTCAACATATAGTTAAAAGCACACCAGTAATTAGTGAAAGCTTGCATCCCTGAAGCATGCTCAGAATTTTCTTAGGCTGTTGGAACATTTCAACATTGAGTTTTTTAGTAGAATATAGTTTGTCTTTTTTTAACCGCTCATGTGTATTTACATCTCTTGTACAGTTAATCTTATTTAAAGTAACTTCCTGATTGTATCGCATCTTCTGTATACCTCAAGAAAATTTGAGAAGTTTCCAGAAGTTACTAAAATCTTAATGCAAGAAGTGTTGCCATCAGAGACAAATTGAAAGCAAATATAACTTCAGGAAATTATTTTACTGTGAGAATTTCCACTTTTGCAAAACTGTTTTCAAAGCATTCAGAAAGGTACAGCATCTGTTTTGTTGTATCCGTGACCTGCTGTCTTGCACTGTATTCTGACAGAAGTCATATTCTTGGCAGATTTCTGTGCACTTGCATATATGTTTCAACTAGTGGTTAAAAAGAGATCAAAAAATTGATTTTAACAGGGAATTGAATAACAAAAAAGCAGTTTTACCTTATCTACAAACTTGCTTTTGAGATGTCCAAGGTTGCGGTAGTAGAAACTTGATCTTTCTAATCCCAAATAGGAGTGAATGGTTTGTCCCTGCCTTATTCCACAGCTGTGGCTCCATGCTAACTGGGATTTGTTCCATACAAATCCTATCTAACACAGATCACAGATCTTGAATCTGTGTTATGTAAAACAATGAAGCTTTCTGTACAAACTGCCTTTCTTGGCCAGTGAACATGAAGTGACCAAGTTGTCAGTGTTGCTAATTACATTTTGAAGCACAGACTGTGGTTAAGAAATGAGTGCTGCTGTAGTTGATAAGCATGTAAATCTGCTTAGTAATTTTTCAGGTGTTTCCTTTTCATGAGATATACAGTGGGAGAAGTAATATGACTATGATTAAAAAAGGAAGACGAATACTTTGCTATGACTTTCATTCTTCCTTTTGAAGAGTGTTTGATTGACAAATGTGATCAGTTATGGTTGAATTGGAAAAAAATCTGACAAAGAATAAGCATAATACTAGCTATATACTTAGATCTTGTAGAGATTTGCAGTGGCTGTCTTAAAATTGAAAATTGGCTCTTTTATACAACAGTGGATCCTTCATAAAGCAACTTTTATGAGCCCTTCTAACCTTGCTGTAAATTAAGATTGCATTAAGTTGTTTCTTACTCCTTCCTGTCAAATTATAGGAGGTGGAAGTAAATAATAATAATAGTTATGACAACCGGTATTAATTTGTTATCCTCTCTTATCTTTTCCTATACATTAATTGTGGTAATTAATTTACCTATAAATATTTTGAGAGGTAGATTTACTCATATTTTCCCATCCCTCACTTTTACTTTAGAAAATCGATTACTAATTGCTACTTTCAAATTTTTAATCTATCAGGATACATGTTTAAACTTTCAGAGCATCTGTAGATTATCATAATAAAAATATCATACCAAATCCTTTACTCCTCTACAGTGGTATGGCTATGACATCAGGGTAGAAATTAGAGCCAGGATGTTTGATGTTAGAATATAGATTCTTTGCAATTTTTTTTTCTGCTGTGACAAAAGCAACATACACTATACTGATCAGTCCTGCTCAGATGAAATTAATTTCCATAGTAGATGTGGCTTACTTATTTAATATTATCTTTCCTTAGGCATTAATTTTATGCAAAATTTCTCATAGACAAGAATCTGTTTCAGCTCGTATGCTTATCATTTACTACAGCTGTAAACTGGGTTCTGAAGAAGTACTTTGACCTTCTGCTGGAGTCCAGGCTTAACTTGTTTCCTATCTTCCTGTTACGTTCTCTGAGTGGAGTTGTTCATTGTGCTCAAGAGTGACATTGCTGGGAAATGGTCTTTCCTTATTTATGCACAGGATGAATACTATACTGTGCAGACAACTGCAGTATGAGATAATACATGCTGCCTCACTAATAACTTCAAGCTATTCAGTCTCTGTGGTGGCTCACTTCGGGGCCTCTCTGGAATAAAGTGCCAACAGCATGGTTTTTTTTATGATGCGGATGTATGTTAACTGGCGACTGATATCACTTCAGTGTCCACTTGAGATTTATCTCACTGAGGATCAGAGGCTAAACTTGAACAAAGATTTGAGCACTAAAATTCTAATGTTTTCAATTTGTTTAGTTCTTCTACTATTTGGATATGAGCTCACAGTGCAACACCACTGTGAAGTCAGAGAATACCACCCTAGGGGTGTATATATGAAGCAATCTCATGTAAGAGGAAAATAAATAATAAAGCCGTAGGCAATACGAGATTTTACAATACAATTTTGGGCCCCTTGTTATAAAACAAGGCATCAGAAAGTTATTGGACAGTGAAAAAGATTCAATAACTGAGAATATGACTGTGGAGAAACTGATTGAACTTGATCTGTAGATGGGGAAAGTGTCTGAGAAATCTTTGCAAATGCCGCGTATCTTTTTGACTAAGGATGAGTTTTCATTTGTGCAATAATTAATAGTAATCAGCTGACAGAACCAGAAGTTTCTTATGGCCCTGTCTTAGGACCAGTGCTTGAAGATTTGTACTCACTGCTGACAAGTGATAGTTAAGATTGCATCATCATCGTTTGCTGAACTCACATGCATTGCTATATTTTTTAATCAACTGTACTACTCTAAAAGAAACTACAAAGCAGTTTGAAAAGTTCAGTGAAGTAAACATTAATAATCATGTGAGAAAAGAAAATAATTTTGGAGAAATAGATAATTTCTTACTCCTATTCAATTATTTGAATTGTCTTCCGATGTGGCATACAGAAAAGAATTTCGTAAGAATGGAATGAATTCATAGAAAAATAGATTATACAAATGGATGGTACATCATCGCCATGAACTGTGCTAAAAAATCACTTGTAATTTCAAGTGAGGCTGCAAATTCTTCAGTGTCCATCCTGGAACTATATACAGTCTATATGAATGTATTTATTTGTCATAGGTTAGAAAGCTGCATGGATAAAGGTTGCTTGTGAGGGGAATAGGGTGAAAAGTAGATTGGCAGAAGAATACTGTGTGGAAGGTGAAGTTGAATGTTCCAGTTCATAATTTGAAATGATACAGGAAAAGAAAGATAGGGTTCAGAATGAAAGCAGATAAGTAACATTTTTTTTCAACCATTTACTATTTCTTTCTTTTTTTTTTTTTTTTTTTTTTTTTTTGTTTGGTGAATGTGAGTAGAATACAAGATATTTAGTAAGAATCAAAAATTTTTTACGTGGATCTGATAATACTGACCACATATAGGCTTTCTTAAGAAACATCCACATATTCCAAGGATTCAGCCAACCACTGGCTGAAAAAGATTGAGTGACTTTAAGAAAACGTGCATCTTTCCCACTTTGCAGCTCTATAATATTGACCATTGTCAGGGATGGCATCAAACTAGAACAGACAAATGCCTTTTCTTTCATATTACTACTTATGTTTCTACAGCTTGTGGTGTATTTGTTAGTACCTTTCATGTCCTTGGATCTTTACTTTCCCCATGGACATGCTAATGACCTCCCCTATTTTGGTTTGTTCTGTCTCAAAAAGTCTGTAGATAATAAAAAATCAGAATTAGCAATTAGAGGATGAGTAACGCTTTTAGAATGTGCCAGTGAAATTTAGGAGCTCTGCTCTGCAGGAAGACTATGTTGCTTTGGTTGGAGGTGTGTGTGTGTTTATTACCTATCTTTGGTTCGGATGTTTCATCCCCATTTATAGACAAGTTAGTATCAGTCTGTGCTCATTTTTCACTTCTTATACTGCCTATTCTCAAAGTTACTTCTGTTTTTTAGGTTTTTATTTCTCTCCATCCAGTGTCACTGGCTGTCTGCCATGCCTGTGCCATACAGCTGGTTCAGTGAATCAGGTGTGTGACAAGCTAACTGGCCAATGTATTTGCCAAGATGTCTCTGTAACAGGACGGACATGTGAACGCTGCAAAGAACATCATTTTGGATTTGACTCTGTCACAGGGAGGTGAGTGTGTGTTTTTTATGGTTCAATTAAAACATCCTCTATGGTTTTCTCACAGTAGCTCATTCTATAGTTTCAGTGACAAAAAGCTCAACATAACATTAATCTTCTGGATTCTTGCATGCGCTTTGAGTAAGTTATGCAATTCTCTGTGCTCACGTGTGCTGAAATAAAAAAATAAGTTATGACACAGATTAGAGCAGAGCAAATATGATGGCTATGTAAAACCAGTATTGTCTAATGTTATAGCTATTGGTAATTGTTTCACTTCAGTTTAGTGGTGTCTTCTGTAAGACATATTGGTTTGTGAGGTGTTAATGACTGACTAATAAATTACTTATTTTCAGTTATATGTAGGAAATGTAATCTACATTCATACATGCAGAATGTTTTTGAAAAATTCCAGGAAGACGATTTAATGGAAAATTAAAAATTTTACAGGTATTCCTTAATTTCAATATTTTTTTTTTTTTGGCAGCAGCAGTAGAAATGCAGTGCCTTTCCTCTTAAATATCTGTTGTTCTGAATGTGTGTATTCTTTTTCTGCACTTATGTGCCACAGAGTGAATTGTTTATCTATGTACCCGGGGGCCTTTATGTGCACTGAAATTATATGGATATATTCCCTGGAATGTAAGGGGTAAAATATATCTATAGGTAAGGCGTTGTTATTCCAACTATTGCTCTATCTTTCTCTTCCAGGGTTGTCTTTTTTTGCTTAATCCTCACCACCATCTCAATTTCCTTTTAAATATTGTCCAGAAAGATTGCACAGCTCTAATGCTATCATATTTTCATGCAGGCTGATGGTGTTAGCTTTTTTTATGCTTAGTATTTTTCCCTTTAAGAAACAAACAAAACTGGAAGAAAAAAAAAAAAAAAAAAAAGAAACAAACATAAAAAACCAAAGCCCACAAGCTTAAGCAAAACATGTAAAATATTCATCCCCCGTGCTCCTTTCCCCCCAGCTAGTGTGGGGTAGACATGCTTTTAGGCAGTGATTATCAGTCTTGTCTGGCATATACTTGACATTATTCTGCAGATTTTTCACTTTAACTTTTATGTTACTGTCACTCATTAGGAAATTTTTTAAATTATTTTTTTTACTGTGATGGGTCACAGAGGCTTCTGCTAATGGTCATAAAGTAATTTGTTAGGAATAAGGACTTCCTATTTTCACTTCCTGTCATTTCTAATGGTAAGAAATAAAATCAGTGCAATATACACATTCTCTTTTAAATAATTTTTTTATTATTACTAATCTTTTTTTTTTTTTTCAGTTACTAGAAATAGACATTTTTTTCCTCAGTTTTAGCATATGAGCTAAGGGTTTAGATCTTGAATCTGCATGTTTGTCTCCCATTACTTTCCTTTTGAGCTGTCTTCTGAAATTCAAAATACAGAGATATCTAGATTGGAAATAAGTCTCATCTTGTAAAGAGAGAAGTTCTTACAGTTCTGGATCATGAATTGGAGTTGGTTTTAATGCCTTAATACTACTTAATCCTCATGACAGTACTGAAGACTGCTCTGGTAGTATATGAACATAATTAACTTGTGTTGAGTACACTTGCCTTTTGGTTAGCATCTACTTGGACAGTGTACCTCTGTTCCTCAGGCAGAACCATTTATCCCCTGAAAACGTTAATCTAAGTCTTCATTTGTTAATCTATTTTAATCCATTTCTTTAACTGTTAATATCTTTTTAAAAAGAGCAGTATGCTCTTTTTTTTCTTTGTAATATTGCGAAGCCATTGAAACCATTCTTGCTCCAAGTGTCTTTTAAGGATTCTTCAGTAATAGAATAAAAAGGATATGAGCTATCAGTAGTGGCAAAGACGTATCTGCCTTAGCACAGTAGAAGAAAAGAAGTTGTGACACGTGACTGTGAGCCTTTAAAACTGAGTCTTAAAGGAACGTATGTGTGTACTGACTTCTTTTGTGGTGTTTTTAAGATAAAATAAATTCTATATATTTTTAATGCATTTCAGCTTATGAAGGAAAATTTCCTCAACAATCAGTGAGTTAGAGATTCTGGTTGTTTGCAGGTCACAATTGTGGGTATTGGTACATTTGTGAAAAGCCTTACCTTAGTATTGTTTACTATAATGAACTGGTCAATGAACATCACAAATTGTTTATCTATATATATATATCTTGACAGATTACTGTTTATGAAATCCGTTTAGCAAGTGAGGTTTTCCCATAAGGATGAAAAATGAAGATTTTAAACAGATTGCTGGAGAGGCTCTAACTGCACCTAGAGAGTCAATGTAATAAAGGTTTCTCTATATTAATATTACAAAAGCCATTTATCCTCACAAAATCAATATTGCAATTCATCTTGGCCTGACACTTCTCTTTCACGTTTTAAAAGTCTGTTTTCCCTGATTATATATAATTCTATTTTAATAAATCACAAATATATTTGACTCAGAGTATCCTGATGAAGTTGCATTTAACAAGGCCAGAACGATTTCTTACACGTTTGAAAGTTTCAAATAATATATTATTTTTTCAGTCCTTAATTGACTGAATCCTTAATCCTTACTCAGAAGCATGAACTGTGCGTAAAAACAAAAGCAGTACTAGAGTTCCGTAGTTAAAGAAAATGTGTTGTCTTGATCTTGAAAATGCATGTAGATAATTGTCATCATATCCAGTTCCATACATGCTTGGTGTCAGCAAGATCAGGACCTTAATTCAGAGGGAGACAGCCTGTGCTTTTTCTAGGAGTGCAACTATTTCAAGTGAAAAGCGGCAGCCCCACCCTGTCAGGCAGTGAAAAGTATTACTGAGATCTGGCTGTGAATGTATGTGTATGTGATTTTGTCTTGTGTGAATGATAATGAAAACTGGAATACTCAGGAGGCCCTTAATCGTAAGAGGTGCAGTAATATACAGGAGTGTGGGAAAGGAAGCTTGTCTCTTACTGTTTAGCGATCGAGACAATTTTGTCAATCACCTCTCACCCCCAAACTATACATACTAAATGTCATCACATAATGAAATAAAGAAATTATAAAATGCTGTCTTGCTAAGCAAATAATTCTGTCTTCTTTTTTTTTTTCCCTCTAACTAAACCATTCTTTTTTTTTTTTTTTTTTTTTTTTTTTTTTTGTCATGGCGTTTAAATAGTCTAAACAAAACCTCTATTTGAAGGGGGATTTGGAAATGCTGTCTACAGATGAAAGGACTTAATACAGTATGAAAAAAATTGCCCTTTTCTCTTGACTATAAAAGAGAGCAAACTACAGAATAGTGGTTTCCAAGAGAGAATGTATTTTATTTATTCCCAAAGGGATATTAGTCCATAAAACAAATTTGCAGCTTATTTTGCAGCTTTAGCTTTTATCAGCCTTTTTAAGGGTGTTGAATGATTACCCAGGAGATCACACAGCACGAGCTGCTGTGGAGTAAAGGAACTCTAATACAGAGAGCTCTGTGATGGGTAGGAAATATATGTGAAGAGTTTTCTTAAACTTGTTTAAAAATCTGTCACATTTAATGTCTATTTCACTGATTATTGACCTGAATTTTTGTGTCCTAATGTGAAAACACTTTCCACCCTCCCCTCCTTTTTCCCTTGCCTAATAAAGCCCACACCTAAGTCACAACTGAACTCGCTTTCCCTTCTGCCTCCTTACAGACAGAAGGAGATAGGCCAAGGTGATGGTGATGACTGCAAAAATAGTGAAGTAACTTGTGTAAAGGCACCACCACCTATCTCTTCCTATCTGGTGAAACTGGCCAAGGGAAGAACATTAGAAAATAAACTCTAGCCTAATCTTAACAGAGTGGATGTGGCATGACTCCCTTTCCCTTGGATTCTTCCAGAGACATCTTGGGACCTAGCACCCAGAATAATTTAAGATTCCCTTAAGACTGATGCTGCTTGTGCATGAATATGGGACTTTTGCAGCTTGGGACAAGAGTGAAGTGTAGATTTTCCAGTATGTTTTAGCTGCACTGCACACTCCAAAATTTCTCCAAGCTCATGATTTTTCAAAATATTTTCAGTTTATTTCTCTTAAATCTCAATTTAATTATATTTTAAAGTGCAGTGTTTTATTTGTCACTGTTAATTCCTACTGCTATCACTAATAATGGCAGTCTCTAGTGAGTAGAAGAATAGTATTTGAAGTAAGGAATAAATGCTTTGCTTAATTTCTGAGATTTTGCAAGTCTTTGAATATTTGTATAATTAGACATTGGTTTTCCTGCTTTAAATGTGTGTCAATAAGTAAATAGTATACCAAGTGGCAAAAGCCAACACAAAAATTATTCCAGAAAGTGCTCTATTGTTACCAGGAAGATTTACAGAATTGATATCTGGTATTTGTATGAACAGATGCTTTTCTTTCTTTTTATTGAACATATAGATTAATTTAACCATCTAGTTAAATATTCAGTTCAATTATTTTCAGTTTTCTCTTTCAGGCAGCAAATAAAATGAGCTTTCTGTTAAAATATCCACGTTTCTCCTACTTTGCTTATTTTTGCTATTTTAATCAGATTTTCTCAGCATTTGTTTTCACATTCTTTCCCCTTTATTTGCTGTTGGGTTTTTTTTTTTTTTCAACTTCAAGCTGCTTCTGTTTGAAATTATTCTCATTTTAGCAAAAACCAGGTTTTCATTAAAGCAGATGTCCTGTTTTGTGCAGGAACCAGTAAAACTGACTGCGTGTGTTACCCTAAACTTTACGTTTGTGCTAGAAAGATTGTACGCGAAAGCACTGCAGGACTGAGTGCATAATGTAGTTATTACCAAATATTACTATGCATTTGTTAAATGAATCAATATATTTGATAGTGCTTTAATTCTGAGCAGATTTCATATAGATCAAAATATCATTCTGGCATTGAGATTTTAATTTTTAATTAAGGTGTGCAACTTTTAAAAATTACTTTTATTTCTTTTAGGCTAATGGATTTTCTGCTGTGTCTCAGGCTGCTTAACTTTTTATGTTTTTTTTTCATTATGTCACCAAAGAATCTTTTAAACAAAACCCTACTGTGCTTAACTGAAGTGTTAATGTGTTTTGATCAATTCCTTGGTTTGCTTTTGTTTATAGATGTCAGCACTGTAATTGTCATCCTGCAGGAGCCATTAGTGGTACTTGTCATCTTGTTACTGGACAATGTGTTTGTAAACAATTTGTAACTGGCTTGAAATGTGACAACTGTGTTCCGGATGCCAGTAATTTGGATGTCCACAACCTATTTGGCTGCAGTAAAAGTAAGTGGATGTTAGGCCTTAAAAGCGTCTTTCAAATTGATGCTTATTTATTGAATTAAGAAGTGTAAAATTAGTTCATCAGTACTAAAACTGGCTTTGACTCTTTTTCCTCCGTATTTCTTGCCCCATAAGTTTGTATTTTCTGCTATCAGTATCTTAGGAGCATTTTCTGTTGCATGTACAGAATGCTCCATGTCATACATGCAGCTTATACTTGCTGATCTAACTCACTTGAGAGGTAATCCATAGGTTCCTTCCACTTTCTACTGCTTTCTTTTCAGTGACAAAGGCATAATTCTCCTTTTAGTCTCATGAATGCAAAAATATTTGTACAACTTACAGTTTAGCCCCCCATCCTCTTTTTTTTTTTTTTTTTTTTTGCCTTTGACAGGAATCAGAAGACATGCCTTCAGAAGGTCTAAAAAACAGAAAAATTATAGTTAATTAAAAATCTCCTCCTCAGTGCAATGTAACTTTGCCTATCTCCATGCAGCTTTTTTTTACGTCAGTTTGGGAAAATACATGATATGATCAGACCATTGTAAACTGGGGTGTATGAGGTTAGGCTAATGCTGTGCTGGTGGCCCAATCATGAAGTGTAAAGAGTCACGTTGCAATGGAACATCTGTTCTTTTGTCCTTGCTGTAAGTCTGGATTTGAAGAGGTGGCAAGACTTTGTGTCAAAATGATATGTTCATATCCTCGCTGGCGGTGCATTGTCTTCTTGATGGCAGGGATTCTAAAGGAGAGGAAAAGCATTATATGTAATAAGAAAACTCATTTTTTGAGTTGTCTTTAATTCCAAGCTTTGAGGACGATACTATACAATGACAAACTCTGTGACTGGGACCTGTGCTAAGAATGAAAAGGTTGTTCTGCATTGTTGTGGCACACTCGACTGTCATATGCAGTTAAAAACTCAGTCTTAAAAATTCTCATAGCTACTTAATGAGGTACTCTAGAGATGGTAATTGGTAACTTCCATCAGCAGACCTAATTAGTAATGACATGACTGGTTGTACTGTGAGTTAGCATAAGAAGCCATGTGTAATGCAACAACAGGTTTAGGTGCTCCCAAGCAATTTCTGTGTGTTTCTCTATCTTCTTTCATGACATGTAGTCCATGTAGGAAGTTACGTGTGATATATCTTTGTAATATATGTGTACCATAGACTTGCAAGCAGATATGTATATGCACAAAGAGTTTGTTTACAGGGACACTTTGATTCCTACTTGAATTTGGATTGTAAATACCTTTGAATTTCAAATAATGTGCATTGCAAATTGCAGAATGCACAATAATATAAACAGAGTGAAGAGTCAGATCTGTTTCCAGAGGTGATAGTTAAAACTTGTTAAAGACAGTTTTGTTCTGTTTCTTACATTACTCTTCTGTGTACATATAGTATCTATTCAGTGTGTAGTTAGCTTGTTTTTTTACAAAAATGTTAAGAAGTTTCATTTGTATGTATAATAATAATACATGGTGATTTCTGTGATGCTATTCATCCTCAAAGTGCTTTAAAAACATAAACCAACCTAATTATTTATGTTGAGGTATACATTGGATAAAGGTCAATTGCAATTCAACTATAAAATTGATTAATAATAACATGACTTAGATAAATAATATAATAGATTTTGTTAGAAAAATACATCAGGCAGTATTCTAAATGACAAGCAGAGTCCTCTTCTGGACATAAGTGATACAGCAATTGCTGTCTTTTGAATATTAATGCCAAACTACTTAGGTTGCTCTGAAAGTAATGCCTCCTATTTTTTTCCATGGAAATGACAACAGATACAAAGACCACAGTAGCACTGTTTGATACAGAAAATTCTTAGCTACAAAACACTGTTTTTCAGTGTAGTCACCACCATTGGCTATTCATTTTTGCCAGCAATGAACAAGAGCCTGCATACTGTGTTTGTAAAAATCTGCATGGCCACGCAGAGCAAGGCATGTCTTTCAGGCCACTGTTGCCACTGCTGAAATGCACCACCCACCGTCTCACTGTGCTCACATCCACTGTTTGATCTACAAAAACACTTAGCTAGTGTTAATGATTGTCAGTGGGTGCCATTTTTTTTTTTTTTTGCATGGAGAAATTCATTGGCACTCCTTGCTTTGTACACACTTCCTTGTCACATGCCATTGTGTGAGAGTGCCCCTCTGCTGCCATCTATTACATGGTAATAGCATGTAATGGAACACTGTTGGGAAGGTTCAGTCTCTACTGCCATACCACCAACATCTGCCTTTGATGTCGAGAGCCAACATAATAAAACAGGAGACACTACTTTCAGAGCAGCCCTTATGCTTTATGTAGAGAAGTGGAGCTTTGCCTTGCTTTGGTATGTGTGATTTTCACTGTTGTAACACAGTATTTTGTTGATACATATTATTACTTGTCTTTGCTTACAGGTGCAAATCTAAGTTACTATCACTGTAAAACTAACACCTTTTAAGATAAAGACCTTTTTTCACTTTTTTTTTTGCCCATGAGTATCTTACATGCTCAGTAGACAAGGATCTGAAATACAGTATTTTGATTACATGTCAAAAATGTAAAACCACAGATGTGGGAACAACGTGCAGTAGTGAGAGACTGAGGACAGAGAAAATTATGTTGGTACATTTGTTTGGTTTCTTTGATCTTCTGTGCAAGTATTACATGGACAAAAACTTCCAAAAATGTAATGGATTTAGGATTCTTAATCTTGATTGCTGTAGACATTTTGGCATGTATTCATTTCCTAATTCAGCTGAAATCGATAGCTGTAGATTTGCAGTGAAACAACACATTCTTTCTAATAGAAGATAAATATTATGTTCTCTTCAATCCAATGAAGTCTTGAAATATTTTCTGCAATTTCTTGGCTGATAGACCTCAGTAGGAAACGGATTTTTCATTATTTTATTTTAAATAAGGAATTTCAACTGTTATTTTCAGTATACAGTAAAAACCCATACATAATAAGACCCATCAGCATAATTCTCTACAGCTATCACTTGTGTGAATTGCAGTACTCATGTCATTTTGTCTGCAGCTTCATTCCTTGCTTTTCCTGTTAGTTTGCCTGAATAGATTTTTAATTATGCTTTCTTGAACTGTATATATTAAATATCCACATAATTTAGATGATGATAGTTTATAAATGGAGAAAAATGAATAAAAAGCTATATATTTCTAATGTTGACGTAGGAAAAACTTTTATTTCTCTTTCTAATTCTGTGAGACTTGGGTAGTGATTTCCAGGCTTGTTTTTTTTTTTTTTTTCTTTATTGATAATTGTGCAATTAAGTAGCACTTTTTCCAAAGTTAACGGAGATGCTACAGTAATATTTGGGTAAATAAGAATCTTAAACCTATTTCTTAAAATGCAAAGATGCCTCGCTCTCATTGAAATAAATTTCATTGAAATAAATAGAAGTGAATTGTTTTAAGAACCTTCACAATTTGCCCCATTGTTTTATGTCACTGAATTACGTAGGCTTATTGTAACACTTTAGTAAAGTATGTACTTAGAGATTCCATTTCTATTCTATTAGAAGATGTTTATTCCTGGCCTATACTAAAATTGAATTAATCCTTTAAAAAAAAAACAAAAAACAAAACAGATAAACAAAGGTATGCTCCTCCTTATAGAGATTTTGAAAAGTATTAAAAAAAGAAAAAGAAAAGAAAGGAAGAGTCTGGAAAATTGTGGTTTATGTGCTTTAATTTAGAGATAGGAAGAGGTAAGAATTATTTGTAGTTGCCATGTGTTTGAATATTTAAGTTTGTACTTGGATCAAAAACTTTCATGGAGACTATTTGGATGGCTCAGTTCAACTTTAAAGTCTTTCCTGAATGAAGGCATGCTTCCATAAAAGCTTTTATTTAAAGAAAAAAAGCTTAAAGAAAACCATATTTTATATACCACTTTCTTTTTGTTCTAATTTATTTGTGTGGCTGTTAATTACCTACATTGTTAAATACTCTGTTTTTGTATGTGTTCTAGCTCCATTCCAGCAACCGCCTCCAACAGGAGAAGTTCTCAATTCCTCTGCTATCAGCCTCTCATGGAATTCCCCTGACTCTCCAAATTCTAACCACCTTATTTACCTGTTGTATAGGGATGAGGCGGAAATTTATACAGCTGAAGACTACTACCCTTATAGTAAGTTTTTGTGTATACATATGTATTGCTTTAAATGTAAATTTTGTTGTTTCTGCTTTGTCATCATCATTCTTTTTGATTTTGAATACATTACTCTTTCTTTAGTTGGTTGTTCTTTATTATTTTTTCTTGAAAGAAACGAGCACTCTGGTCTAAAATCAGCAAAGTGAGTCACGCAAAACAGATTATAATTTTTTTTTTTTTACTTTTCAATCTAAATGAACAAACTTACTAAAAGCATTCTGTGCAAGAACACATAGGCTTCAAAATCTAGGAGAGGCACTGCTAAAATCCTGAATAAAGAATTAGATTGGGGAGTGCCCATAAAATGCTTAAACTCTTATTTTTTCATCCTCCTGTTTTTAAACTGTTAACAGATTAGGAAAGCTTTTTGAGGTCTAACTTTTAGCACCTTCTGTTGAGCTATCAGTGTAGCTCCTGATTTGCCTTTTGCAGCACCACTTCTCTCATGTTGAGGCTTGCAAAGGGATCCTCAGAAGGCAATCCTCAAGGATTTGGCACTCTGTCATAACTGGAAAGGCCATTTTGTGCTAGTATTGATCCTCTTATCAAAGAAAAAGAGATGGATTTGGATCCTGTTTTTATATAATACTGTATACAAGTGCTTTTTAAAAGGACAGGTGTGTTTTAATATAGCTAGACTTTGATTTCCCAGTTTGCAGCTGCTTTGTTGCATTTTCCTTCCAGTGGAGCACTAGTGCTTTAAAGAAGTTGAGATTTTCTCATTATTGATACCTACCCTGTAATGAAAGGAATAAGTAGGATTTTTTTTTCAGTGGAAGGACAAACTGTTTGGCTTACAAAATGTTTTCTTCTGTCTGTTTGTTTCTTTTATGTTCTGCTTCATTCTGTTTTCTTACAATTGATTAATGTGTGTGGTTTATGCTTGACTTTGGACACTCTGTGGTACAATGCTGTGAAGAAAGATGTGAAATGCATGCATGGGATCAAGTGACAGGGTAGAAAGAATCATTACAAAAAGTTTGTAGTGCTAATAGAAAATATGTCAACTCCTTTAATATAAATAGAGTAAAAGTAGGAAGTCATTTCAAAATTATATTTTGTCATAAGACTGCTCTATAATGTATTTGAAACTCAGAGTACATTGTTGATGATGTTAATTTGTAACTGCACTTACAGACTTCATCGAGAGTAAAAAATTCTGAATGTGCTTGGCTGGATAATGAATGAGGTGAACGTATTTCTGTGTAACAGAATTTTTAATTTGTGAAAACAATGATTTGATTTAAAAGGATTTTTTTTTTACATTTTCTGGTGATCTGTCTTATTAATGATGAAAAATTCATCTGCTGGTATTTGAATACCATAAAATATTTTGTTAATGTCATCAGAACTTTTGATATTGCTTTTTTTTTTTTTTAACTTTTTTTTTAGTGTAGCATAGAATTTGTAATGCATATGAAATGCTCTGTAAGTGTATCTGGACAAACATTATCTTATAACCAAAGGAGAGTTTTATAGAAACATTGAACTTCGCATGAAAAATCAAGAATAATCTTCTAAATTAGCCTGGAGATTGTGTTGATAGTATTGCAGAATGACCAATTAAAACAATGTTTTGTTAACTTCTCTCAGAAATCAGAGGCTTAGCATATATCAATCTGTCTTGAGGATAATGTGAAATTCTTCCTCTAAAATGTGGCTGAAAAGCAAAGTTACTTCTGGTTCTAACTCCAGATCACACTGATCCTAATTACTTAAAAATGTTGCTCCATAGATGGCAGGCTGTTTGCCCGAGAAATGTAGAACCTTCAATTTTTTTTGTTTTTATCCAGTTTTATCTAGCCTGTACTCCTGTTGAAATAAAGTTTACCAGATAGTGATTAGTTGCTGATCAGCACTGAATAATCTTGCCAGTTTCAATCCAAAGTCTTGCAGTGCACACATATCACAGTAACCACTGCTGCTGTTGGGGCCATTTTGGAAACTTGCCTAAAGTATCAGAATGGCCTGATCCTTTTACTGCTGAACTCCAGTGATAAGTTTTGTGATCATTCTGTGCTGCTGAAGCACTGTGAACAATTACTGGGCTGACACTGCTGCCTTTGTACTATGGTTTGAATAGTTAACAATACCAATTATTTTCTGATTGTTATGAAATTGTACCCAGGACCGTCTTGCCAGTGCAGATCTACAGAGAGGACTTAGATATAGCTGTGTCCACTCCATTTGCTTTGAAGAAGTTTAAGAGCATTCATGCTCTAGCTTGTAGTCAATTGCTCATTGTTCACTATTTATTGAAGAAAACCATGGGTGGTATTAATCACATAGAAATTCATATCATATGCTATGGCTGGGCAAAGACCAAGATGCGTAACTGCTTCTGTGGCTTGCTCAGGAGATATTTGTGGTCATGGCTGCTATAAAGCTTGTCTAGAGTAATGGAGAGTGAGGAAGGTAAATACAGACTTCAGATTACACCTTTTAAATAATTATTTGCACTTCTGTTTCATTTTTTTTGTCTAAGATCAAGTGCTTTACAAAGGAAATGATAAGCAATATTTTGGAAGTGAGGAAGTGAAGACAGAAAGGTGAAAGATTTGGTCTTACGCTATAAAATAAATAAAAAACAAAGGTGTAAAAATTCACATAATGTTTTTGTATTCTGTTTCTATATCAGCTCCATTAACATTAGTGCTGATTTATCTTAAAGGATTATTCTCAAGCAAACAATTACTAAGATAACTGCATTAATTGTGTTCATGATTAAAGCAGGAACTAGGAGAAATTCTGCAGAAATATTATTTCTCTAGTGATGCCCACATGCAGTGGAATATTAAAATTGGAAGTTGAGAAGTTACAACAATCATAGTTATCTCAAGCAGAGCATGCAAACATGCAGAAATATCTTATACCTTGAGCTTGCTGGAGAGACTTAAAGTATGCTAAGTAAGATTTATTTTTCAATGCTCTAGACTGAAAATTTTCTTCTCATCTGTTTGTTTTAGGTATTCATACCTTCATCGATACTGCTTTATCTCCATATACCTTCTATTCCTACTATGTCCAAGCCAGCAGTATACATGGTTTTACTAGAAGTGCCTCGGTGACATACAGAACCAAGTCTGGGACACCTACAGGAAGCTTGCATTTAAATCCCGTCTTTCCTGTTAGTCACCACTCTGCTTTGCTTTACTGGACAACCCCCTCAAATGATTCTGGGCCCATAGAGAAATACGTTTTGACATGTACTGTCTTGGTTGATCTTCAGCCTTGTGGCCAGTATGAAGGCTTAGAAACTTCAGCAATTATTTGGAATCTCATGCCATTTACAAAGTATGTTTTTTCTGTACAAGCTTGTACTAGTGGAGGTTGCTTAAAGAGCCAGCCAGTGACAGTAATTACTGCACAGGCTCCTCCAGAAGGTCTGCAACCCCCGGTGATAGAAAACATCAGCTCTACAGAACTGTCTGTGGAATGGTCAGCACCTGAGAAGCCAAATGGTAGGACATATATTTATTTTCATAAGTCAAAGATTTTGCAAAGAAGGACAAGTATATTTGCAGATTGGGCTAGACTATTCTAATCTGTGTGACATAAACTGAGAATAAGGTAAAGCATCATCTGAATTTGCCTGTCTGATGCCACTAAATGTATTTTTGGAGTCTGTTTTTATTTTTATTTTGAAGTCCAAAGCTCCAACTAAATATGTTGGATCCAGGATTTAGCCCTTAGTGGCATCTGCTGCAACGAAAAATCACATAGTTAAACATCTACAGTAAAATTAATTTTTTCCTAATTTGCCAGATTGCTGAGTTCAGACAGATGTGACAGTGTTGCCATATAAAGCATAAATAAGCAGGTGATAGTTATGAAAAAGAAATCTAAGGATTAACAGAAGTCTGTTTTAAAACCATCCGTCATGTGTAGTAACTAATTCTATTACCAATGTAACTTTGTTAGGGATTAGGCCATTGCCAAGAGTTGCTGGTCTAACTTGCCTAATAATATTTTAGATTTTTGAATCTGAGAACACAGATGTTGTAAGATACTTTTGTGATGCCACAGATTTTACTAGTAAACACTTTGTCTTTCAATATATATACAATTGAGCTTTGTGAACTTGCATTTACAGGCACAGATATTTATATGTGCTAAAACAAACCTTTTTGTATCTTCACAAAAAGGATGTTTTTCTTTGTTCATAAAATGAGCTGTATGGGGAGCTCTTCTCAAATATCTTACTTGCCAGCTATTAACAGACAGGGAGAATGCCTGCACAAGAATGCTTCTAAATATTTAGAGAGGCTATTCTTACTACGTGGGTCTTGAAAATTGCTGTGAATACTTGCATCTTAATATACATCATGAAAGATCTATGCTTTCCAAGGGGGAATGGTTTTAAACTAAGACAAGGGATGTTTAGGTTAGATATTAGGAAAAGGTTTTTCACTCATAAAGTGATGGCGCACTGGAACAGGTTGTCTAGGGAGGTTGTTGGATGCCTCATCCCTGGAGGCATTCAAGGCCAGGCTGGATGTGGCTCTGGGCAGACTGGTCTAGTGGCTGGCAACCCTGCCCATGGCAGGGGGGGTTGAAACTAGGTGATCATTGAGGTCCTTTTCAACCCAGGCCATTCTATGATGACTTTTTTTTCTTTCTTTTTCTTTTTCTTTCCTAGGTATAATTATAAGATATGAACTTTATATGAGAAAAAAATTAAAACCGTTTGATAACAAACCTCCTCCTGAAATTCGTGTTTTCCAAAGCAGTGGATGGCTCAGCCCTCAACCAGTTCTGGAGTCTGCTAATGAAAATGCCTTAGCTCCCCCGCAGACCAGTACCACAGTTTCTGACCTTGAGCCATTCACAGAGTATGAATTTTATGTGTTAGCAGTAAATATGGCAGGTAGCATATCTTCAGATTGGATATCAGGACGAACAGCAGAAGCTGGTAAGTATTGGTTTAAGTTTTTTCATTAAAATTTAAAGGAAAAGATACGTTAGAATATATCTGTAAAGTCTGCTTTTTTCATCAAAATGTGTTCAGGAGTGGTTAAAATAGAGAAAACTTTTAAAACTAATTAAAACAAAAGTCAATTTATCTCATAACCCAGCACGCTTAGCAAAAAACATTTTGTTCACCATAAAATTATATTTTTTAAAATGTCACTTGAAAATTTCAAGACCACAGGATGCAAAATCTACCAAGTAGTGTTTGAGTTCTTTGCTGTTTTCTCAGTTTTTTGTATGACTGTATAATCAAGGAATATACAGATATTATAATTATGAAATAAACAAGAGAGTTTGGCTAAGCAGGTTATTATACCAAAAAGAGAATAAATAAGAGTGCTTACCCTTGTCCTGGGCTTGCTGTAAAACTCCAAAGAAGGGATCTCCAGAAAGAGATCTTTCTCCATTGGTAGTCAGCTCTTAAATGGTACTAGGTGAATTGTCCTCACCTGTGCTCCCTGGGCTGACTCATTGCTTGCCTCGGGTGATCAATCAGAGGTTCAGGCCGTGATTCAGCAGTTCCCATACAAACTGTAAGAGGAAAAAGACATCTGTGTTGTGAATCAGGAATGTTGTCCAAGAAGGATCTTCAACTTGTTTTCCTGAAAGGAGGATTTGATAATTTAGAAAACAGTTTTTTAACAGCAACTTTTTCAGGAGTAGAATACTTGACACTTTTCATAAGCCTGTATGGAGACCAACTATTGTAATATGAACTATTTATTTTTGAGAAATTTTGAGAATCATTTTACAACAACTCTTATCTTAACCCCTTCTATCAAATTTTCAAAACAGTTTGCCATTTCAATTATTATTCTGAAATAACAACTACTTATTTCATCTCAGAATCAGAAATCTAACTTTTTTAGTCTGATATAGCCTCTGTTTTGCAATTAAATGTCTCCATTACATGATTGTTGCTTTTGTTTGCCAAAAGTGTAAAAATCATGTCCTCAGTCATTTGCTCCTGAAGAAGAGTTGACTAAACTAATTCCCCTTTTGGAATGAATCTTTGTGCTTATCTGTTCTTAAATACTATATGTTATAAAAGTGTTAAACTGTGTTTGGGAAGAGGTCCATTAGTGTGGTGGCTTGTACATAACAGAAGCGCTGTGAGTTGGTATCCTATTATTACAAAGTAATCAGATGGGGATTTAACTGCAGTGCAAACAATCCTTTTACAGATTCAGCTATGGAAGACAAGGGAACTGTTTTGTAGGAAGTGAGAGACACGTTAATTTCAAACTGGCCTAGCAAACAAAATAGCTTTTAAGATGCTGAAGTATTGAACACTTTGCTTTTATCAGTTTTTTCCCAGGTTGCATGAAGTTTTTGTTCAAGACTTTTTCGTTTTTATGTACTTACTTTCCTGCTGAAGGGTTTCAGACTTGAGTGTCTATTAGTGTTTCTTTGAAGACAATGGCAGAGTTTTCTTCTGTATCTGTGGCCAGAGTGGAAAAGAGGGGAATTATGTACTTTTAATGTCTATTAAAATAATAAGAAAATTCCAGTTAGACTTGAAAATGTGGTTAAAAAGGGATTTGATTGGAAAAGACTGCCTGAAATGACGTTTTACAAATACTGTGCAAAGTGTTGCATTACAATTTGCATTATTTTATAGATGTTATTGTATTTGATTTCAGCCCCAGTGTTCATGCCATCTCCATCAGTATTCCCTCTTTCCCCATATTCCCTCAATGTATCGTGGAAAAAACCTGAAGATAATTTATCAAGAGGAGAAGTGATGGGATACAGTATCAGTTTGATGACTGAACAAAGGTTCTTGCCAACATTTTCCCAGGTATGGTTTTACAGTAAGTTTTTAGTACACGGTAACAAGAGAAATGATAAACTTTGGCGTCTTCCTTGGTGTTTTCCTGACTTATTTTCCTGATTTTTAGATATGTATATTGTGCAAGTTTTTCACCTCTCAACTTTTCTTGACTGCTTTGTAATGTTTAACATTACTCCTGGGTTTAAAGTTATATTCCTGAGATGATTTGTTTTCACTAGTGTTTGAGATTCAAAATTATGAGGGATCAGTCTGAGCAACATTCACCTTGATCTTTGCAAAGTCTGACTTTTTTATATTGCTACATTTGCTAAAATGCTTAAAGACATTGTTTTGAGGAGATCATTCTTACATTAAAAAGATAACTGTCTGGGTCTCTGCATAAAAAAGGGGAAAAGTCTTTGAGGAAACCTAAAGTAGCAGAGAAACAACTTTATAATAGCTGAACAAATGGTTTTAAAATGCTCTTATTATTTTTGAGTGACTGGATTTGGAAAACAAATACCACAGCAGTAATAGTAAGCTAAAAGCTGAGGATTGAGCAAAGGAACATCTTATATGATGAGAGTGTAGCAGTGGAACTGATGCTCTGATATTGTACTTCCTAGCTCAGGACTGAATTTCAGCTTTCAGTGGTACCACAGATTGGCCTCAGCTTGTTTGTCTATAAAATGGGGGTTACATTATTTTACCTTACTTTTACGGCTGTTGACACAGTAGATAATTGTGAATTGCTTCTGATCTCAGGCTAGCAAGATTTTTCATGTAAATAATCATCTGATAGAGAAGTTATCCAAGATATAACATCTTACATACTTTCCCTATAACTAATAACTTGAAATAATTCAAATGAAGCAGATTGAAAGGTTTGTAGGCATTAGTTATTCCCATTCTTCCCAGTGCCTCTTAACTATGTCATTCTGTGCTTGGTCAGATTTTGCCACTTCATAGTGTCATCCTTGTCACCAGGATCGTAGCTGTACAGTTTGTAGTGATAACTGCACCACCACACAGTTTTATGAGGCAATAACTTTGTTTCCTCATTTATCCACTCAGGACCTGTCTTATCACCTCATAAAACGGTGTGATGGGAAGTATTATTGTTTAAATCCTAGCCTGTTAAGATTTTCCAAAATAATCCTTTCCCTCAATTGGTCTCTGCAAGCTTTTCCACATACAAATGAAGGAATCTGAAAATTCAGAGACGAGTATCTTATTTTCCTTCCTATTCATTAATATTGTTAACCAGTTGTTACCTTCTAATTTCTTTGCTTGGCAGGTTTTACACATAGCTGAGGCTCATGAACTTTCCTATATAGCAACAGGATTAAAGCCTTACAGGACATACAACTTCACTATTACACTCTGCAATCAAATTGGTTGTGTTACCAGTGAGCCAGGAATGGGGCAAACTTTGGCAGCTGGTAAGGAAACTATATCTAAGTGCAAATATGACACGCAATTTCTTAATAACATTTAAATGATCATAATCTGATGCAGAGTGACAGGAATAGATGTTGTATTAATACATAGTGACTTTCTTAATTAATAATTGTTTATCTTGACAGTTTCAAAACAAAATGTTTTCAACAAACATTTGAGGTACATTATTATATTATGGCAATAGGATATGTGTACTACTCTCTCAACTGCAGGTTATATATACATATGGATATATATGTTAACCTGTTTCATTAAGCTGTAACTGTACATAAATGTTGCGGAGCTCATTCATTCATTTCTGATGCTGTATTTTTAATCTGTCTCATTTGCATAACAAGGCATGCGAAATGTGTACTATGTGGTGCCTTGCTTAATCCATAAAGAATGAGTTGTATGATTTTTGTGCATGACTAACATAGCTACATAGCATATCTGTGTGTCAAAATTGGAGGTCTGCTGTTCTCAAAATGCTTATTTAACCCCTGAAATTTAAGATATCTTGCAGATATGTATGTATATTCTTCCCTAAAGAAGTGATACTTAATAAGCTGCATAAATGTGGCTGTGCAACCTAAAAAAAAATTTCAGTCTCTGAGCTAATTTCAGCCACATCAGGGAATTTCCAGTGTACTAACTTCCTACAAATTCAGAATAAAATAAGGATTCATACAGAACAGAGGGGAAGGAAGCTTGCATTTACTTTGAGGAAGAGGTTGACATTTGTGTCCAAGTATCAAGAAGTTTTTGAGAGAAAAATTGTTAGAAAAGTCGTTAGGTCACGCTGGTGACCTACCTGCTGGCTACTTAACATTATGGTTACCTTTTGTATAGGCATTTAAAATGCACTAATTATTTTCACAATATTACCATTTGCAGTTTAGCATTTAGTATAGCTGTCATACGGTGGTTGTGATTATGATCTTTGAAATTATCTATCTTATTAAATTTGGTCTCCTGTAAGGAAAAAAATCTGAAAATTTCTGATGCGCAGAATGTTTTCCATGGATTGTATTGAGGTTTTCTGAATTCCATCAAAGGTCCTCTGTATAATCAATGAAGAGATACAGGAGCTCCCACGCAGGAAATGAGTAGCTCAGAGACAGTAAATATCTAGGTTTATATACATGAAATGGAGGGGAACGTAGGCTACTGAGATATGACGTCCACTATGCCCTCAGTCTTACTCAGTTTAATTGCCTTCCCTTTTGTTTTCAAGGGGAAGATGCCTCCTGTTGTGTTCCTTGATTCATCGTATATCTTTTTGTGTCTGAGAGCAAAGATTGCTTTGTCAGTCTTCTCTCTTCCTGAAATGTTAGTAAGATTTGTTTCCTCATACTGAAGCTTCACGAAGTTTCGAGCTGGTCAGCTACAGCGTCTTGTATGACTTTATTTCAGAGCACATAGCCATGTAAGGAACAGAGGTCCAGTCTAAGTTGTTAACCATGGAAACAAAGGTGTGACCTAAATGGCACACCTTATTACTACAAACGATCCAGCTTTGCATTTATACATTTATAAAAAGAATCAGAAATGATAGCTTAGTTATGCTTGACAGCTTGTTTATGACTGCCTCCTCCATGGTTGTGTTAATTCCTAGAGACCTTTCACATTAAATAAGACAGAAGAATACAGAATAGAATAACAAACACATCCTAATTTGTTAGCTGTTTTGCAGTGTAGCATTTCTTGCTTGCTATGGTAGGCCTTGAAAGCAGAGTCCTTTATGGGTTTCCTTTTTGTTTTTAAAGCATATTAGTGCAATGTCTTAAATTCTGACAAACTTAAAGAGTAAAACATTTAAATTTTACATGCCATTTTATCTTTTGTTCACATTTTTCATTTCATTTGTTTAACAACCTCCAGTTTTTGTGTACAAGTTTAATTTTGGGAAGTATTGGAAATCTGTATTTTCACAGAAAATTAAAAATATTTTTGTGATGACATTTGATTAAAGGATGTTTGAACTTGGAAAATGGTCAAGAAAAGCCAGTCCCATTATTTTTAAAAATAGGTGATCAACTCTTAGTCCATTAATAGCCTTTTATGTCACTGAACAGTGCAAAATGAAATTAAAATTGCCTTTCTAGGGCTGTTGAGGAGCTCTTCTTCATGAAGAAATGTCTCCCTGGCATGATGACCATCTCCCTGGCTGTGTGCCACTCACCCTCCATGCCCTGGCACAGAGGGATTTTGTCTCAACTGAAATGTGCTCCAGCATAATGGTTCCCTCTCAGTATAATAGGAGCTTGGAACTGTGCTCCAAGTTGGGCTAGAGCTTATACTAAATTATATTAGTTCTTCACCTTTGATCCTGAGGAGGAGAATGGAAAATCATCTCTAACCCTTCCATTTATGGAATTTATCATATGGAGCATTTATATCAGTGGGTCCCATGATGGCTATAGTTTTGGCACGACCACCTGAGGTAAACTAGTAAGAGATTTGCTTTCAGAATTGCCAGTGCCTAGAAATCTCAAGTTAATTTAAATCTTTGTTCATTTGTTAGGATAATTTCTCTGGCAACATGCTTTTTATGCGGTGTAATACAGCAAATATACAGACAGAAACAATGCCATTAAATTGCTGAAAACAAAAAGGCTGAGGAAGTATACTAAGATTTTGAGGTAGAATGTAAAATATAGAGACTTCTGCAAATTACAGGAGCGGCAGTAACACTATGCTAATCTTTCAGTGAGAAGTCTTTTGGAGTAAACTTAAATTGATTGCTTCTGAATTATTTTAACAAGCGGATCCCTTCTAACATGGTTCAGTATAGATGTCTGTACCAGGGATATCTCATGAGTAGCTTAGCTGGAGGAGAGTGAAAAAGAAAGTTAAAATCAGCCATACGTGCTTGTCTGTCAGATTGACAAAAAATTTCCCTTTTACCAGTATGTACAGTCATGATCATTTGTAAATGGTTGTAAAAGATGACATTTGACCTAGAAGAATGTGAGGAGAGGGAAAGAGTTAAATAAACAAAATAGAATTTGTACTAATTAAGTTATTTTATAATAAAGCTGAATAGAAGCTTTCACAAACTCAAATGGAACCAGGAAAATAAATAGGAAGGAAGTGTGATCAATAAAAGAATTTGCACAGAAATGCCTGGTTCGTGACAGGCTCCTAAGATGGTAAGAAGCATTGGTAGATCAATGTTTCAAGGTACTGCAGTATAGGATGAAAAATCTAAGTATGTCAAGATAATGGAAGAAGGGAATTAACCCATCCTGGGTACACAAAGAGAAGGTGACAGGACAATAACAGAACCTCTTTTTGGCATGTTCAGTCAGGAATACGTGTATAGTTGGCTTCACAAGTCTCAAATCATACTTATACATTCTTGATCAGACTTTCTATTAAACTAAGATGCATGTTCCATAGTTTTGAAGATTCTGAGCTGGTACCTTGAAATCAGAAAAATTACACCTACTGGTAGCGGTGAAAGACATGTTCCCTTAGAAGTGATTTTTTATGATGTGTTTGCATAAAGTTATTTGCATTAGTCTTTGCAGCATCTACCATGACAAAAGATGCACGTTTTCCGAATTTTTCAGCCAGGTGGATAAACACTTTCTTATTCCCATTAATTTAGAACATTTCAGCAGGGTGGAATTAGCCATGCAAGTGCTTGAACCAGTACTACTGCTTATCCTACCCTTCTCTGAATCTGTCAAAGTGTGCCTTAAACAATCTATACAGCTATGTTTCATTAACTACTGTGTGACTGAGCTTATTTCTTGTAATTAAGTTTGTCTTTCCTTTGCCCTTCTTCATTTTTTTTCAACTTTATTTAAAAAGCCTTTTTTTTTTTTTTAAGAGACACCAAATTATGGCGTTGTGATTGCTGCCATTTACCCCAGCACATTGTATTAGTGATCCTTTGCTTTTGATGGCAATTATAGGGTTCAGAAACTAATTTGTAGAAGATATTTTTCCAGCACCAGCTGCATCTGGCTTCTTGGCAGACTTCTCAAGCAGTTGTATTGGTGTCTTTGGAGTTGCCTCTGGGTTTACTGGGGTAATGATGCTGATGGGCTTTTTGGGCTGTCTTGCACTCCTTGATGTCATTTTCTTTTTGATTACCCTTTTAATCTGAGTAATTTGTCCTTTTTTTTCCATTCATGAATAAGGTCCAGGGCAAGCCTGTTTCAAAAGCCTTAACCTATTTGTCATGACAATATAGCATTTGTTTATGCTTGTTATAGACTACTTGTCTACAAAATGCTATGCCTCAATTTTAAAATCACAAATGCGCGTTAAACAGGTAATTAGTAATGTATATTTTCCTTTGTTGCAGAAGAGAAATGTGAGGTCCATTTGCTGCTGGCCTGAAAACAGATTGTTTTGCATGCATGTACATAAGTCTCTTCATTGTGAATAGGACCCAAAGTGATTAAACAAGCACTCTTAATATGTTAATTTATAATTTTAATTACAACAATCTTGTATATATAGTCATTAGTGAATACTAATATAAATATTTTTCTACCTTTTTATTCATAATGCATAAACCAATCATCCAGTTACTTCTCGGCAGTTGCCTGTTTCCGTTTCATAATACAATCTTTGTTCTTAGTTATGAATGCATTTTGTTCATTCCTGTCTTGAATAATCCCTCATTAAGCTAGTCACTTTCTGCTCCATGCTAAAAAGGAAAAATTATCATGCAAATGTGGCATGCCATATTAAAAAGCACATTACCAAACACTTTTGTTGCTGTCCTTCAATTAGTTTCCCTTCTTTGAATTTAATTTCATTTGTTGTTAAACTACTGACTTGATGTATGGACTCATGAATTTGAGGCTGCTGCCAAGAATGTAACGGGGAAAAAAAATCAAAGCCTCTTCAGAAAGCTGCAGAGGCAAAGCTGGAATGAATTTGCTTCACCTTTGACAAGTACACTTGAACAGCATTGGAATCCTCTGATGATTCAGCCTGGCTAATTATCCAATTATTTATTTCAAGAATAAAGACTCTGTTTTACAATTAGGAAAGTGTAAAGTAATCTGAGAAATTTGGTAATGACAGATGACTTAGGTAACTTCTGAGATAAACAGTGTCTGCTCAAAGTTGTCTTGCCAAGTGTGCAAGCTGTAGTTAAAATACTCTTTGAGTTTCAGGAAAATAGCAGGGTCTGAGAAGTTATTTCTCTCTCCTCCCCTTCTAACACACTGTACTTCAGAACATAGCTCAGTTTGTTCTTTTCCCTCTGTGTCAAATTCGTAAGGTTTTAAGCTATGTTTAAGTTGTACTTCTCTTGATTAAAAGCTTTTGGTTCAAAGCAATACTTTTTAATTGCCTAATGATATAAGTCAGTTCTTAGGAAAGAACCGTGCATTTAGGAGTTCATTTGCAATATAACTGAAAAATTCATTGCATGGCAGTAAAACAATTTACTGTTAATTACAAGGAGAAGAATTTGCTGTACCATGATCACAGATTGCCATGAATCATGCAGCACTCCTAGAGATTTATAACAGATGTGTAAGTGGGATGAATTAGCAGGGTTTAATAACAGAGACACAAATCATGCAGACTTCAAGGAGCTTTAATTGATATACTAGAATGTGACGGGCATGAATCACTCAGCCATTCAACAGCACTGTAACATATGGTCAGCTCAATATGCTGCATCTTAAATCGGTTGGTGAGTCGTTGGTTGTCCCATATGGTGGAAGCAATATATTTTTCACGATTTTTAAAAAATACTGTGTAGTAGATCTATTTTTAAAGAAATATGACTGTAGCATAGCCATGTTATTTAACTTTCTTTTGATGATGTTAGGGGTGTAGGGTTTTTTTGTTTTGGGGAGAATTCCAGAACAGGCTCTAAAGAATTTTCTAAAAATATTAAAATATTGTCCATAGGTATAAGTATTATTTTTTTACTATTACTGTTTAAATGGCTGGTGCTGTTGTGAAGAGCAGGAAAATAAAAGATCATGTCAGAAATGTTGTGACTATCTCAGGGTCCTCTGAACTGTAGCGAAAATGAAATGGATGACCACTAGCTAGGCAGGTAATTTCACCTGCAAGGAAAACTCAAAGATGATAAAAATCAGGCTTGATGCTTTTGTCCTTGAATTTCTGTTTCAATTTATATGTGTGCATTCTGAGTGCAAATAAAAGATTATTAAAAATTGCATTCTTTTTGGAATTGTTACCATTGTGAATGGTTCAGAATGGCTAATTGAAGAGTTCTGTGGAAAGATCCTCAAATATCTACCTACAATATGCTGAGTAGTAGTTATTCAAACATACGTAAACCTATTAAATTTAGTCATGATGTAAATACGTTATTTCTGGTACAAGAATCTGGCAGAGAATGGGAAAGCTTTAGCAGTTGTATTAGTAAACCTGACAGACTTGAGAAAAGAGTATTGTATCCTTAGAACCGCGTCTGCCAGAATTTAATGTCAACAATTAAAATTTATTTTGATCCTTACCTAGTGTTTATTACTGTTTGTATACACAACAGACCTTACTAATACAGAGATGCACTATTAGATGGAATTACCATCTGTTCAGAGTGAAATGCTGGCATCTGTCTTGGAGTCTAAAACTAAAATGATATTATTTCAAACAAAACAAAATTAACTGCTCTTTACTTACCAACTTCATTTTTGTGTACATGTGTGTGCATGCACACATGGGAAAGGCTTATTTGTAATGACCTGTGTAGCAACATCTATATTTAGATATATGACTTCAACATAAGCTGTATGGACCATCTGTCTTTATTGGTCTTTTTTGTGCCCTGTGCTACACAATGGCATGCAGCAATCATAGACTTTTAAACACTGTTTTAGCTTTATAATATATTAAATATGTATTATATAGCAAGACATTAAAACTACATAATTAAAATACACAAAATGTGACTTTGAATCCACTAAAATGTAGTGCACTCATTATTTTGACAGATGTGTCTTAACAGAACGTGACTAAAAAAAATTAAGTAGGTAAAACTGTAGTCGATTCATCTTTCAGAAAGTAGCTACAGGTACCACAGTGACACCTTTAGGAAAATATATAGTGTATCTTTTAGTCTTGAATATTTTTAATTTCAGTGTTTAGTACCATGCTGGACTAGTGCTACGGATTTATTCTCAGTACTGTCTGTGCCTGTGAAGAGTTTTTTTTTCCCCAGGTTTTCCTTTTTTAACTGATGTAATGTTTTGTGCTTAGTCTTCCATTGTCTTGATGCACGAGAATTCTCAAGCATTAATGAGCTCTAGTTTAAATACTAATGTTACAGTGTGAATGTTACTTTCTAAAAGGGTAGTCTTCCGTTCCATATATCACAAAATAATAAATTGTGTCATGCCGGTGTTTAATGCGTGTACACAGTGCATTAACTGTAACTGTAGTACATTTATTTGTGCTGGAGGAGACTTGAAAATGATTAAAAAATCAATACTTCCCTGTCAGAGAAGCAAGTGTTACGATGCATTTAAGTAGTTAATTGCATAAGCCCCATAAAAGCTTCAGGTTTGGGTACCAGAGATGCCATAATTATGGTCCAACTATCTGCCATTTATTAATACTAGGCTTTAAAGGAAGAGCTAGTTATTGTCATGAGTGTTAGCTGTATGTGTTTTAGAAATAATGAATTTTATCATTTCCGTTTTACCATCACGAAGCCAAACTGAAGGGCTCAACCTCTTATGTTCGCATTTAAAATGCTGACGTACACCAGATCCTTCCGAAGGTGAAATTTTGATTGTTAAGACATGTTTTCTATTTAAACTTGTGCATTAATACCACAATTCATTAGCACTGTGCCCTACTTATGCAGGAAAGCTTATGACCTCACGCTGCATTACTTCAATTTTGACATTGTAAATTTCTAACATAGCGTGAGATACTAATTAGATTGTGAAGTCATAAATGATGCCTAAGCAGGAATTTACAGCACATAGTGTCACTGGCAGCTTCCCAGTTCCCCCACTCACTGCTTTCTCCAAGAAGAATATTTATCAAGCTGGGGGGAAGGGAGGGGAAAGAAAGAAAAATGGTAGCAACATGCTACAGGCAAATAGAAAAAATGAAAAATATGTAAATGATTCTGGAAATGCACTAATATTTAAAAGGATGTTATTAATTCCTTGTAAATGAAGCAATTTCTTTTTCTCTAAAGATCTCACAATATACAATGCTGTGCTGTGAAGTAATGTCAGATTTCGAAGACCCATATTTTAATTCAGATTTTATTGTTCTTGAGAGGCGTTTATTGCTCGTTACTATGTCATTATGGGAACAAATAATTTTTACAAGTCGTCATTGTATTTCACTTCTTGGTTACAAATGAAGTTTTCTATGTTTAAATCCTTTATCATGGAAAGAAGAGGAGGAAAAAAGGAAAGATAAGATAGGTAGAGGTTCTATAGATAATAAAGTGTTCTTGTACTCCTTCTTCAGATGACGTCTTTTACTTTTTCAGTGCTGGACCATTCCTTTCCACCTGTATGGCCATTATGCCATTAAGCAAACAGATCTTGCTGCCCTCCAGTGGCTTACTGTACAGTACTTAAAAGAAATAAAAAGATATATTCTGTTCATAATTCAGCTACAGAGTGACAAAATCTATCAAGTTGTATAATAGAATCAGCATATTGGCTTTATTGGTAGGAGGACCATTGTAATACAATGAAGTTGCATATGCTGATAGCCTCAAAGAGACAGTCTTGCAAGGAGTCTTATTGCACACCAGTGATGGTGGAAAGAAGTCTAGAGACAAGCATTTTCTTGAACTAAATAATTTTCTGAACACATGTTAGTTTCTTATTAGGTTGTGCATGTGCTATAAAGAAAAAAAGATCTTGTAGGCCTTTCATTATTCAGCTTACATAGCTGTTCTGATCCTGTTGACTAGGATAAGTTCATCTAATGATGAAAGATTTGCATTGTTATACACCGTACTGCTGAGATGTAGCAAGACTTAATTAATCATTCAGATTTTCCTTTGGTCTCTTGTTCAATTCCAACATTGAAAGTCATACAGATAGGTGCTTTCCATTGATTATGACTTACAAGACTCATCAGGGGGGAAATACAGAAATTCTCCAAAGTGTGAAGCACAAGAAAGCTGGAAGCAAGTTCCTTTAAAAATTAAGAATTCTTTTTTTTAATGAAGCTTCTTTGGAAATCTGTTCTTAAGTGGACTAGAAAATGTAGCTGAATGTTTTTGGAAAGCTGTTATGTATAAGAAACTATTTTTCCTATAATTCCTAAATATACGTATCTATGTATTTTAATGCACAGCTCCAAGAAAATTTGGTGCCCCTCATGTTGAAGGAATAAACAGCACAATGGTGAAGATAAGCTGGAATGAACCTGAAGAACTTAATGGACCTTCTCCCACCTACCAGGTGGAAAGGATGGATTCATCTTTAGCTACGTGGAATACAGAAGTAGCAAAAGGAGTCCGTTTCCCAGGAAATGGTTATTACAGATTCGCTAGTTCGACTCTCCCTGCCAATGCTTACTTTACAGGTAAATTCATTTAAATGACTTCGGAAATATATCAGTTATACTCTGCATTTGTTTAACAATTCATTGTCATTATTTTTAACATTTTCACGGTAAAATATGTGGGTTTTAATTTATAAGCATAATTTGCCTGTTAGTGATGTGTGGGCTATTTTGATTGTCACATAAAAAGCCTGTAGAAAACTTTATTGGACATGTGGGATTTGTTCCCTTGGTGTTAGGCATAGAGATGTACATGGTGGTGAATGTTGCTGCATATTTGTCTTATTTCCTTGTGGTAAATATAAGATGGATTTGATTTATTCATCTGGGATCAAAACTTCTCAATGAATTTGCTGTGAATACTAAGGCCTCTTTTATTTCATATCTTTTCGAGGATTTCTGAGGTTCTGCAAGTACTCCTGAGCTCTTTCTTGTGTTCAGATCATTTGTGGTGTTTTGATACTTTAGTTTAGGGAAGAAAAAAGACTGCCAATCTGACAGAAGTATATTTTTTCTGGACTGCTCTATTTTTGTTTAGGTATATATTTTAGAACAGCGAGTCTTTCAGATCTTTGCAGACCAGCTTTCCTATGTTCTGTGACTCCGAGATTTTGCTGATGTCTTCACTTCATGGATAAATCAAACATATAAACAGTACAGTTCTGGGAAAAATATCTAGATAAATCCAGTTGTGTGTTTGAGGTGCTGTAGTGGTCTGTCATTAATATATTACAATGATGTGCTTTTTAATAGTATAAGAACAAAAGACAAAGTTGAAGATCTATTTCTTTATTTTTAAGAAGGTGTGTAAGAGGGGTGTGTGTGTGTATGTGTGTGTGTGTATACACATACACATTAACTTACAGCAGCAAAGGAAAATCCTTAAAGGAATCTCGATATCAGTGTCAGGAAGTGTTCCATTGCAAGTGGATGATATTGAAGCTCTACTGTACAGTGATACAGCTTAGCCTGGTACTGCGACTTGATTCCTATGAGTTAAGGCTACAAAAAGCATGCATTGGTGACACAGGGAAGAACCCTAAAGATTTGAAGTGAACTCAGTAGCTGATGTATCTTAATTTTCTGGATCATCACAGATAATCTTGGCAATTTTCTTGGATCACACATATCTTGCTACTTGTTAGTATGTGTGTGAGAATCCAGTTTTTGTTTAAAACACAAATAGCCTTCTCTGTCTCTGATCACACAATGAATCTGATGTTTAAAAAAAATAAAAAGTTGAAGATCATTTCCATTTCATTTTCTTGCTACGTGCTTACTTGATTGGTAGCAGAGTAATAATAACAAGTGATAATGTGTTAGTTAAATATTTGACACCATGTTGACTTGCAAAACCTGTCCCTGTGCAGGAGTCTATGGGAGAAGCTGTTGGGCTCTTTTCCTCAGCCGAATGGGTAGATAGCTTTCCTGACGACAGTTTGCACCTTTTACTGTATATTTAGTTTAAAAAAAAAAAAAAAAAGTAATCTTATCTTTTTTTTCCTTTTATCAATTGTGATGATCTAAACACCAACTAAGCTACAGTTTTTCTCACCAGAGCTCTAGTCAGTCCCATCACTGCAGTGTAGTTAAGTAGTTTAACCAGCCGAGTAATTACAGGTATCACTGGTATCTTCCTCATAAGTCTCTAAGAGTGCTGAGGAAAAGGGAGAGATGCTCTACTTGGATTGTTAACATGCCCATCTATGACCAAGAAAGCCCAGTGCTTGTCTACCCAAACACTGATTCAGTCTGGTGTTCTGCTACATTGTACAGACTGATAATATGAGCTAGTATCTAATAGATCAATACTATTCTTGAGGTGGTAGTTTGAGAGAGTTTGAAAAGGTGGATTCAAAGAAGATATTAAAGCTCCCTTGAAATTGAAACCTGTTGACTGATGCTGTTGTGTGAATGAACACAATTTATTATTTGTTTGGATTGTGATCTTTCTATTAGATGATTTATTGATCTGAGTACCTGAAGATGAGCTAGAACCAAAACAAGCTAGGCAGTTTGTCCAGATACCTGCCAGGAATGACTGACAATCAAGTTAAATCATCCTGTTTGGTACCTAGAAAAGTACAATTCATCTGCTTGATAACTCAAAGTTTTTGAGAAGTGAAAATCTGGTTGTTTTTTTTTATCATCACTAGTCCTTCTAAAACAAGGATGGGAAATTATGAAAAGCCAGGAGGGTTTTGAAAAAGAGCAGGAATGAAGAGTTCTCTACACTTGTTCCGTTGTTGAGGCCCTTGTCTCATTACCCATCTTCTGAGGTCAAGCAGGTGGCAATTGTACTTTATGGACGGAATGGCTTTAGTGTGCATGCAGCTGTGTACATTTTTTGACACAAAAGTATGCCAGCTTGTATATGTCAGTCGGAAGATAGGTACTTCTTGGTGCTTTTGTTATCACCCACTGCTAATCCAGAAAAAGATAGATCAGTTTATTCACTGCGGATAAATGCAGTCGTCCGCAGTGCCTTCCCAGCTGATTATATGCTCCAAGGTGCAAGTAATAGAGGCAGATGTGTCATCTGGGAATTTTTCTGAATTTATTAAAAAAAATAAAAGTTCGACAATAAACACTGGCTACCCTAAGCAGCGTCTTTCTCTTGCAGTTGAAGGCTTTCTTATAGGCAGAAGGTGTGCTCTCAGTATGCATTAGATAAAAAGGAGTCAGGTAAAGGAAAGAATTGCTTCTGCCAAAACTGTCCACATGTCACTTTGCAGTCCTTCAGACTGTAAAGAAGTTTTAAGCATCTACAGTGTCATTCCACTGAAGATGCAGACATTTTTTAATACCTACTAGTATCAGTTGAAGATGTTAGAGACAGCAGTGCTGGTTATATCTAGCAAAATACTACCAGACAAAGGGCAGTTCATGTTCTCATTTTAGCTAAGGAATTCATCTGTCCCTGTTGTTCTGGAGACTTGAGTATTCAAGTGTTTATCTTTGTATCTTTCCCATGAGACAGCAAAGTGCTATTGTTCTGATTTTATAGATGAGGAACTGAAGTATGCAGAGTGAGGCCCAGATTTCAGTGTACAGTTGGGAACTCCAATCCATTGATTTTAATTAAGTTTGATGCTTAATTACCTTTCTGAATATGGGCCCAGTTGGACTACCCAGGGCATGCAGGAAGTCCGTAGTGGGGAAGATTTAAATCAAGGCTTCCAAAAGCTTTAATTTGTACCCTAAATGTGGGATCTGTTTTCCTTTCTGCCACAGTTCTTTAATCATCAGTGATAATAGTCTTATAGTCTTTTTTTTTTTTTTTTTTTTGTCAGATCAAATGTAATCGATTATAGGAAGGACAAAACAAGAGAATGCATCAATTGGATGTGTCTGTGAGGATACCATATCTGTGTAGTACCTCATTCTCTTTATAAAGTAGGAAATTGTAAATGTTTTGGTGGTTTTTTTTCCTGATGTAAATTTGCTGAAAGTGCTATGGCTAACGTGTGCTCTATCTGAAGATTTCCACCAACTCTGAAATCTAACACCAGCCAATCTAGTAGGATCCTTGTGTTTAAATTCAGTATAACACACACACAAAAAAACAAACACTGAGTTCTTCACTCTCAGCATTTAGAAGCTGACTGAAGTAAAAAGACTGCACTTTCAAGACACCTTACCAGAGGAACTCTTATTTGGAGTATTCCATTAGGCCTGATTTTTAACAGGCTAACTGAACAAAAAAAATTACATTCTACATAATGAAGGAGTTTGTATGTAAAAGATCCTCTAGAAATGGCCAGAATGTTCTACAACTTAGTTATTTTGTGTGGCTTGCTTTATCTTGGGCCAGAGGAATCCCAGGCTGGGATCCATATAGACTGGAAGGAGCAGTCCTTGAGAGCAGCCTTGCAGAGAAGGATCTTGATAGATGAAAAGCTTTAACATGAGCCAGCACTGTGCCCTTGCAGCTCAGAAAGCAAATGGTATCCTGGGCTCCATCAGCAGAGGGGTGGCCAGCAGGAACAGGGAGGTGATTGTCCCCCACTACTCTGCTCTTGTGAGGCTTCGTCACAGAATCGCAGAATAACCAAGGTTGGAAAAGACCTTCAAGATCATCCAGTCCAGCCAACCATCCACCTATCACCATGCCCATCAACATGAAATCCAAACGTTCCTTGAACACCTCCAGGGTCAGTGACTCCACCACCTCCCTGGGCAGCCTATTCCAGCGCCTGACCACTCTTTCAGAAAAGTAGTATTTCCTAACCACCCAGCTTGAATCTCCCCTGGCACAGCTTGAAGCCATTCCCACTAGTCCTACAACTAGTTACGATAGAAGAGGCCGACCCCCAGCTCACTACGACCTGGTCTCCCCTGAGCCTCCTCTTCTCCAGACTGAACAATCCCAGCTCCTTCAGCCGCTCCTCATAAGACCTGTGTTCCAGACCCCTCACCAGCTTTGTTGCCCTTCTTTGAACCCGCTCCAGGGCCTGAATGTCTTTCTTGTAGTGAGGGGCCCAAAACTGGACACAGTACTCAAGGTGCAGCCTCACCAGTGCTGAGTACAGGGGAACAATCACTTCCCTGTTCCTGCTGGCAACACTGTTCCTGGTGCAAGCCAGGATGCCATTGGCCTTCTTGACCACCCTGCTGGCTCGTGTTCAGCCAAGCATCAATCAATACCCCCAGGTTCATTTCCTCTACGCAGTCTTCCAGCCACTCGGCCCCAAGCCTGTAGTGTTGCCTGGGGTTATTGTGGCCAAATGGACCTGGACTCCATCTGGAGTACTGTGTCCAGGTCTGGAGCCCCCAGTACAAGAAAGACAGGGAGCTGTTGGAGAGGATCCAGAGGAGAGGCACGAAGATGATCAGGGGGCTGGAGCACCTCCCCTACGAAGACAGGCTGAGGGAGCTGGGCTTGTTCAGCCTGGAGAAAAG
>JAOWBP010001760.1:16467829-16510947 GCA_028571105.1 Tragopan temminckii
GCCAGATTGGATGGGGCCTTGGGCAGCCTGGTCTAGTATGAAATGTGGAGGTTGGTGGCCCTGCCTGTGGCAGGGGGTTGGAGATTCATGATCCTTGGGGTCCCTTCCAACCCTGCTGATTCTGTGATTATCAGTACAGCTTGTGTAATGCAGCTGTTGGTCTGGAGTTAGAATCCTGAAGGAACATTGTTCTGTTTGTCTCATGGGTTCTGTAGTGGTGAGGGGAAATATTTTATATATGGCATAGAAGGACATACCTGGAATTTAAAGAACTGCAAATTGTCTGAAAATCTTAAATTGAAATTATACTTGTATTATTCCTCTAGTGACTGGGTCTATTGGCAAGATCAAAAAAAAAACAAAACAAAAAAAAAAAAAAAACAAACAACAAAAAAAAAAACACCTGAGGGTTAAGGTAGTGAGCGTGATGCCATGTTAACCTGGCTGTCATTGCTAACAAATGGATGAGTTGTAGAATAGTTTTCCGTGCAGGAAAGCTAGGGCCTTCGTCTGCTTTCTAGCAAGGATATGCTAAAGCTCACAGTAAGATCCACTGAGATTGTTGGATACAGTCAATGGAAAACAGCATGCTGAGCTGCTGTAGTGTGTATGTGTCTGTGTGAATTGCAGCAACTAGCCAACAAATATATTTATGAAGAGTTATTCCTCAATTCCTTTTTGCTCTTTGGTTGAAGGTCAGGACTGGAGATGTGTGAACAGATCGAATAAAAACAGACATATGAATGATGACCTGTGCCAATGAGTCCTGCTTAGGATCATGTTTGGCTCTAATTTGAGGCACTACCTTCTCTTCAGGATTCATAACGCATAAATACCTCCAGAAGATAGGCAATTTCATCTCTTTGTTTCATGAGAAAGCAGGTGTGCACCCTCTTGAATGTGTTGGTGGATACTTTGTGTTCTTAGAGAAACAGAGTGGCTGTTTTTTAAACTTCCTAGAAAATCAAAAGAAAGTCAAAAACTGCAGTAGTCTTTTCTGTAGTGAGTATACTGGATATAGTCTGTAAGGACAGGTGAGAAGATCATTTAGTTTTCAGAATTTATTGAGCAAGTAGATGACAGAGTAAGTTCTTACAAAGCTAAAGAACTTCTGGGCCCAAAGAGCAGCCCACTTTAAGGTTGCAGATTGAACCCAGAATATGTGGGATGCAACATCTGAACTTGTAGTTTCTGGACAGCAACTAAGCTGTCTAAAGTACAGCCATGGATTACATATACCTCTCTTTGAATCTTTCCTTTGATTTCCCCATTGCAAAGGAGACAGTCTGTGACTGAACTGATAGGATAGGTTTTGTTTTAGTTAGAAAGGATGGAAATTGCTAACTGTTGGATACATAAGTGAAAAAAAAAATCTTACTGTGAAGTTTGTTGGGCTACATGAAGTCAAACTCATCTATACATACCTGCAGGGATATGTATAGAAAAACTGTTCACTTTGCAAGAGTGACTCAGTTGCCACAAAAGAAAGAAGCTCCTTCTGTACTTTTGTATAACTTTTTTTTTTTTTTAAAAAAAAGCCTGTTCATTTTGTTTCTTCTGTAATGAGGGAGATTTACTAACTGCACTTGCTTTAAGCCTTGAGTGGGTTTAAATTTTCTTCTGAAGGAAAAACTTTGGAATTTTGGTGGAGGAAGGCTGTTGAAGATCTCATAGTTAGGGCTGAGTGTCATCCACAGGAAACGGACAAGACAGCAAGAGAATATGAGAAGTTAAATTACATCCTTTGACTTCAGGCACAAGCCTATGAACAATTAGAAATTATTTTAGTGAGAAATATGCCAGTGCTTGTGCCATCCTTTTTTATTTAATTACATCAGACTGACTTTAGGCTCATGATGCTGCCCACTAAACACCAATCATATCCTAACAGGTGCCTATATGATTTGATGAAAATGTGAATATGATGTCTTCCCAAATGAACATCAATTTGGCTCAAAAAAATCACGTAACTTCTGTTCAGTAGCAAGCAAAAGCTGAACAACTGAGTTTGGATTTAAACTGGGATGTGCGGCTATGAGCTGTAGATAACTGTCTATGGAAATTAAAGAGTAGAAAGATTAATGTGTGGAAGATTCCTTCTGACCTCTCAAAATTAGACTACTTCTCAAATAAAACACTGAATATAAATTGACCAATTGGTGTCCTTGTTGTGGGCTTTATAAGTAATACTACATATTCTGTCTAGGAAGTGGAGCAAAGCAAATATTCCGTGCATACATCATACATTGCTCAAAATGTTGTGAGCAACATTTTTTCAGGAGTTAGAATTGTACATCTATGAAGAAGGGAAGCCTTTATTTATTTAGTGATAAAATAGACTTTTTTTTTCCCCAATGGGTGAAGGATTCATTGTGCATTTTCAAAACTGTTGAATTAAGTAGCATTATTTTAATGTGGTTCCTCTTGGATGCTGCTTCTTTGAAAGGGAAGCTATTCATGTATTAAAAAATTCAGTCTTCTCTAAAGAAACCTTAGTGTTGGGCCTTGCTTTGAATCCAAGTTGTCTGAAGTAAGTTACTTCAATAGGATACTTAAAAAGAAATGTCTTGCCTGCAGTGCAAACTCCTTGCCAACCTCTACATGATATAAATTCAGCTCTGCAATGATTAGGAAATAACTGTATGAGGTAAGATGTTCATATATTCAGCATTACACATAGAGCTCTTTACAGTGGCATTTTTAGTGTCATGAAGTGGTCTTAAAAATGAGTATTCCAACAAAAAATACACCTGTGTTAGTGTTTTTATGGCCAAGTTCTGAATCGGGTACTCATATATTTCTCAGAGTTGAAAATTTTGACAGAAATGGTGATTCTTAATGAGTTTGCCATGGAACACTGCACAAACGTTGTTTACCTTTAAACTGAGAAGAGTTGAGAGTAGCTGTGGTCACTCAGGAAATTGATCTCCATCTAGCTCTTTGTCGCAATGAACTCTTTGCAGTAATGTGAAGCAAATTCCATTCCATATAGTATTGTACAAACACTTCATAGTTAGTAGAAGTCACAAATATTTTCATTAGGATATGGAGCCAAATGGTCCTTTTCCAACATCCCAGAGGGAATGCAAAGAATGTTATTGGCTGAAAACTAAGCAAATGGAGAGGATTTAAGCTCTAAAAGCAGTATAAGAGGAAAAACTAAATATATTCATTTATAGAAATGAAGACTAGAAGGAGACATTATAGTGGTCTTTATGTAAAACTGTGTACTTTAAAGGAAAAGAATGAAATTTTCTCTGTCTACTTTGAGAACAGAGGCAATAGACTCATAAGCTTAAAATATAGAAAGGGAGATTGTCTCCTCAGAAATAATTTTTTCTAAAATACTTGTTTAGTAAAGGAATAGATGGTTGTGGGAAATAAAGATCTGGCACAGGAAATTTTAGAGAATAGTTGGATTAACATCTCTCAGGAATAACCTAGGTGAAACTGATTATGCTTTGGAGTAAGTGGATTGATTTTTTTGACCTTTAAGAATGTTTTCCAAACCTATATCCTATTATAAACTCAGATTAAGCCAGTGAATCTGGGAATTATGTTGAATTTCACAAGATTCTTGCTGGCCCATTTCTATGGCCTGTCATGGTTCTTCTGAATTGCAGTGTATCAACTGCAGCCCTCAATTCTTTGTCATGTGCAGGCTTTTTGAAAGTACATTCCTTCCCTTCAGCAGGGATTCATTCTAACGTATTCTGTTAAACATAATTAGTTCTAGTACCACTCCCTGCAAAATGCTGCCAATGGAGCTTTATGCCACTTGTCACAGGCCTTGAGTCCTAGTGTTCAGCCATTTTTTTTTGACCTACTTTTATAGTCTGCCTTATATACTCCATCTCTTTCTCCAGGGAGCCTAATGCTGATAATACTGAATGAAAATATGTTGAAGCCCTTGCTAAGACCAAGATATATAACTCTGGTTACTTTCTCCGTTGCCTGTTGAGTCAATTTGTGCTTCATAGAAGGAAATCATCAGGCTACTCAGGCACAATTTGTCCCTAGTAAATCCACATTAACTTTTTCCAGTCATGAGACTGATTATGGCCTCCATGAAGACATACTGCATAGATCCCTTGGTGACCAAGGCTAGGATGACCAGCTTCTGGATTCCCAAATCTATAGGACAACTCTAAGGCAAATGGTATTACATTTATTTTCTTCAGCCTTACCCTAAAAACTGAATAGAACAGGAAAAGGAAAAGATAAACTGATTTTTTACTTTGCTTGGCTTTATGTATTTGTTTCTCTATCAGCTTTTTTCCTTATGTACTGAGCTTTATAAGTACCATCCTTTTTTTTTTTTTATTTCATTATGCTGGACTGAAGAAAGTAGAGGTTTTCTGGGGGGAAACTGTTACAAATGAAATTCTTATACCCAGCTGTCAAATACTGAGAGAAAGGAAGAGAGCACTGTGTTAGCTGACTTGAGGAACACACTTCATATTTCAAGTAACTTTTGATAACGTCACTCATTTTCCAGACTGTTTTACTAAATCATGCACTGAAGAGGTCTTCAAACATGTGTTTTATTGCTACCTTTCTGTCTAGTTTGCTGCCACAGACTTCTCCTTAGTCCTGCTTTTAATTTTCATGCTAAGTTCTTACATTTTCTTCCCAAAATTTGAACCCATATCTTGATATTCAGGGGACGAAAGTAAGATAAAGATTGTCTGTATTGCCGTGAAGTGACTGGCTTCAGTAAGAAGGAGAGCTAGCCTTTTTTCTGCCTGATAACTGTTTGTGCAGACATTTTAGCTAGGATTTAGTCCTAGTACTTCACGTGAATTCACAGTTACATCTTGAAGTGCACATTCCTTTCTTCCTTCCTTCCAAATCCCAAGAAGGTCAGGGAGTGAGGGGTTGTGTCTAGAGAGAAAGGAATGATCCAGTACAACAAAGTGAACTCTGCTGCTTTATGAGAAAACATCTTAAAACATTTTCTAACGTGCACAACAGGGACATAGGCAGCAAATAAGCCAAGCTGATGCTGACCTTGCCAGTGTTACAGGGGTAATATTTTCACTAAGATGAACTGGTTTTCTTAGGCTCAGACATACTTTCTATCAATATCAAGTATCTACTTTTCCCATCTTTTTTATTTTAAAAAAAGATTTATTGTAACCACTAGAAAGAAAGAAAGATTCTTCTTTCTGTATGATTTCTCATGCTTCTCTTTTTCAGTTTAACATATCAGCTACGCAGCCCAAGCTTTAGCATACAGTTGCACTTTTTTTGCATCTTGTCTTTAATGACAAAGCACATTTTTTTCTGGTGTTGCGTGATGTTCTGCACTACGTGATTAAAACAAACTTTTCTGCTTGTACATGTCAACTTTCAGAGCATGAATTAGTCAATGAATTAGACCAAAACCCTTTGCCAGACTAGATCACAGTTTCAGTTGTTTGTGCAAAACATTTACAGAACTGGGTCTTCTGATTATCATAAATGTACCACATAACTTGTGCTCCGTAATACAGCAGCTCTTGTGCTTGTGTCAGAGCTCTATATGTTTTTCTGTAAATTTTGTGCAAATGTGATTTTTAAATGTAGTGGACAATCTCTCTGTGCACGGCAAGCCTAAGAACTGGCAGAATAATTATTTTTCCAGTTAATTCAAAGCATGCAGGTTTAGTCAAGGCTAATAAGTATAGTTACCAAGTTTGTGTTTTTACAAGCTAATAAACTATTCTGACAGTGTTAGCATTTATACTCCAAACTGTTTTATGCTAGATGAGTTTCCACATATGAAACATACCTATATATCTGGTGTTTCTTTTATTTTCTTGTGTCCAAATTAAATTCTGATAGAATAGGTAATGGCCTCAAGTGGTGGCAGAGGGGGGTCAGGTTGGATGGTAGGAAACAATTCTCCAAAAGAGTGGTTGAGCACTGGAACAGACTGCCCAGGGAGGTGGTGGAATCATCATCCCTGGGGACGTTCAAGAAATGTGTGCATGTGGCACTGAGAGACATAGTGGGAAATATTGGTGGTGGTTGGACAGTTGGTCTAGATGATCTTACAAGTCTTTTTCAACCTTCATGATTCTATAGTTCTGCGATGTAGGAACTCTGTAGAGGGTCTGTGGAATAAATCATTTTTCTTTTAGCACATAGTCTGGCTTTCATTCAGTAAGAATGGAGTACTTACACATTAGCTGTGCTCACAGGACAAGCTAAAGGTGGGATTATATTCTGTTTACAGTGATGAAGAAGAGAGTTTAAGGAGACTTCTTTGTCTGCTCTTTGTGCAGCAAGGATAGTGAGTGTCTTCACAGTTGTCTCTGAAAATAAGCAGTCATGGAAACAGTGTGTTCTGCTTCAGGTGTAACATCTTCTAAGGTTTCTTTTAAGATGGCATATTACCTCTTGCAGTGCACTTCTAAGAAATGGTTCAAGATGGAGGGACTCCTTGGGAGAGAGATTTGGGTACATGAATATTTCTGAAAATAAAATAATAATAATAATAATTTTAAAAAAAAAGAAAAAAAGAAAAAGCTGTAAGATGGGAAACTGCATAAATGCAGGAAGTTTATTAAAGAGTGCCAGGCATTTCTTGAAATTTTTAAATGTGTGGGGTTCATGTACTCCCTGCTAAATGAAGGCTCATTTCATCTAACTATAGGATTAGGACTATGTCATATGGATCAAAGAAGGAACTGAAAGCTTGTTTGAGCATAGAAAATGGTAGGTCAGAAGATGTTCATGTTTTACAGTGAGTATAGGAATGCTTCTGGAAATTCTATCTCAGTTACCTGATGCAGCAGTCACAGGTGGAAGACAACTGAGTGCTTCCTGTGCTTTACATTAGCTAATGCAATTGTGGGTCTTCTGTGCCACTGCTTCAGCACTTGTAAGATTTTTGTGGGATTCTTATATGCTAGTATAGTTGAACTTTTAATTCAAATTGTGTTTTAAGAGACAATCTTGGTAAACAGTAAAGTATCTTAAAAAAAAAAAAAAAAAAAACAAAAAACAAGCTGCCTTCTTAACCATCTTAAGAAAGGACTCTATGTGATGATACTCAAAATGACATGAGGGCATTTGGTATGATAAGCTCTTTTATTTATTAGGTTATCTGTTTACCTCTCTATAATTTTTTGAGGAGCTGTTTGTAAATAGGTGCAGGAAGAATATTAATTGTTCTTTCTGTTCTTGGTTTCTATGGAGAGGTTTCAGCAATGCTGCAGCAAGGAGTAGTCTAGTACTGTCTTGACTGTTGAGATACTTCATTTGAAATTAATGCCTTCTGGCCCATATGTGGCCTTTATTACTATAAAGGGTTATTTCATCTGATGACTTGAGACATTACATTTGACTGATACTGAGCTTTTAGATTATGCCTGCTTATGAGATGTGAATTCCTTGATTCCTTCCTGTATTGTGTTTTTAAGTGGTGAGGGAGTAACTACTGAATTATATATTGATTAAAAGTGTGTGTAGAGTTATGCATTGATTATGATTGTCTTGTGCATTTGATCAGGAAATTGTCATAATAATAATAATATAAGGAAGTTTTTATCTTCTAATTGATTTCCAGAGTGATTAAATTAAGACCTCTTCTAAGTGTGACTGTCCTTATCAATTACTGGCAGAATAGAGAAATTAAAGGATTAAAAATTTAAGTGTGTTAAGATTCAGTATTTAAGGTCTAAAATCAATCAGGTTGTAGACAGAGTAATACCATTACAACAGAAGTATCCTTCATGATTAGACTCTGGCAAATTTGAGAAAAAAATGGCTGTCTGTATTAGTGAATATATGAAAAATCGTATGGCACAATGAAGCACCTAGAACTTAGGAAACTGAGTTTGAATAAGCTGTATAAACTTAATTCAGCCATGTTATTTTTGTGTTATGATTGCATCTTATTATCTGATTAAAAACGAGTTCTTACATAGGTTTTAAGCTGTTCCCTTTTTAAAATTGTTACTAGTCTGCATGCGGTTTGATGTCTGTCTCACTATGTATATCGGTTTAGTAAGCGCAGAGTTTAAGTTTTTCTTGTGCTGTTTTGGTTGATGTATTCTGAGTACTTTGTAAACCTAGGTTTACAACTTCACAGAACTGTTATTGCTTTTGTTATGAATGGAGACTTTGGGTAAATTAAAAAGAGGACTGAATGTGTTGGGGAATACTTGCTAGTGTTGCGCGTTCAGAGAGGACTCAAGATTTAGGAGAAATTTCTATTAACATTAACCTCTATTCAATTAGGAACACAAAAAGCTTCCACAGATCGCTGCAGGGTGTTTAAATGCAAGCAGGAACACCTTCTACTGGACCAAGTTGCTCAAAGCCAAAGATGAGTGCATAACAAGTGAATAACTCTGGAAAGTTTGGGTTAAATTACTTGCTTAGTATTGCATAATAACTTTGTGGCAGAGGTAGAGGCAGATTTCTTCAGTGACATTGAATGGCATTAGCGATGAAACTGTCCATTCGCTTTTTATACTCTCCTTCCTCTTTCATCAAACATCCTCAGAGCACTAAATCAAATAAGACAAGCTTCTATGCACAAAATCCTTATTTGCTACATGAATTCTGTTTTAGTTGCTGAACATCATAAAATCCTCGAGGCAGATATCTTATGGGAAATGTGTGTGTGTATAATTGTAGGCTATGTCATTATTCATCCTCCATGTGTACTATTTTTTTTTTGCAGACAATTTTTATTTTATTTTACTTTGTAAGCTTTGAGGATTTACTTTTAAAGTCCTAGTGTTGACTAAATAGTTACTCTAAGTAATATTAGTAATAATAATTTTAAAAATCTGTCAGGAGAATCCCAGACGTATCCATCATTTGGAGCATTGCTGACTAATGTAGATGTCAGCGGGTAAAAATCTTTAATATTCATGAAATCTCTTTCTGATCTGAACTATCAGAGACACTGACTGGTGTACTAGATGATCACGAAGGATCAATAACATGATTTTTGACTGTATTCTGTGTATATTTTCTGTGAACATATCTTTCCAACTGGATTGGTAAGGAGAGTTTATACTGGTGGTTATAGGTCCTCTTGGTTTTCTGTTTCATTTTCCTGTTGCTCTCCTGTTTTTCTTTTTTGTTTTCCACCATTTTTTTCATGTTTTATCATTACCCAGGATTTGCTTCTTTCTTTTCTTTTTCCAGATTTGACCATTATAAAGTCTTTGATTTTTCTTCTGTCTTCTTTAAGGTGTTGTCTCCTTTTTCTTTGTGCATGGCAGACACTAAGTAGAAGAAAATTGAATCCAAAAGCAAGACTTTTCAGACACTAAGTGGAAGAAAATTGATTCCAAAAGCAAGATTTTTCATTTTTCTTTCTAGTGTCTAGCACACCATCAGAATTTTATGGCCAGGACCAAGTTCATAGAAATACAGAGGCCAAGAAGGCTATTCTAATGACTTTGTCTCTCTTATTCAAAAGAAGGAGCTAAAAGAATCAAACAAAAACAAACAAACAAAACAGACAACAAATAAAAACTTTTGTTGTTAAAATTTAAAGAGTGACGTAAATTAATTCTTCAAAGTGGTATTTGGCACAAAAATTATAATAAATTAAATTATTATAAATTATTATATATATATATATTTTTTTCTAAAATATACTCTTCTAAGAAAAAAAGTGCAAAACTGTTAGGGAATGGCAGAAGTGTTGCTGCCATTTCATTTTGCAGCCACTGGGATGGAAGTACTTTCTGCATCGCAGGACTAGTGATTTAAATGCAGTGACTTGCAGACTATGCTGAAGTTGTAGCATTTTAGTTTGACTAAGGTCTTCATTAGTTATCTTATGTATGCATATTGTCTAAGGATTATGGTACGTTTTGTCATTGGATGGGATCCTCAGGATACAGCACAGAATGTTTTTATAAGAAAGCATGTCATCTGAATGTCGAATTACTTGCTAGTATTTTTCTTCAGTAAGTGTATATTTAAAAAAAAATAAACTAAGGAGTATAATTCATATTTAGTTAGGTGCTGGTTATATGCACTTTGATATCTTGTTCTGAAGAGTAATCCAGCTCTGTAGTTGTTGGGCTAATCAAGGCTGTCCTTTTCAACTTTGAAAGTAAATGCCTGTAAAACCAATTGTTTTTCAAGATATTTTTGCAGGATTAGATGAAGTTGCACATTTGCATCTTTTCTCAAGCTATTCAAAATTTCTATGAAATGCACTTGAATTGATAGATGGTCTGTAAAGCAAAGGTAGATGGACAAAATTATTACTTTAAAGAGCAGTGTGGTATAGTGGCTGAGAATTCAGAAATCTGCTGCTAGCATAAATATCAGAATGAAAATGAAAGCCTGCCAAGTAATCTTGTTTTAGTATAAGGACAATTTAATTTGGATGACAGAAATGCCCTATACTAAATTACTGGTGGATTCATTGATCTCAGTAGACAGTTGTTGCATGGTATTTTTTTCATTTAAAGAGATTCTAAGAATGATATATTTACTGTATTGTAGAAAAATCTCAAAAAATAACAATGTCTGTATATACTCAAAATGAGGTTTGATTGCAACTAGTTAGATCTGTGCTTTCTGACTTAAGATCTATAATACTTTAAGATTAATTGGGAACGTAAATGGAGAAGCTGGCAACCTGGAACCTTGACTTCTTAGAATTGCTGACCCAATTACTGCTAAGCCCTTTGCTGACATGTTAATATGTCTCTTTAAACTGGTAAATCACCACCATTTTAGTGTGTGCTAGAGTTGGTCCATCAGATGAAGGAAGATGTACGTTTAATTTAAATAATTATTGACCTTCTCTGACCTTTTCATTTCAATTGTACTGCTCCTCTTGAGGTAAGCAATTATATTTTTATAGTGTTGGATGGTAATCAATGTTCAGGAGCTATCTTTATTGATTTAAGTAAGGCCTTTGATCTGGTAATCACCAACTATTGATACTGTAGCTATCTAGACTGGTCTTAACTACATCAGATATTACTACAGTTACTCTGTTTTGAAATATTCAGAATTGAGAATCTTCTTATGATATTGCAAGCAAACTGAATAATGTTTGGAAATTCATAAGATTCCATTTCATAATCTTCATTAGTGTAATGGTTTCAGCTGGGACAGAGTTGTTGTTTTTCTTCATAGTGTTTGGTGTGATGCTGTGTTTCAGCTTTAGGAAAAGAATGGTGTTGATAACATACTGATGTTATATAACATACTGATTTAGTTGTTGCACAGAGCCAAGGACATTTCTGTTTCTCATCTTCTCATACTGCCCTGACAGTGAGGGTTCTTGGGGGGGGGGGCACAAGAAGCTGGGAGGGAACAGAACCAGGAGAACATCTTCAACATTTCGTATGACATCTTGTGGAGGGAAGTAAAAGAAACCTACAAAACTGTGGGAAGTTGACTGAGAAGGGCAGCCACTGTGCAGGGGCTGGCTAGGCATTGGTCAGTGGGTGGTACACTTGCATTGTGTATCAATTGTTTTGTAAATATATGCATGTGTGTAATTATTGTTACTATTATTTCTGTCTTCCTTTTCTATCTTAGTGAATTGTTTTTATCTCAACCTATGAGTTCTACTTGGTTTTCCCCATTCCTCTCTCTCATCCCACTGGCAGGGAGTGGTTACTGAATGGTTGTGTGGGATTCTACTGCCTGCTAGGTTAAACACAATAATTAGAAACTGGATACAAATAATTTTATACAATATACAACCCTTTTTAGCTTGTGATAAATTCTGGTTCTGCAACCTGATTTTATTAAATGAAGCAGATGGTCCTTTTATTGTCAGTTTACAAGACTGAGAAAGTCTGGCTTTCGTTCATTTATTTGCTCTCCATTTTAGACACTTCTTGGAGAAAATTTGGTTTCTTTGTTGATTTTTGAAGTCTGTCTTATGCTGTGATGGTAGACTTGTAACCTTCTGGCCTTCCAGTTGCAGATGGAGACAGAATTACTCATCTTTGATGAAAAAAATTTGTTATTTTCATTTTGAGCAGAAAAAAAAACAAAGAAAGTCAGCTGAAAGTCTTATCTTTTTTTAAATAAATTTGTCTTTATCACATGCATTTTCTGCAGCTTTTTTAGCTAACAGTCATTTCAGTGTATTGGATAAGAATACCAACTGATACACTCGGCTTTTATCATGGTTTGTAAATGGTGCCTGAGTGTCTTCCAAAACATAATGATCATCTGTGATCATTCTGATCTGTTTCTCTAATGAGTTTCATAGCCTTTATCCTTCTTGCAGAGGGACTTTAGTCTTGCTCTGGTGAGCACTGAAACTAACAGCACTTGTTCAGGGAGGTCACCAACATAATAAGAAGGGCACTTGAGATATCTTGAACCACTTACATAGCTGGCCATGAAGATTAATATTTGGCACTTACTTTTGACTTGATGTTCTACAGATAATATGTTGTGTGCAGAGCAAGTGGGTTGATGTGCTCATGGCAGAGAGTGTAAATAAAGCTACTGTGTTTTTATTTTGGTAAGCTAAAACTTTGTATCTTGTTCTTGCTTACAGTCATGATGGTATGAGTTAATATGACCAGGTGCATGTCTAAGAAGCCATGGCACAATCTCTTTGCTAGTCAGAGATGGAAAAGGGCAGATTTTGTTTGCTGCTATCTTGGTAGTCTGTGCTGGAATGACTGAAACTTGAAATTTGAAACTGTGTTCCTGAAGAAGCTGAACAACATTAACCATAAATCTGCTCCTTCACTCCCTATTGTTTCCTGTGGTGTTTGTCAAGTTAGATTGTAGAAGGAGCTTGAGCTTATAGTAACACCCTTTTCTTGTTTTGGTACAGCACTGGATGTATAATGAGTATTTAATAAATTATGATAAGATAAACAGACTGTAATGTTTCAAATTAAAGCTATTTAACCAGATCGTATTCTGGATATATGTTCTTAGAAGTATACTTGCTGATCTGAATTTGTCTTCCCACAAAATTTCACCCAGCTCTCACATAGTAACAGTTTATTAGCCATTTCCTAATACACTTTGTAGATGGCAGGTGCTAGCATCTTTGTTATTGTGCCCCAAGGCTAAGGCACTCTGCCTAAAGATATTAGATCAGCCAATTTTATCTGTGTTTATAAAACTGGCATTTCTATTTTCTCAAGTCTACCAAGTAGCCTGAGTGCGCTCTGTAATTCTTTTTTTCTATTTTTTTTTTTCCTCAGAGACTCATGGGATATTAATCATATGAAGTTATTTTAGAAGTTTATATTACATTGCAAATATTTTTAAATTGATTGTATGGAATGTACTGGGAAAAAGGGGAGCACAAGCAAAAAAAAAAAAAAATCTCTTGGTCCATTGGGTAAATTTTCAGTACAATATACGAGCATTTAGCCACACAAGTCCCATTAATGTTAATGGTCCCAAGCTTTCTTTTATTCATCACAGCACTGATTGCACTTGGTCAGCTCTTTTATCAGTTTGAAATATTGTCAGTAGGAGGAGGCGTTCCCTTAGCCAGGTCTGACTGTTGCAGTGCTCTTTTAACTTAGTCATCCTGCAAATGCTCCTATAAATGGATTTATTTCAGTAGATCCAAAATATATCAATCGGATCATTTTACTCTGGTGCTAGCCCCTTTGCATTGGCTCCAATTTGCAAGAGCATTGATTTTAGACATTGATCATTATTTATAAAGCACTCTAACTTAGCTGTGCTGCTGCTAAAGTCCTATCTGTATCTAGTTAAAAAGGGGCTGTTTGCTCTCGCACGATATGGTTATGGTTTAAATTATAGAATAAAGTTCTACTCTGAAAATATGTTTGCCACAGTAACTCGGGTTTTCTAAGACTTCTGCTGTGCAGCCCCACTTGTTCCTTTAGTAGTCTGTGTCCTCTTCAAAATTTATTCAGTGCTTTCTGCAAACTATACTGTGCTTATTAAGTTATTGTGGAAGAGCTTTTTCTTTTTGGTTTTATTCTTGTATGGTATTTTCTAATTTTTATGTCTACAAAAAGGCTTTTGAGGGTCATATCTTTACCTTTCTGAATATTTTGTGATGTATCTTTTTTGTGCTATTTGATGAAATCCACGCAGGGCTGTACAAGCAAATAGTGTAAAATATTTCCCTAAACCAAGTAGGGGAGCAACAACAAGAATGCAGTAATTCATCAAGTCACTGTTACTTATACTAGTGGTACTTCTCCGTGCTATACAGGGTGGTATTCTTTGAGAATTCAGAAGGGAGTATATCCTCTATTTGAGGGAGGGGGAAGGAAATAATTCAAATTTGACATTTGGTCTGATACTTCATATCTAACTCATTTTTAAAAAATTCTTGTTCTGACCACACTTACCTGGACATAAACTGGGATTAGCATTGTTCTAGGAGAGTGAGAGTAGCATTGTTCTAGGAAAGTGAGAGTTGTTATAACTGATGTTTAGAATGGCATATGTCCTCGTATTTCTCCTGAGTGAAGAAAAAAAAGTGGTTGAAGTATAATTAGTATCATACCTTCATCTAAACCACTGTTTTTCTCCTAAGGTTTGTGATTAATAGTACTCTTTTATTCTGGTTTACTTTAGAAGTTTTTTCTTTTCTTTTTTTTTAAATGAAACCTCTTCAGCAGATGAGCCACCTTTAACAGTATGTATTCTCTTTATAGTAAATAGTGAGAATTTTGGTGTAGTGGAGTTTTAGCCCTTAGGGGATTTTATTTTATGCATTTTCAAGTCATTCAGCGACTTGCTGCAGAGACAAGGAGGGAGGGGAGAATCTATTTACACAAATTACAGTCTTTGTTCCCATCAACCTTCATAACTGGATGAACAAAATGAAGGCTAGACTGGCAGGTACAACTATCCCGGGTAATATCTTTTGAGTCAGAAACAAATTATTAAGTGAGCTGTAGAACCAAGAGAAAAACTTGTTGGGAAGATTCCAGGAGGCAGTGGAGAATAAGAGTTTGAAAATGCCTACCAGAGGGAAGACTTACTGCATTATGGACAGAAAAGAGAATTTTGTATTTTATCTTTTAAAAGTTAACACTCACATGAATGTTTTGGCACTATTCAGATGGAAGTCATTTGCAACCAACTTATATATTTGTTACAATACTTTGAAGGTTTTAGTCAGTGTTTTTAAAATATGAAATCTTTTTTTTCCATCTGCACTCCAGCTTTCAAACACAGGTGTTTCTCCCTCTTTCCTCCTTTCACATTCTTTCATCATCAGTTGTATATGTTTCTGTCCCAAACTGTTCCAATTCAGTGATCAGGAAGTTAAGATATTCCTATGTATACCTAGCCACAGCCTAGTGCCACTGAGCTGTATGTGCCAAGGGGGAAAAATGAGCTAAATGGGAATCCTGCATGAAGCAAAGACTGCATCATTGGCTTTATGCCAGACCTTCTGTCTTTCACACAGGTTGGGAAGGGCCAGGGAAATGTCAGAGGTGGAAATTAGGGCAACACAGTACTCCTGCAGAATTGCAAAGTGATCACCAACAAGCTTGAGAAATGGCCAGTGTTCAAGGCTGCTTTGAGATAGCCCAATGTTATTGGCTTTAGCAGCCAGGAACTGAAATCTTCCTATACCCAAAAGCTTCAGGGTACTGAGAGGAATTGTGCTAATAGGTCCCAAAAAGTCCTCCTCAGAGCTTTTAGTATGTCACAGGGCTGAGCTGCGTGTAAAGCTTCAGGCTACTCTCAAGTCTGTCTTGATAGTCTAATACTTCCTTCCTACAGCAACCTGGGATTTACCAGGGTCTCTGTGCCCCAAAGCGTCTATGTCAGCTCAAAGCAGAAGCAGTGTTCTTGCACTGAAATATCTGAGAGTTGCATGCTATTCTAGAGTCCTTGCCCAGCTTGCCTGCAAGGCTAGTTTGTTTTAGACTAGAAACGTGTTGCTGCTACAGCTACCCCAATTATCTTTCAGTAGCAAAAGGAAGTTCATATTTTGTTTTTGGTGACTTATTTTTTATTGTTTTAACTGCATTTATAATAAGATTTCTGTTAATATATTTCTACTGGTAAGGATGAGGCAAGTGTCTTATTTTTATCACTCTCCTATACACTGCCCTAGCTTCACAGGCAAAACTTCAAGATAATCAGTGGGATTTAACTGCCATTTAAGCCCTCAGGGAACACAGGACAGGAAAAAAAAGGTGACTTAGATCTGCTTTTAAAGCACCTGGACAAGGACTGCCGTTTGGTTATTTTTGTTGTGTTTTTTGAATGTGTTTGTCATTCTATGAGGTATTTCAAGAAGCAGTAACTAAAATGATCACATTGGAAACAAAAGAGGAATATGGAGTATCACTTCTCTGTAATGTTGTATGGCAAATCTCTCAATTTTTTATTTAATCTATAACAATATTGTGATCAGTCATGATTTTCTGTGTTGAGAGCCTCTAATCTTGGGAAAAAGGGGGTGGAAGAAAAAAGAAAAAAGCTATCAATGACTTTAACAGCAGCAGCAGTGGCATTTCCTTGTTATCAACATTCAGAATTAGCCATGTATTCTGCAATCACTCATGTTTTAAGCAGTAATGTAAAAATCAACGCAAAAGTAGGCTGCAGCGAAGTGGTCTTTAACTCAGGAATCCCTAAAGGAGTTAAAATTCTGAGATGATGTAGGATCAATCAATAACTGCTTGAAAATATCACAATTTATTTAAGCTAAATAATGTCATGCTATGCTAGAGAAAATTTTAAGGAATGTATTTAACTATTGTCCTTATCTCTTTGTTTATATTAATAAAATTGGTTGAGTGCTAATCTTTTTTTGTTAGGAAGAAAAATTGATAGTCTTTGTGCTAAAGAGTTTACAGTGCAAGTATGAGATTGGATCAAATACAAATGGCTGTGCAGGAAATTATATGAAAGTTACTGTTTTAATCCTCGTGCCTGAGTGGTTTAATTTATTCCTTGTTTAGTGTTGTAAATTAACTTACATTGGGCAAACAGAATTATGATACTATTTAGAAAATTATATATGCTGTATCAATTAATTTCCTGTCATTATAATCTTTCTATATATTGCTCAGTTTCTCATCTGCCTCAAGTTGAATCTTTGTGTAAATTGTCTTTTCTTTAAGTACTCATAGGTTGATTTCTATGGCTGCTCACACTACTGAAATATATTTATTAATGCTTATTCCTGGATCACATTTTCTACTGCCAGTGATGTGGCTCAGAATGCCTTATCCAGAGATAATTTCCCCCAAGTATTGATAAGACCCATGAGAAAATCGTGAACTCTTTGCCATTCATAGAAGAACACTGAAATACCACAGATTGCACTGTGGATGCCGCTTTGTGGTGTTGTCCTATTACTTTTTCATTTGCATGCTGACACACAGGGAAAATCTCAGCTTGGATCCTCAAGTGAGGACCATTTAGCGCACCTGGCTAGGAGGAAGATGCTACCCCTGATCTCCAGTAGCACCAGCATGTTTTTGAGTATCCCAGTTGCCCTGGTAGATGGTTGCACTCAGGACTTCGCATAATACCTAGCTGTATGTGTCTCTTGCAAGTTGTATTTGTCAAATTAGTTGTGTTACTGGATGGTAGTGCAAGAGTTTTTTCATGCCCACTGCAAGCCCTTATAACTAGGGGAACTGGAGAGGACTGAGTTGTATTTATCACCCAATGTATTTCCTAGTGAGTGATTATTGAGCTGATACATAAATGCTGTTTCAATACTGCGCTAGTTTTGATTTATTCTTCTTTGTGCTTAACTCTTCACTGAGTGGAGCATTTTGATTTTTTTGGAATAAGCCTGACTACAAATCAGTGATGGAAACTCCACAGCTGGCTTACTCCACTGAGTCATATTTTATGACGTACTCTTTACAGAAGCTGAGGAGAGCAGAGGAGGCTGATGAATCTGATAGATATGGCCTAATATATGATAACCAATGAGAAAGCCCCTGTTGGATTATTGTCCCATAAACTGCTGTTGAAACACCCTGCAAGCAAACAGAAATGATAACAGCTGATGCTGAACAACTGCTACAGGTGGTTTTCCCTCCTAACCCACTTGTCTTTTCTATAACACTCCATAGACTGTGACTGCCATACACATAAATTCTTCCTCCTGTGCCTTGGGAAACATAAGTGAGAATAAGCAGGGGTCATACATACGCAAAAGTTACTTCTAAGATAAAATTGATTGCTTGTGTGCAGTCCTTTCTGTCTTCTGCGTGTTCCAGATGGTGGATATTTGTTTACTTTTAAAGTACCAGAGCTAACATTTTACCTTCATCCTGTTGACTTTCATACCTCTAATCACATGGTCATCTAAAGACAGCAAGACTAAAGCTATCTTTCTGGATTATAGCTAACCCTATATCCGGTACATTATGTTATGATGTGTAAAGGGTGATGGGTTAGTTTCACTGTAGCTGAGCTCCAAGATTGGAAGGTAGGGTTAGATGGTGTTTCGGTAGGTGTGAATCACTGTCTTAAGGAAAATAGTCTGTGTAAGTGCTACGGTGTTATCCGAATATTTTCAATGAAGATTTTGTACCAAACCACATTACAAACTTCAAAGAAATTTTCATTTCTTTAAGTACAAAGATGCATGGAAAAAAAAAAAAAACACAACATGAATATAACAAAATGTAGTGGAGTAATACTAACTCTTCTGTAGCTAGATCCACTGCACTTTAAAGGTGCATTTCCATTGGATGACAGACGCCTTTGAAGGCCATAATTTAGATTTCAGAAAACCAAAACTGGTGAAGGTTGTGGAAGTTCAGTTCAGCCAGTATGTCAGTTATTCTAGCACGCTGTAAGCTTGAGACAAGTGAATTGTTCATGTGTAAAAATGGCACCTGATTATGCCTTTCAGACCTCCTATGAACGTAGTTCTTGCATTTCTTGGAAAAGTCACTACATCAAAAATAATGAGAAATACTGCTTCGAGTACTACTAGGAATATTATATATTCCTTTCAGTTTGTTCTTCATTGTTAGAAAATTTACCATTTGGAATTTTTTAGTAGTTTATTGGTACACATTAAAACTCTGCTTTACCTTTATGTTGTTATGTTGTTTGTATATGTTGTTAGCTTTTTGTTGCAGTTTTACTGTGAATACTATTTGTTGCTAAATCTGTAACTTGAAATTGTAGTTTCTTATGAGTGTTTGTTTTGTGGTAGTGTATTTTTATCTAAAAGTTTTTTTCTCTTCCTGTTACATTTCCATTTTCTTCCTGTGATACTCCACACAATATTCATTAGGTTGTTTTAGATATTTTTTCCATATGTCCATGTCTAATCAATAAGCTTCTTCATTTGCTGCAGGATTTCCACCTTATTGTGCTTCTACAGTTTATGATGCTGTGTGATTGGATTCTGCCTTGGCTAATGCACTGTTGTCTAAATTTTCTATGTTTCAGACCATTACACTGACTTTAATTTTGATGTATTTGCTTTCTACACAGTTCTAGTCATACTCTTTTCCCTTCATCAGTTAAATTACTCTCTGTGCAGTATTACATTTGTACTACTGTTGTAAATACTAACTAAAGGCTTATAATTGAAGTGCTATTTACAGCTACTGACCTCCAGCTCATTTCTGATTTCTCTGTGATGTTGACCTTTTATAGATTGTGCTGTTGTAAATCTTTGAAGTGATTTTTCTTGTCATCATATTTCTAGTAATTATGATTTGCATTGCATTAACACCTAGAAGCCTCTCCTACCTTACCCTTGTTGCATAAGATGACCTTTTTTTAATGTGTTAATTCACATACAGCTAACAGAAAAAAACAATCCTTTCTCCAAAGAATTTATCCTGAAATGAAGATAAATGCTTGCTTCTATTTCTATATTTTAAATATCAGAATTTGAAGTCAGGAATTTCCTCATAAAGGACTTAGTACTAGAAAATATTTTCTTCCTTTTCCAACACAAGTCTAAGTCCATTTGACTTTCTTTCCAGTCTGTATAAAGATAAATAAATGAAAAATGATTACAGGTGCTATTTGTGAGAGATTCCATTTTTAGTAAAGCTTTCTCACCTTTAGTTCAAGTTTGTCAAAAATACTAATCAAAGCCTTAGATGAAAATTGGACTGGTATTTCTCCTTTGCATAATTTCACTTCAATATCAAGAGCAGCGTAGAAATGACCCTGCAGCTGACCCCTATTCCAAACAGGACTTTATTCCTAGAACTTCAAGATCACAGTTATTCTTTCTACTGTGATAGATAAACTCTAAAGAAATAACTCTTTTTGGATGTCTACATGTTTTATACTATTCCCATGCACACAAGTGGAAGACATTTCTGAATTTTGTTCCTGTGCTTGCTTAGTGAATTTGAGTTAGGACACTCATTTTTTTTTAATGATTGTATTGCTTTGAACTTCTTTGAAAACGACAAAAAATTGATTCTAAGGGCTGGGGAATGCTAACAGCTAATGTGATTATCTTCGTCTCACATTTCACCCTGATTTTTCATATGTGATTTTTCTGAGGTCCTCATTTATTTATTTAGATAAATCAAGTTGTCAAAATGTCCAGTGTGTATCATGTGTTGGTAAACCCTCAGATAATTCATGCCAGTGTTTTCCAGATCATCATAATTTTGTTTCTCATTTTAGTAAGTTTCTCATTTTAGTAAGATACAAAGTGTCTATAAAAGATCTTGTTTTTCTTGAATGCTTTCTTTTCTGTGGAGTATATTAGGAAGCTTCACTTTTACCTGTTTTCTTTTTTTTTTTTTTTTTCTTTTTTTTCCTTGTGTGGTATTCTCTTCTAAGTGCAGCAATCCATTCTTTTTCACTTCAACTTCATATGAGAGTATTCTCATGCTATGATCAGTCTTGTTCTGGGAAGATTGTTGTTGTTTGTTTTTTGTTTTTTTTTTTAAATAACTTATTAGGATAAATTTAAAATCTTAAATGCATTGAGTCTGGTTTATATATTTCTGGAGTGCAGAGAACTGACTGGATAAGTTTGTTATAGATCAGTTAATTGATTTATCGTTTGCTATTGATGTGCTGAATAATATTAATACAGACTGGGAATCTGTTTTTTAGGAAAACCTTGTGATATTCTGCATAATGTAGTAGTATTCAGAGATAATTAAGCTGAATGCCTTTTTGGATATATTAATTTTCAAGTGACAGGAAATACCTGGCACTCAGGTAATTTTTCTGAATATATATGAATATTTTGCTGATTTTATATATAAGGAGAACAAGGCAGTAATGAAGTTTGCAAACATTACAGGACCATACACAAGTGATATTGCCTACTGTTCTTCAGGAAGGTATATGAAACAAGGGTGTTAAATTGTGGCTCTTGGGTCACATAGTTGTTATATTCTGGGTGCAGACTCGAGGTTTCCTGATTTTTGAATCTCTTGATTTTGCCAGGGAAGGGAAGAACGAAAAAAAAAAAAAGCTATCACTCTGTAAGTGAAGGGAGAAAGTACTACTAATACATCAAATCTTATCAAATGACTTTAAACTTATCTTAGCTTTCTTTTCACCAAGGTTTGCTGTAAATCTTTCTTATTAGGGAGTAGCAAGACTGTTGTCCTTGCTAAAAGGAGAAGATTGATTTACTGTATTCATATGGAACCAGCAGAGTCCTATGAGTGTGCAATAATGAATTAGAGTCCTATACGTCTTACTTCTGTGTAATACTTTAGAAGACCTTATACTCTGGAATGTGCTAAGAAAGTCCATATGATAGAAACTTATAAATGGATGTGTCTTCTGCACAGAATAACAGCATAAAAAATCTTTTAGTATGTGCAATATTCTTATTCTTCAAATACTCTAATTGATTGTTCATTGGACTCAGTCAGCCAAAAGTGGAGAGAAACTTTGTACAGACATCATTAGTTTTTCTCCATTTAAAGATTAATCATGAAGAGCTCTGGCTCTTTAATTCTGTAATTTGTATATTTAATGGGCTGCTGCAGAATCTATGACAGTAATTAGCATAGCCTGAAAACTCATTAATACGCAACAACATGATTAATGCAGCATTAATGCAAACATGACTGAAGTTATTTGGGTTATGTAGTAAGAAGATTAAAGCTAAAATGTCCTGTTTGTTTTACCAGTAGTGGGTACAATGGGATAGCAAGTAAAATAAGAAAAAAACAGGTATCAAATTAGTCCTTTTAGAATAAAAAAGACGCTCATTTCTCAGTAAGAGGATTTAGGTTTTCAGTTGATGGTTTCCACAAGAAGTGCAACTTATTACAGCCTTTCAGTCATTATATATCATTGTTACATTTGTTCAACCTTCAGTTTGACTTATTTTTTTCTCAATTTGAGAAAGGATATACATTTAAAAAAAATAAGTCTTCAAATTGTCATTCTCTAACATAAACTTTTGCAAAATATGGATTTTCTTTGAAAGATTTTATTTTAAAAACAATTGTTTTTCAGCTTCTCCTGTTGTTACTATCATCATAAAAGAATAGTCTGCTGATCTGAGATAGGAAATTCCAGTTATAGTTTAGAAAGACTGATTTTTGTGCTTGCGCGTACATGTGTATATGAGCATATATCTATATATTTTGAATTTCTACAAAAAAAGGAAAACAGCTTGTAGATAGAATTACTAACTCAGTCTAATGTTTATGTGGACAAGCCTCAGAAGTATTTTCTAGTATGTTAAGATAATGGTAGGACGTGGAGCCTATTCCTCTGCCAAGCACAATGAAAGACGGACAGATTTGGAAGCGTACTTTCCAGTTTTTCTGAACTAAATACACAGATCTCTTTATGTTATGAAGGACTTGTCCAGGAAATGTGTTATCTGAGCTTTTTCATCTCTTCCAAGGCCATTGTCCATTATGTGGAGATCTTGTTTTAATAGTGATCCATTTTTATAAGGCCTCCCTCATTACTTTTTTTAAACGTAGTTTCTAATGGGAAATATATTTTAAACTGTATTTTAGGTATGGTGATGATGTAACATGTCACAATAAACAAATAAATACTAATTGAATGGAAGTATATAGTAGCATAAAAGGTGATGTGGTTTCACGAAATATAGATAACTGGAACCAGAATTGAACAATTTATTGAATTGATTTCCAGTTACCGAGGTGTTTCACTCATCTATCCGTACTCCAGTTAAAAAGAAATTATTTTACAATTTCTGTGGGAAAATTTACTTTGATTAAGCAAAAGCATTTATATGCAGTCTTCATGTTAAGTAAGTTTGTCAGCCTGACAGAGTGCTGAGTCTAATGCTTCAGTCAAACCTTATATACAGTTTCTATGATTTTTAGGTGTCATTATGTACACATAAAGCTGTAGTAAACAAAAAAAGTATCACTTTTTTTGCCAACAGGTTTCAACAGATTTCTGTTTATTTCTTTGGAATGTACGTTTATATAATTATTTACACCATTTAATGCAGAATGGAAATACAAATGGAGTGTCTTCGCAAATTTGCACTGAAAAAGCATGTACTTCACAGATTATACAAGACTGAGTTCTAATACTGATTTGCAATGTTCCCTTGATTATTAGGCTTTTATATGATTGTACTTTTGCATTTTGGACAGGCTCGTTAATGCACTTTTGTATATGTTTTTGTAAAGTATCATGAGACTGAGTCTCATAGCAGGTATTTAGCATGTCTAAGTATTTAGCATGTCTAAAAACTTACACTTGGCTTCTTTGAGCTGGGCTTTGAATGTCTAGTTGTAAAGAAAAGTACACTACAGGTGCTTTTAGCTGAATGCATTTGTCAAAGATTAGTTTTAAACTCACTTTTCTGAAAATCTCTCATATTACTGTAGAAGATGTGTACAATTACCTACCTTCAATTACCTTTGTCTTAGTCTTTCCTTAACTCCTCCACCTAAATTTTTTAAAAATCAGATATATTTTTTTTAATTCTGTGAATGTTTTTGCATTTTTGAAATAGTAGACATGAGCTGTTGAGAAACTTTCTTGCAAAATCTACCCCAGATATAATGGAAATTTAGTTTTCTGGTGATCCATTTTGGTCTTCAAGTTCTGTGAAACCACATTTTGAAAAGAAATCTTTCTGTGATCAGGTTAATTAAGACCCATTTTCAGTGCTCATTGTCAAAAAGCAAAAAAGTACCAAAAATGAATTATATACACCTAATTCTTACAAATCTCAAACAGAATTTCCAGATTTGTTTTATTTTGAGTCTGGAGTCCAATCTGGATGGACTTGAGAATCATAGAATGGCTTGGGTTGGAAGGGACCTTATAGTTCCATCCCCCGTGCTGTGAGCAGGGTTACAAAGAGCTGGATTAAACTGTCTGGTACCCATCAAGACTCACCTTGAATACCTCCAGGGATGGGGCACCCTCAGCTTCTCGAGGCAGCCTCTTCCAGTGCCTCACCACCCTCTGAGTGAACAGTTTATTCCTAACATCTAGCCTAAACTTCTCCTCTTTCACTTTAAATCCATTCCCCCATCTTACCACTTTCTACCTGTGTAAAAGTTTGTCCCCCTCCTGCTTATAAGCTTTTTTTCGTGCTCTGGGAGATCACAATGAGGTTTGCCTGGAGCCTTCTCTTCTCCAAGCTAAACAATCCTGACTCCCTCAGCTGTTCATAGGAGAAGCACTCCAGCCTTTTGATCATTTTCTTGGCCCTCCTCTGGACCCACTTGAACAATTTCACATCCTTCTTGTGTTGGAACCCTCAGGCCTGGACACAGTACTTCTGATGGGACCTCAGAAATCTTTTCACAAATACGTATACATACACATTTCTGTTAAAAGTATTGTTTTCACAAGTTTTTATATTCCAGTGAAAAATAGGTTTTAGAATAATCCAATAGTCCTTAAGATGCATTTGTTCAATTTGTTCCCTTGTACTTTTTTTTTTTTTTTTTGCAACTGGTATTTTTTTCTCAGCTAGTTTGCAAAATTTACAGAATATTATCAGTGAGACACTGACTCGCATAGTATCTAGTTTCTCCATTCACTTACAAAATACAACAAAATGCTAATATTGAGACATAAATACTTCGAGCTGGGTTGACCAAATTTCTTATCTCATGAGAGACTCAAAAGATACCAGTGTTTAAGAAAGTAAAGCGTTACTCTGAATAATGTAATAGGCAATGAATGAAGTTAGAATTTGCAGCATGGACTGTGAATGAAAAAGGTGATTCCTGACTCATCAAAACTTTATACGAAGTTATATACTATGGCAGTTCTACAAGCAGGAATTAAGGTTTTGTAAACCTCTTCAATATCCAAAGAAGAGAGCTCCCATAAAGCATTTGTGAACTTCAAGAAATATCACAACATTACTGTTGTGAACCATATAATTTGTTTTCTGATGCTTGACATTATAAAATATTGATGTTTCTGCAGAAACTCAATTATGTTCTTTGCAGTTGTCCTTCTGAATTAGGAGTGGGAAGGGATCCTTCAGACTTCAGAAATATTTTTTGTCAGCTTGACAAAAAATACTGACAGCTTGTTAAATTAATTGCGCTTCACAATGCTGCAATTATAGGCCATCATCAGTCTCAGCCCCTCAGCCGATAGTGATACTGATGGAACCTCAAAGAACAGCAGTTTTCTTTCCTTAAGTATGGCTACTACTCATTGATTTTTTTATTTGCTGGACATTAATTGTATACAATTGCTTTTTTTTGCAAGTATGCTAATTGCATGACCGATTTTCCTTTTTCTCAGAGGGAATGTTTCATACATGTGTATGCATCATATGTTATATTTCCTAAAATGATTTATGTGAAGTGGCATCAAAGGATATTTCTCATGGGTATTGGTAACTAACAGGCATGATCTACTATGAATGGGGAAGATTATGGAACGGATAATCTCAGGAACCATCATGGACCAGTTAAAGGTCAACCAGGGGATCAGGCCCAGTCAGCATGGATTTACAAATGGTAGATCCTGTTTGACAAACCTGATTTCATTCTATGACAAGGTGACCCACTTAGTGGATGAAGGTAAGGCTGTCAATATGGTCTATCTGGACTTCAGTAAAGCCTTTGACACTATCTCCCACATATTTTCATGGAGAAGCTGGCTGCCCATGGTTTGGATGGGTGCACACTCCTCTGGGTGAAACACTGGCTGAATGGCTGGGCCCAGAAGTGTTGTGGATAATGGATTTAAATCCAGTTGGCAACCGGTCACGAGCAGTGTCCCCCAGGGCTTGGTACTGGGGCTGCTTTTATTTACCATCTTTATTAATGATCTTGACAAGGGGATTGAGTGCACCCTCAGTAAGTTTGCATATGACATCAAGTTGAGAGGGAGTTTTGATCTGCCTGAGAGGAGAAAGACACTATAGAGGGACCCAGATAGACTGGATCGATGGGCCGAGCTTAACTGTATGAGTTTCAATAGGGCCAAGTGTTGGGTCCTGCATTTTAATCACAAAACTCCTAGGCAACCCTACAGGCTTGGGGAGGAGTGGCTGGAAAGCTGCCTGATGGAAAGGGATCTTGATGTACTGATGGACAGTTGGCTGAATATCAGCCAGCAGTGTGCCAGGTGACCAAGAAGACCGATGGCATCCTGGCTTGTATCAGGAATGGTACTCAGCACTGGTGAGGCCTCACCTCAAGTACTGTGTTCAGTTTTGTGCACTTCAGTACAGAAAGGACATTGAGGTGCTGGAGCAGCTCCAGAGAAGGGTAAGAAGGCTTGTGAAAGTCTTGGGCTGTTAAGTCTGGGGAAAAGGAGGCTGAGGGGAGACCTTATTGCTCTCTTCCGCTATCTGAAGGGTGCTCACAGCGAGAGTGGGGCTGGTCTCTTCTCACTGGTGACAAGTGACAGGACAAGGGGAAATGGCCTTAAGTTGCACCAGGGTAAGTTTAGGTTGGATATCAGGAAACACTTCTTTACAGAAAGGGTTGTTAATGACTGGAATAGGCTCCCCAGGGAGGTGGTTGAGTCACCATCCCTGGATGTATTTAAAAATCATTTGGATGTGGTGCTCGGGGACATGATTTAGTGGAGGGTTGTTAGGGTCGTATAGTTAGGTTGTGGTTGGACTTGATGATCTTTAAGGTCTTTTTCAACCTGAGCAATTCTATGATTCTATGAATGTGCATCAAAATTATGATTGTTTTCTGTGTAGCTTCTGTCTACAAGAAAAACTTCCATCCCATATTGTTTTTGACCTGATACAAATTAGTGAAATATATATGAAAAGACCTAGTGTGAAAAGACCAAGTAGTTTGGTCTAAAACCCAATAAATTACACTGTTTTGTAGAAAAAAATTTACACAGAAACATTGTGGAAGTGTATAGTATATGAATGAAGTAACATGAAAATATTACGGGCAAATTTCTGGATACAGTAATGATGTTTTTTTTCTCCTTCTCTCACTAGACTTTTCACTGCTTTCTTCTTACTCACCCAACAAGTTTGTGATTTTACAACATGCTACTTTCTTATAGGAGATATTAATGAGCTCTAGAAATCTTTTTGCTTCATATTTTTTCACTTCTCAGTTGCTAAAATGAAAGGAGAGAAAAAGAAAGTAGAAATGTAACAATGTGGGGAAAATGTAAGGACTGTGTCACTCGGTATTCCCTCAAGTCATTATCTGTGTTTTTTTAAAGTAGGGTGTTTGTTCTATATTATACATTTGAAGTTGAGAGAAAAGGCAGATGTTTCTGTTGCTGCCTTTTTTTTACTTTGCAAAATGTTAGTAGAGTAAGAGTATAGATCCAACATAGACTCAGATATCCAGTTTTGTACATTAAAAACGTGCCAAATTAGGCCTATGGATTTGTAATTTTCTTATTCCTATAAGGTGAGTTTCCAGGAGATGGCTTAAAAGAAAGGTATTCTGGTGCTGGTTATCCAACACTTGTTTATTCATGATTATACTTGTCAAAAATGGATACATAATTATGAGTTGTTTCATTAATGTGTCCTTAGATTTTTAGTGAGTATGTTTATATTGCAGACAGCGATATTTAGGAGCTGTTTGGTGTGGTATTTGATATTTTATTTGTAGTTGTAAATAACAAAAATATGTTTTATTCTGTGTCATTTGAATGACGTTTCATGTGCTGATGCAGTGTTTTATCAGAAACCAAATGGAAACTATTGATAATAATCCGGAAATTTTTTAAGTATAGGTCATTTATTATTTCTTGGGATATTTTTAGTTTTTGTTAAAACAAGTTCTTTTCCAAGTATACTTTTTAAAATCAGGTACCATCGTGTATATATATATTTACACATGATATGCATACGCAATATATGCATACACAAATTAGATAGCTTGGTATCAAAAAACATTACTGTCCTTAGAAACACATCAGTTTAGTAACCTCATTTCTGCTTTAGTGATAGGAGTCTTAAGGGACAGGTTGAAATCCACATATGAAACTGCCTGTTGATCAAATATTAGAACAGAATCCTAATATTTGAATTATTTCCTTAAGAAAGCAATTACCTACTAGCATGAGTAACAGTTATCTTTTTTTTTTTTTTTTTTTTTTTGTGGATGAGTAAGGGCTCTGAAATCACAGAACTTTCTCTCAAAAGCTGACTCAGAATGGGTTTTAAATTGATCTTCTGTTTATAATTACACTATCATAATGTGTAAGAACTATTATACTTATTAACTATTTGCTTGCTCTTTCTAACTAGGTATTAAAGTAAAATTTAAAACCAAGGAACCTGATGGTTTAATATTTTTCTCTGCTTCACCTGGAAATCAAGAGGAATATATTGCACTTCAACTGAGGAGTGGGCGTCCTTACTTTCTTTTTGATCCACAGGTACAACAAAAACCAAAATCATATAAGAACAGTTATATTACATATTCTGGTAGTTTTTTTACCTGCTTATCTATTTATTTATTTAAAATGAGTCAAGGTAACTGTCTCTTCAGAACCAATGAACATTTAAATAATAAATCTATTCTCATTTTTTGTTAAATTAGCTACTATTTACGACTTTATTTTTACACTTCATGGTGTTTTTTGTCAGTACCACCAAACACCACTATAAGGTACCAAGACTTCAATTAGATGGAAGTATTTTTTGTATTGGCAAAAAGTCTCTTCCAGCACTAATGACAGAAGTAATCAAGGAAATGTTATAAAAATAAATTCCACAAAATTAAATTTAATAAAAAAAAAAAGAAAGAAAAAAGACTGCTTTCCTTTCGTTTTTTTGGGTATTTTCTGTTTTCTCTAAGATACAAAAAATGTATTTTCCCATGAATTATGGATTGGAGAGAGCTTAAACCTAAATCTTTATTCATCTTTCATGTTTTTAAGCTTGTCTTTTGTAGTGGCTATAATATTCTTAAGAATAAATGAAAGTTAGAACTACAATTATTGGAAAATGTTTTATGTAAACTACTTATTTTTGATTTGAGTGATCAGCAGCTCTGAAACTATTTTTTTTAAAACCCATCCATCTTCTACCACACATCCTTCTTTTCTTCCTGTTCTCCCTTCCGCTGGATTCTCTTCCCTCCTACTGGCTTACTTCTTCCTGTTCATTGGGAAGCATGGACTGATGGAGCCATGGTCTGCAGCTTGGGGTTGCATTTTCTCCAGTGGAGGAGGTCATTTCTAAGGTTTTATCAAAAGGACAAGAGAGATCAGGATGACATATTTGTACTGGGGTTTTAATACTGTAATTTTACCGTGTATTAATATCGTAGTGTCCAGAGATTCCTGTTTGGATTAAGGCTAAATTGTAGCTCTTGTAGTAGGAGAACAAATACATAGAAGTTTATTCTTATGGACTTAGGTCCCATAACAATTGCTTTAGAGCATCCTGGAAATGACAGCTCTAATTAGCCACCTAGGGTCTTCACACAGTGCATGAACAATCTGGCCTCTAACAGATCCAGGAAAACCTGCAGTCAGGAGTTCTTTGTCCTCATTTGCCATGTAACTAGAGGCAAATACTGAAAAAATAGCAGAGATCTTATGTGCTCAAGGATTCAAACTAGATTCACAAAGGTGTTAAGCATCTAAATCTTGCTAATTTGTTAAATTTATAGCACTATTCTTTAGATGCTCTACTTGGATTTGTAGAGACAAACCTAGACATAGTAAAAGGAAAATATTTTTGTTATGGTAATGCATATTTACCTAAAAGAGAGTATATAAATATTTCTGGCCTTCTTGTTCTTAATTCTGCCCTTTCACTGAATCTATGTAGCATTAGGTAAGAATTATAGAATGTCTTGAGTTGGAAGAGACCTCAAACATCCCCAAGTTTCACTGCTGTGAGCAGTGTCATTATCCATTAGTTTAGGCACTTGACCATGTTGCCCAGGGCCCCATCCAGCCTAGCCTTGAGCACCTCCAGGGATGGGGCATCTATAGCTTCTCTGGACAGCCTGTTCCAGCACCTCATCACCCTCTCATGTAATCTGAATCTCTCCTCTTTTAGTTTAAAATCATTCCTTCTTGTTCTATCACTACCTACTCGTGAAAAATTGATTTCCCTCCTGTTTATAAGTTCTCTTTAAGTATTGAAGGCCACAGTGAGGTCTTCCTGCAGCCGCCTCTAGACTGAACAAGCCCAGCTCCCTTAGCCTCGGCCAGCTCAAAGGAGATGTGCTCGAATGCTCTGAGCATCTTTGTGGTCCTACTCTGGACCTGCTCCAAAAGCTCCTCATCTTTCTTGTGCTGGGGGGCCAAGACCTGGATGCAGGACTCCAGATGAGATACCACAAAAGCAGAGTAGAGAGGGGCAATCATATCCGTTGCCCTGCTGCCATCCCTCTTTTGATGCAGCCCAGGATACTGTTGGCATTCCAGGTTGCAAGTGCACACCGGTGGTTCATGTCAAGTTTTTTATCTACCAAATCCCCTGAGTGCTTATTGGCAGAGCTGCTCTCAATGAGTTCTTCTCCTAGTCTTAACGTAGATCTCTAAGAATGCCATATCTGCCTTGTTCAAAGACTTTGTTGCATCCCTATTACTACCAAGCATGCTATACTGCAGTATTTTATGTGACCGCATCAAAATCTAGCAATTCTATGGCCAATTAATGCAACAAAGGTTTTTACTGTCAGTGGCAACTAATGAGTTCCTAGGTAGCAGTGAAATTTCTTGTTTGTTTTATATTATTAAACCTAATCCTGTTTCAGTGTGCCAGCCCTTGACATTCTTCTTGCAATGATATTCAAATCTTTTTACATATTAACGAAGCTTTCCAAGTCTGTGTCCTCAGCAAGTTTTGTAGGATAACCCTGCTTTTTGAGCTGCAACCCCTTAGGAAATGGTAATGATTGAACCTTGAGGATTTTTATTAAATAACCTTTCTCCAGCTCAGTTGTTTCTTTCTGAATATAATTGACTGAATATAATTGTCATCTCTTCTGCTGCCTTCCTATTCATGCAACAGGTCCCTATAACTTTTTGAATGTAGCTGCTTACTATTTGCTCTTCCTATCCTGTAAGGTCAGACATGTTCTGTAGCACCAATCTTTATTCCTTCATTAGTGTATCAGTTTGCATTTGTATGCAAATATTTTAATTGCTTTTTATTGGTATAGTGTGGTTTCCTAATCAGGTTGCATTATTTTCTCTAATTACGGTCATGATACATGTAACAAACACTTAGGGCCCTGCCTTTAAACACTTCTATTAAAAACTTCAAAAGTTCTTTTTCATCTGTGTCTGCTGCTCTTTATCTACACCAACCTGGCATAATATTCTGTGCTCCACTCCAGCTGCATCCTGTCACAGGTTAATTATTTTTACCCCAGTCCCTTTCAGGATTCTTGTATGTATCTTTACTTGTAGTGAATAGTGTATTATTTCTTTGCTGTACCTGCACTGAGGATAGTCCTGCCAGATCTTCCTAGTTAGGAATCTTCAGGTACTTTAATGTCTTCCTTCTCTAATTGTGAATTTCAGATACTTTTCTTCCTGTACTTCTCTAAGCTTTACGTGTACCATTACTCATCTGTTCGTTGTCTGACCCTATTTTTTGTCTCCATTTCATGTTGTCTGGCTGCTTTTTTTCCTTTCTTATTGCTTTACTGTCATTCTTTACTTGTTTCTACTTGTTCTCCAGGAGGCATGAGGTTTTCTTGTGCTAATTGACCTCCTCCTTGGTCTCGTCTGCACAGTCACACTGTTCATAGATCTTCCTCCAAGCTTGGTGTTTCTGCAAATCTTCAACTGTCTGTGGAGTCTTTAATGCTCCCCCATCTGGTTTTATAGTTATCTGTCACAGGTTACAGGTCATTTGTTCTATATTTTTCCCAGGGAAGCACTGAATATTTTATACAAAGTGAAATCACTAACAGTGGAAATTTAAGGCTAATCTTAATGACATTTTTCCTTAGTGACTAGGACAGTCTTCTGAGGACAGAATTTCAGGATTCTGCTCCTGGTATCGGGGGAATTGAATCCAGCTCTTCCTTCAGAAGTTGGTACATTCACTAAACTTATCAGCAAAATAACAGTTATTTTTGTCTGATATTTGTTGAAAGGTCGAAGTAGTAGAACGTAATCTGAGAGTTAGATTTATTCCCAAGTAAAAAGGAAAATGGAGAATACTGAATTATGAATCTTGACTGTGTTTTGCTTCTTGTCACTGGCAACACTTCAGTACTTTTGCATTTTTTCAGTGACAAAAATTTGGATATTGAAAAAACCTACTGGTAGACTTACTTCTGGACTTTGCCACCTAGCCAAGAGCTCTGAAAATCCATATCTGTGATCTTTGTAAATCTTTTCATGAACAGCACAGGGAGCCACAGAGATTCCAATTTATCTACACACTACTGAGACTTGCTAAAAAATGAAGACTTAGTATATGGCTTGACAAAGTAATCCAAATTTGGTTCCCCATGTGTGTTTTAAAAATGTAAAACAACACATTTCGTGACAAGGTATTTGAGTGTAAACACAGAATCACTCAGATGGTTCTGGATAAAATGTCACACAGAAAAGGCCTTCAATGCAGTACAATCTGAATCCTGAACTCAGTTTTTTTCCTTCCTTTTTTTTCCCCTGAAACTAAACACAGGTTAGCACATATGGTTGTGTGGTCTCAGATTGAATTCATTACAAATAAACGTGGTTTCTGATGTATAAAACTATTAATGCTCTAGACTGTTGCCAAACATAATATGAAGAACCACTTATTCAGGCACCTGATCTTTAGAATGCAGCATCGTTTGTAACAATTTTAACGCTAACTAAGTACACTTTGATGAGACAGCATTTAATAAAATGCTCATTAATTTCATCATTAGCAAGGGTATGCTAAGAAGTAAGCCAGTTTCTTATGTCACGCCCAATTAGCATCCCATGCTAGTAATCCCATTAGTATTGTTGAATTCACTAATGGAAAAACTAATGGGCATGCTACCAGGGCACATTAATTGGGCATGACACCAGTTCTAGTTTTAATTATTAAACTACGATAATGAAATGTGTGTTTGTAAAATATTAAAATGTTGAAATAGAGGAGAAGACAATAAAAAATAGTACATGAAAATGTGTGTGTTAGTATACAAGGATATATGGCTTTGAATTATCATGGGATTGAGGCCTACTGCACAAACTATTTCAGTACTGTTATCTGAGTGGAGTGAGAAACATGCTGTGTAAATATTCATGGAAAATGATTTTTTTCTGTAACTGAGTACACATGTACACATCATATGTATTCTCATACATAGGACAGTCCCCAATTAAAAATACACCACATAATGCATACAGTACTAAAAATCTCTGTGATGAGAAGCAATTTCTCTTAAATGCACACCATTTTCAGTGCAAAATACAATATTTCAACAATGTCATTTAAGTATTAATGCAATAAGTCACTGTTTTTATCAACAGGTTTTCTTCATATGTACAACTCAGTCTTTCTGCCAGAAAGTACTAGGAGATCTGGAAACAATTTCTGAACTGTTTAATTTGGAAAAAAATTTGGAAAAAAATTTGGAAAAAACTTTAGCAAATTCTAGAAATTGCTTTTGTGAAGCTTAAGCTACAAAGTAACTACAAAGATTGCAATTCTTTGATATTCTTTGTGCAACGTAATGCTTTACTATTCACTCATGACTTGATGCATATGACAGTTCTATTTTGTGAATTCAACTGAATAATACTGAGTTACTACATGGTGAAAGTATGATATAAAGATCTGAGGCAATATTACTGGAATTACTTGGAAAGCTGAACGCAGTTTGAATATAAATCCCATGTCAATTCTTGAAGGAAGTTATTTTATTTTCATTGCAACACAATTTAAATTTATACCTTGTTTTGATGGTTTATACTCTTGAGATTTGGTTTGGCATCTGCCTCTGTTATTTTCCTCTTACTCAGCAATTCAGAAAAGATGTATTTGGTTTTTGTCATGGAAATGTCTAAATTTACCCCCTCATCTCATTATATTCTTTTGTTTTAATAAACCAGGGTAAAAAGAAGAGTATTTTTTTTTTATAGTCTGTACTTATACAAGCTTGTACAATACAAGCATCCTCACTAATTACCTTCTAGGTTTTTTTGTTGTTGTTCTAAACCTTGTGATGTGACCTTTTCTTTCACGAATGCACTATACCCTCTCACCCAAAAAGTCTGTTCCTTTTGATACCAAGTTAAAAGGGAAATAACATGCTTTCTCTTACTGCTGTATGAATGCTCCTGTGTTTTGAGTCACCTCCAATAAATACGCTCTGCAATCAATGATCCTGATATGAAGGTGCTTTCTGTGGACTACATGTTGAATCATGTCCCTCAAACGACAGAAACCAATGAAGTAGTTAAATAGAGTCTTATTAATAAGAAATCAGAAACCTGAGTGACATGACCCTCAATATTTGTGCCTCTTTTTCATCAGGGGAACAACATACAGTTTTCTACTTTTGACAGAAACTGAACTAGGTCCTTCATTTCTTATTTATTTGAAAAAGTTAATTTTGGGGGGGAATTAGTAATAAACTTCATTCAGTATTCAGGAAGAAACTATACAGAGGAATTCTGTCTTTATTTTTGGATGTTGTTACACAGAGGGATATGAAGAGAAAAGTAGAAATCTAAATCTTACCTACCTAATGTTCTAAATCGGATTCTTCTGTTAATAAAAAGGGATCTGCAGTAGCAGTCACACCAACCAATGATGGTGGAAAAGAGTACAATGATAACAGTTGGCACCAAATAATTGCTACAAGAATTCAAGCACTGGGAAACATCACAGTAGATGGGCAGTACACAGGTAATCAATCCAAATTTGTGTGATTATTTTGGTATTTCTCAGGTTGTTGCTCACTTGCTTAATTTTCTAGTACTTCTGGTCATCCACAAAACAAAACAAAAAATCACTCAGTTTTATGACAAAATCACTACTCTTTTGTCAGTGCATCTAAAATGAAGAGTTTTTCTTTTTGTGCTTTTGATCTTTTAATTGTGTTGATGTTCTTTTGTAAGTTATCGTTTTAATTAGTTCTCAGACATGTATGTACAAGAAAAGATTAGGATGTGTGTTACATCAGCATCTCTTCTAACCAATGTCAATATTCTGTTGAGATGAAAGTCTTGCGTTCAATGTTTTCAGCAGAATAATAACCTATTTTGTTTAGGTTCATCCTCGGCCACTAGTGGCAGTACCATTATTGGAGAGAACACTGGAGTTTTTGTTGGAGGACTTCCACAGGGTTACGCTATTGTAAGAAGGGATGAAGGTGCGTGCAATTGCAGTTTGTGCTATGTAGTGTGCATGGAATCCTAGGCAGGGGCACTGTCTTAGCTGCCTTTGTAGTATTGTGCTTTGTATTGACATTGTGCGGGGGACACAATCATTTACCTAATTGTTTTGATCAAAATTAAGCCTGTACAGTTTATCTTTTGGGAAAAAAATATCTTTATAGCTGAATTTCATCTGCACTAATTTACTGTTGCATCTAATAAGGTCTGTGTTTTAAAAAGTTTACATACAGAATTATAAATCTGGAATCAATTTGTTACGTAGGCAAATGTATGGATGTGTTCTATGTTCTAAATTCCTAAGTTATTTTCAAAAAAGGAATAAAAATTGTTATTAATAGTTTAAGGACAAGCTGGATTGAGAAACAGAACATATTGGCCTTTTTTTGGACCAAAGTAGGATCCTTTAGGGATTGTTGCATTGAACACAGTGGTGTACAAATATTCTGTACTCTCCTGCTGTATTTCTGTGGAGCAAGATCGTAGCTGGCTTCCACAGAATCAATAGACGTACTCCGTCACATGGAAACTTGGTCTGTATGTCTACCCAGGACTTCTGTCTACGTAAAAAAACAAGGTGCAATCAGCTGTCCTCAGTGAATTCATATCAATATTTACGTTTTTTCATATAAATCTGAAAATCAAATTGTTTCTTAAGTTTACATTCCTACCACTGATACGTATGTGGAATTTATTCGATGGCTTGCATTGCGGTACATTTCAATAACTCTTTCTTTCCCTTCTTTATTTTAGCTTACTAAAACCAGAAGGTTGTGCATGAGTTCTTCTAAATGCTTGTTCATAAAATTATGTAGGAATGTCTTTCTCAAAAACTTCAGCTAAATAATGAAAATGAGATTAACTATAAATAACATTAAGAAGAGACTATCTATAATTCCAACTTTATATATTTGTTTTTTTTTTTCCCAGTAAAGAAAAAGAGACAGAACTGTAATGAATGATTAGTATTTATTTTATCCAAGTGAGGAAAGAAAGATATCCTAATGGAGCATCAGCTGAAACCTTTGCAGTGCAGCTTTGCTCTATTTAGCAAATGCATGCCTTTCTTCACAATGATTGTTTTGTTTAGAGAGGATAAACATAAAACCTTCCCTTGGAATCATCATGCAGTAGATATATGTTGTCAAGCTGATGGTACCTCTATGTAGTATCTGAAATTCAACATTTTCTAGCCACATGGTAGTAGCTGCTGTCATTAGTGACTAGGCAGATTGATGAAGTTAGATTAGTGACAAAGTTATGAAGTTAGAGATGCTAGTTATCAATTCGTACAGGCACATATATGATAAGGAGAGTGTGTACAAAACATGAATTCATCCCTATGCTTATTTGCAGGTGATTGGCTTTAATAAATTATTTTTCTTTTCTGCAGGGATGAAGACAGTAATCCAGAAAGGATTTGTGGGGTGTCTCAGTGACCTGTTTTTGAAAAAAATGTATACTCCATATGAGTACTGGGAATCTTTGAACTGGCAGAATGCAGAAGAGCAAAACAATGTCTATCACATTTGGGAGGGATGCCCCATTGTCCTCTCAGAAGGAGCGCATTTTCTTGGCAAAGGTAGTTTGCCATATTGTGTACTAGCCAAATATGTTCTTGAGATCTAAACGACATGCATATTGAAAGTATTACAGTGATGTGATTTTCAAAGCGGTGTTATTTATGTTATTTATATAGGATTGTTTTGAATGCGCTAAAATTAATTTTACAAAATACTTCACTGCCTGGGATAGGAATTGCTTTCGCAGAGGTGGTGCTGCACTAACAGTGGTTAGATTTGCTGTGCATGTTAAAGATCATTTTTGAAGAGTCATGGGTGTCCATATTCCCTCAAACACCGCAGATCACATTTTTGTAGCAAAATCTTAGGATCTTGTTCTAGTTTCATTTGTTACAGTACATTATGGAGAACTGTCCTTTACACAAAGCTAAATTGTAAACGTATAAATGTTAGTCTAAACATTTGTCTTGAAACCTCTGAGTTCTTCGTGTAGAAGTAGAAGGTAGCATGTATATTTCTGTTGTTGGTTTCTTGATTCTATCATTTAAATTTTTGATTAACTTTTTTATGTATTTACTTTCTTTCAAGGTTTCCTGGAATTGTATTCAGGTGTTTTTAGTGGTGGAGAGGAATTTGAGATCTCCTTCAAATTCAGAACAGATCAACTGAATGGATTGCTTTTGTTTGTTTACAATAAGGGTGGTCCAGATTTTCTTGCAGTAAGTTTACAAATCAGTACTAATAACTGTGTTCAACTGTGATAGTTGAGTTTGCTTACTAAGATACAATGATTAAAGAAATTCCAAAGAGTTAATTTTGTTTTGCTTGTTTTCAAATGCTGCACACAGAAATGTGTAAGGAGAGTAAAAAGCCTCCAACAGATGCTCAAGATAAGTTGTTATTTTATATCATAAGAAAGGTATCAATATACAAAAAAGCAAAATTATTCTCTGTTGAATTAGAAGTGACTATGAAATAATACAAAATATTATTATAATATTTCATAATATGAAATAATATAAAAGACTAGTATTAAAATAAGTTGTTTCACCTCTGATTCATTTATGATTAACAAGATTTATTCGCTTTGATTCAAAACATAAGTCAGTGTTTTCACAATACTGTTGAGGAAGCTGCACAAGTCCTTTACTAAGCAAATCTTGGAGAGATGCTCATGAACTTTTCTTTTGGTATCTGTTAAAAAAGACTTTTATATTTGGGATTTTGGTTAAGGTTGAATGTAATTTTTTACAATTTTTCAAACTCTTTGTACTAGTTACATAGTGCTGGATTTTTATACTTTTCTCCTCCCAGTGGTTTTGAATGTAATGAGGCCATGGTCACCATTGCATAGCAGGTTTACTGTAGTTACTACTTGCACCAACATTGCAGAGGATTGCATTGAAAGTAGTATCTCTTCTTAGTTGTTCCAAGAAGCAAACATTTATACTTAGACATTTTTGAATCTGTTGGTACTCCTTATAACCTGATCTGCCCATTCCATTTTTATTTATCTGTTTATTTATTACTTTGCAGCTGTTCTGCTAATGGCTTGTAATGTCAAAGCCTGTTTTATGGCATGGCGTTATATCTAATGTGTGCTTTCTTTTAAACTTCTGACATAAAATAACTAAATATATTTTCATCCTTTTCAGGTCATCTATAACTTACTCTGTATTTATTTTTTATATTCTAGCAGATTGTTTTTTTTTTCTACATTTTAAATTCTCCTAAAACTGGCTGCTTCCTCTTTTTCAAGCAGCCTTAGTTCAGAAATAGTAATAAGTTCCAGTAGCAAGTTATGCTCATTGCATGTTATGGCTCAAGTTTGGTCATCAAGTAGTGACTGAGATTGTGGAATTTTAACATAAGATGTTATATACACTAATGTCCCACTCTGGACAGGCAGGTGTGGATGTAATTTACAGAACAAAGGCACTGTGGACAAGAATAGGGACAAGCATGGGTCTTTGATTCTTCTGGAGATTCTCATGGCATGTTTTCATTTCTCTTGCTCTTTGGAGGGATGACAGAAATATGAGAAAACTTATGGCTGTAAAGGAGAAAAGGGACTTAGTAAATTGAAAGTGCAATGAAAAGCACAAAGTAAGCGAAACGATTTTCTTCTCTACGCATGCCTCCACATTTTTGCCATTTATATATTTATATCATTTTTAGCACTAAACATTGTGGTTTGTTTTTACAGCTCTTTTTCTAACCCAAATAGTTTTTTTAATCTGACTTTATACCTGACTGTGGTATCTCCATAGCTTTAAGATGTGGAACTTTAGAGTGGATGAGTGCATGCTTTTCCGACCCTTGCAGCATTGTGTTCTACACATACATAATGGTGACAGAAGGTTTTTCCATACACTTGAGCTCACAAAAAAAGAAAGTGAAAAGAAAGTGTGTAGTATGTTGTGCATGAGCTGTGATGTCTTTGTTAGGAGCTTTAGTCAGAAGACACTTGCACTGCAAAAAAGATTAGAAGCCATACATACTTAGCTCACTTATCCTGAGCACAATGTATGATGGTATTCCCTGACCCATTCCTTTGCATAGATCACACTTCTCTTGCTAGCTTTATAGTTTTGGAAAGACACATGGCTGGCCGGCTACCAAACAACCAGAGAGTCCGTCTTGTCTTCTGGCCAAGACAAAATTATGTCTTAGAAAAGTGCTTTGTGGTAAGGGTCATTTCTTCCATGAGTTTCAAACCCTGAGATAATTAACTGAAGCTAGAGAGGTCAATCTGTTTCTCTTTGGACACAGGAAGAATAGTTTTGAGCAAATGGTGACCAGAAAAACTAGTATAAATCACTGGTTCTTGCTCTGGCACATCTTGTAAGTTTATGTGGCTGAAAGAAGGTCCTGTGGCTACTGGTAGTTTGAACCACTGATTTTGATGCCGACCAATTCAACAGTAGATAATGCTAAGCATTTCCAATCTTATGTGTAACAGTGGCACCAGCTTGCAGAGCACTGGTAAACATTGAGCAGATTCTGAAATCAAGAGCCAATTTGCTTCTACAAAGCTACTGAGAGAGAAACCCTGAGTGAAGTTTTTAGAAATAATTGCTCTTAAAAAACAACACGAAGTGGAAAAATAAGTGTCTAACTTGAGAGCTGCCTGTGATGGGCAGTCCATAGCTTCTCCGATTCTACTGACTGTTCCAATCTTTGACTGTCTATTAAGGAAAAGAAATTATAATCTTGATATATAACTCTGATTTTTCTTGTTACATCTTGTCTGTTGACTTTTCATTGTTTTGGTATATACTTCTGAGAAGAATCTGGGTCTGTCTTTATACCCTCCCACAAGGTAGTTAAATAGAGGTGAAAGTTCTCCTACCACCTACTCTTAAGACTGAAATAAGTTCACTTCTCTCAGCCTCTCCTCACATATCAGGTATTCCAACCCTGAGAACTTGGTGTCACTTTACTCAATTCACTCCAGTGTCAGTACTTTTTTAGTATTTGAATGTCCACAGCTAGATACAGTACTCCAGATATGGTTTCACATGCCATGAATAGAAAGGAAGACTCATCTCCTTGTACCCACTGTCTACCATTTTTCTAAGGCAGTACAGTACATTGTTGATCTGTGAATTCATCTGGTGTTTTTCTGAACCTTTGCTCAGTACCAGAGAGGAGACCCTGTAAGTGCTAGATGTATCCAGGATTTTGCATTTTTATCTTCATGGTGCAGAAATCTCAAACTGAACAGTGATCCTCTCTCTCTAGCTGTGCTCAAGTATTTTGAATGTCAATCCAGATCATCACAAAAAGCACAGGCATCGTTCTCTGCCTGCTTTAAGTCTGTGCCAGGATGAGTCAATTGGAAGACAGGATGTGCTGAGCAGCTGACCCCATGTCAAATGCCATGTCATCTCTCCAGCAGCCAGGTCTAGCAGACTTGCTGGTGTATTGCTCTAGTCATGCAGCTGAAATACTTTCTTTCCGATTCGTAGTCATCAGCACTGATGCAGCAATCTATCCTTAACCTGTGTTTTAGAGCCCTTTTCTTTGAAGTGCTATAAACTCATGGAAACAGGAAAAGCTGTGGCCCCAACCAAACAAATAAACAAGGGAGCAACCAGTTGGTGTTCATTTTAAAGCAGGGTCTATATTGCCAATGGCATGTCAAGTACTGAGTTCTTTCTTACACTAGGTTCCTTGTTAAGAAAATACAATCTGATTATGAATACTGCAGTATTAATATTATCAGTAACCTAAATATGTCAGTTTGTCAATACTGGTGCTAAGCATTTATATTAAATTTGTAGGGTTTTTTTTTTTTGCTTAATAAGATTGTAGTGTGAAAAAAGAAATGCATTTTTTGTGAGCTTATCCATATTTTTAAACCACAAGTTCATCATCTTTGTGTTTAATGCTTTGTACCTTCCAGTTGACAGTCTCACACCACTTGCATTCTAACCAGTTAGGATAAATATTCCCTACAGTAAAACATTTGGAAACTTCTGCTGTGATAATTTAAGTAGAATGCTTTTCTATTAGAAAAGTGGCATATCAATCTCAAAAAGCACGTACAAAAATAGTTATTTTCTTAAAATATTTAGGAGAATGAGGATGAAATACAGAATCAGTGTATGCTGGAGAAATTGGAAATTGAGTTCACCAGCCAATTAAAAGAGCTTAATCAGATCTGACATTTCATTTCATTATTATCTTGTTACATTCTTCCAAAAAAATGAATTGATAGGTAAAATACTGTTTTCTCATTCTCAAAAAAATAAAAAGCAAACTAGTCCTGATTCTCCTTTTCATCTTTTCCCTTAGTCCCAAAATCACTTGTCAAAAAATCAGAATGTGTTCCTACATTCTGAATTAACTGCAAATTAGCATGGTTTATGTGAAGAATTTTATTGTAATTTTCACTTTCCTGAAAGATATAAAAATATCTTTATCCTTTTTTTACTTGATTTTTTTTTTAATATCTCCAGAGTGCTCATCTTTTATTTCTCTGTATGTGATGCTTTCTTCAGAATCTCTTTTTCTGTTTTAAAATATATAGATTGAACTGAAAAGCGGAATACTAAACGTCTTGCTGAAAACTGGCATTGTCTTTACCCAAGTGGATCTCTGGTTAGGACTGTCTTATTGTGATGGAAATTGGAAGAAAGTGACCGTGAACAAGGAGGGCTCTGTAGTTTCAGCAAGTGTGAATGAGCTGAGAGAGCAGACACTGGAACCCAACGTTCAGCAACTGAAAGTAAACTCTCCGGTTTACATAGGAGGAGTCCCATCGGAGATTCAGAATGTCTATAGGGATCTGGGGTCGGAACAAGGTAAGGTGACAACTCAGAGTTTGTCATATTTCTCAGGAACTTTTGTCACGTGCAAGGTTGTTGGTGGACCTTCTGCTGCCCAGTGCTTAAATTCTTGAATATGTAACATTTATCAAGTTTAGCAGGTAATTTACTGTGTCCTCCTATTCATTGTTACTTTAACTATCGGTTATTCATACCCATTCAGCTTTACTTTACTCTTAATCCCTTTGTAATGCTATGAATTCCTTCCAAAATACTAATAAGTGAAGCAATCCAACTGGATGACACTGGAGTGTGACAAAATAGGATGCCCAACCAGAAAAAAGAGCTCAGATTTTCCTCAGAGAAAGCCTGTTCAGATTAGCTTGTTTCTCTTGATCATTTTGTTGCGTTAGCTTCAGGTCTGTAATAGAACACAGTGGAATACAGTACAAATATCTTAAACCACTGTAGTGTAGCTGAGTGTTGGCACGGGTTGCCAGAGTTGAAGGCTGATTAGTCCTTTTGCAGGCAGTAGTTGATTGTGGTCTAAAAAAAAATCAGTAAGTATGAAATCCTGAATTAGGATTTCAGCTATGTTGTCTGGTGATGCTTTTTCGCATTACCGGGAGCAAGAGAGATATTTGCTGGGTCCCTTTTGTTCTAAGATAGGTCAAGTTTCTAGGAAAAAGAGGGAAGTATTAGGTGC